>JBAIAA010000273.1:0-458031 GCA_037893245.1 Crossaster papposus | reverse complement strand
CATCGATTCGAAACAATGTTGACTGGTAGTCGAATGGCCGAGTGGTTAGGCTCCTCGTCTGCGGGGTTCCATCGTCTAGAGATTGACGGCAACTTTAGGTGTGTTTGGAGGAGAAAAATATTACAAATAAAAATGAGGAGAACAAATTCTCTCTAGCATATATATGTTGATAATGTTTGGAAGGCACTGTTCGAATACAACCTAAATATGTTACTGTCTGAAACAAATCGTCACCGTTTTCACGAAGAGGCAAATTGAGCCTTTCACGGTCTGAACAAACTTTCGAGATAATCGCTTGTAAAGTTTGTCCTTTTTTCGTTTGGCAGTTTGAAACATAAATATCTATAGAATATACAAGATTAAGGTATCATGGGAAAGAAGAGATTTCAATCTTCTTAAATATAGCAAACGTTAAGAAAAATAGGTGATTAGTTTTGCAGAATTAATCAATTAATAGAATTGCCTCTTCGTGAAAACGAAAAAAACGATACATTAGCAAATTCGCCCGTGGCTGTGAGAGTCAGAATGTATACATTTCCCCATTGCGCCCTCCAATTTGCCTCTTCGTGAAAACGCTAAAAGCCCTTTCGCGACCAATTCGCCCAATTCGCCTCTTCGTGAAAACGCTAAAGTGACTAAGCGCACCAAAGTGCCCTTCATAAACACGTTGAAGTCAACGCTATTTCGAATTTGCCTCTTCGTGAAAACGCTAAAAGCCACTTCGCGACCAATTCGCCCAATTCGCCTCTTCGTGAAAACGCTAAAGTGACTACGCGCACCAAAGTGCCCTTCATAAACACGTTGAAGTCAACGCTATTTCGAATTTGCCTCTTCGTGAAAACGCAAAAGGGCACTTGAGGACCAATTCGCCCATTAGTTAATTAGGTTAATTGTGATTTTAATGATTTTGTGGATGTATAACTTCACCAGGTTGTAGAAATTGCAATATTTAATCGTTTTCATCAAAAAAAATAATTTCGATAAATAGACGATTTTTCATGAAATTCGCCTCTTCGTGAAAACGGTGACGAAATATATCACAATTTACAAGTGTGACAAAAACCATTGACGACACGTACTATACTAAGTATACTAAGCAAGTGTAAAGTCATTGTGTTTCTCAACAAAACAAAGACGCCCTTTAGTATGGCGCGCTTTGGATACGTTTTCGTTGTTGGTTTAGAAAATAACTATACGGTTTTCAAAACCACAGAACCAAATATTGGTTGTTTTCAATGCACCATATGTATTATGTAAAAGCAAACACACGCTAGACGAAATAAACAGCACAATTGTGGACAGCGTGGTGTGTGCGCGTAGTTTTTTAATATCTTTATTAGTGGGCTCATAATTACACAAATATAAACTTGATTTTAATGTGCAAAATTTTTATATAATTTTGTAGTACATGTATTATACATCATTTTAATATAGTCTCGTATATAAACTAATACTCCATTACCTGGTAGTACTCAGTATATCGTAGTAAACGATATGCGTGCTTAAATTAATTCTGTGACGTCACTTTATTCAGTATTAAAAAGTATAGGTTGTTTTTTTAATATTCTGTACACTTTACTGTTAGTATTATTCTGTTACAAAATGTATTTTGAGTTTTAGTTGCGAATATTTCCTGCAATTTTATGCATAATAAGTAGTAACGGTCCACTTTGTCAACTTTATATTTATATTTACATGTATATGTATAATTTAATAAATATATAATGTTGTTCTTTTCTAAAATTAGCTTTGCAACGATTTACACTGAATTGCACTTCTTATTTTGTAATGTTCATATCTAATCTTTAGTCTGGTTCCCAGACTCCGTTGTCATTTGGACTGGGTCCGGTAGCTAGCGGTAAATATTGTATACCCAGCACGATATGTGGCAGAGGGGTACTCCCCTATTATCCCTATACCTTATACACACTCAATACTATTGTTACCTAACCCATCCCCCCTTGAAACCTAAAAAGAATTCCTGAGATTCCGGGAACACAATGGTCAACACAAAAGAGGGGAGATATTCTCTGCCACATATCGTGCTTCATATGAAATATTGAATACATTACATGAAATCCATGTAATATCGCTAATGATATGCATGACGTGTATTAGGTCCTAAGCCCGCCTTCTAAAAATGAAAATCGCATTAAAAAATTATGCAGTTTTAACTGCATCAGTTTTTAAAAAAATGTTTTAACGTTTCCTTCATGGAGACACCTTTATTTTTCGTACTTTTTGTGACAAGACAATTATTTACTTTTTTATAATCGTGTTTTCAATCACTGCCCATGCGCAACAGAGATTAGAAAACCTGAAACAATCATGATTTGTTCCCTCCGTCTCATATCTTGCCTCATAGGCATATACATTAGAACCAATTAAACCATTGCTATGACGTCACTCTATTGTTAAAAGTGTGGATTCGTATCTAAGAATCTCCATTTTTTGTCGTTAAGCAGATTATGCAAAACAACACTAACTGTTTCTTGGCCTCCAGTACTATTGTGTGAGAAAACGTGGCAGCTAATCGACCAATCACCAGCTTTGGCCGAATTTAATGACGTCACAACTTCTAATAGTGTACGTGGGTGGCGCGGGTTTGCATAAAATGCACGTCTTGTCCCGAATTGTCAGGCTTTGGTATGCAATTCGACGCGCGTGTGGCAAAATGGTCAAATGCTTTTGCCGTTTCAAGAAAGTTTCAAGATAATATTTTGGCCTATACTGTAATAATAATATATGACTGTTTTATATTGCACTTGTTATTTCACGGTAACATAAAATGACAATTATATTATTTGATGCATTTTTTTAGATTTACTTATTTAATTACACGTAAAATATAATCTGTTGAATAAATGTGACCTACTGAGGCTAAATGAGGAATGTCCCCCAAAACCTTGTTTCGAGTGAGTTTTTCTTATTTTTTAGTTGCCAAGGTATATGAGATTCGCATTGTGTATTTTTATTGTAAAAAAAATACCCCCAAATGTGGAGGGAAATAAAGAAAAAAATCACTGCCGGTGGTGAAGCAAACTTTTTCTTGAAATGAGATTGCTAAAGTCTGGCGGCGCACTGTCAACTTTCCTGTGCTATATCTTTGGAATTAAATGAGCTACAGAAATACTGTTGGCACCATTGGAAAGCTAATGAGTTGCTCTTAACTACGGTGTAAAATACTTAACAATTCCAAGGTGGGGGTTATTCCCCATTATGTCATGGCAGGTCACAAATAGTGCCAGGTTTACATTAAGACTTTAAAAGTAACCATAGGCATATATAATTAAAAGAAACTAGAACCAAACAAAAATACCACTACATTTGACTGTGTATTTATATAACCGTACGTGCCAACACGAGGCACTATTTATAATTAATTCAAGTGGTGCATTAAAACGTATTAGGTTCTTTAAGGCGATGTTCTTTTCGTCTTTTCATTGTTTAAAGACACAAAATGAAAGCAACAACCTAATTACGACAAAGTGGCAGTGTCTAGGTAACAAAACAAAATAAATGTCTTAATATGCAGAAATGCAATACTGATTTTGTTGGTCGCTATTCATATTCGGTGATGAGACGATGTTACTTCTGTCCTACCAACCAGTAGGTTTTCTGTAGTCCTTTCCCCTGTCAAATACAATTGAAAACGTATGTTAAATAACTGAACCACGTGTTAATTTATAATAGACAACTAACGAAGGCTGCATCTGCATGCGCATGCGGACTATTGTGACCTGTCACCAACAAAAATGAGAGTAAAGTCAGACTTTTAAAAGAATTTAGATATTTATATATCTGGATTCTGCAGGACAAGTGCTTTCCATTGGTATACAACATTGGGGGTATACTGAGTTCAGTAATGGAAATATATATCATGACATATCCTAGTTAAAACTGATTCTTAATGAGAAAATTGCATTTAAAATTCTACAGTTGTGTTACAGTGAATGCTTGACGACATAATACAAAATGGGATGAAATAGGGTTTAATAATGTTTGACAGAACAAAATTGAAGAAAGGTATATAAAACAAGACTTGCAGATTAAGGTTCACATGGAAACCAAAAATCGACCACCTTCAAATTTGGGCTTTTGCCCTCTGTTCTACAAAATGGCATTTTTCGACTTTACTGTCATTTAAATAAATGCCTTACAATCGCCATATGCCACGGGCAACGGATATATTATTGCATACAAAATACTGCCGTACTGTAGCATACCCTTTCCTTCCTATAATTTTTTTTTTTTTTTTTTTTTTGGGGGCCACTGTATGTGAGGCTTTTAAGACACTTGGTGGCAGCAAACACACCGGTCCTTTTCTACTGTTTGCGTCATTTTGAGCATGCGCACATTAGCCTATATAAATAGAAAGGACAGGTGAGTTTGCTGCCACCAATCATGTCCCGTTGTTTTGGATTGTATCTAGGAGAGTATATTAAAAAAATGTTCGAAAATGTCACTCTTTGTGTCGCACTATTGCATTCAGTTTATGCTTTAATTTTGTTTTAAGGACAGCGACGTAAATTAGTGCTTTTTGGAAGGGACACATTCCACAAAATCGCCCAACATTAAAGGAAATAGTTTAAAGTACCTAGTACGTTTGTGTACACCAATATTTCATGAGATACTTAAAAGCCAACAAGGTAGAACACGGACCACAGTTTTACGAATGAATAAAAATACCTTTATTTCAATTTCGCCTCGTTCTTTGATTTCGAAAACGTCCAGCTCCAGCAGAATGTCAGCAGTTGAACTGCTGATATGGATCTTCAGAGCTTTGACGGCAAAAATAGAGAGAGCGAACATTGAGATTGTTGTGGTCGAGGGAGTCTCACTCAAAAACCCACAATGATGGTTTAAATGAGATGTTTGCCCTGTAGTCAGGCAGACTGGTGAACAAATTGTTCAATCAAATAATAAAAGTATGGAATTTTGCACACACTCATAGTATGTGGCGAGGAAGATGTTTTACTATAGGGCTATCGCAGATTTGTCCTTTAACAAATATGTAGAATAACAAACAATAGCATTTATACTGCGCTTTTCTAAAACATGATCAAAGCGCATAACAAAAGAAAGGATGAATTAAAACAAACTAGAACAAAACTTAAATCTACTATTTAGGAAAAAGATAAGTTTTAAGTTTACTCTTAAATGTAACAACACCAGTAGAATCACGGACACTAATTGGGAGACTGTTCCAAAGTTCAGCAGCAGAGTGTGAGAAGGCGTGTTTGCCATAAGATAAACTAGAGCTATGAGTGTTAAGCCGAGTTCTATCGGAAGAAGAACGGAGTCCTTGACGATTGCTTTGGTGAAGATGAAACATATCAGAGAGATAAGGTGGAGCAATGTCCTTCAAACATTTAAAAACATAGGCCTATAGAAGAGTTTTGAACTGAATGCGTTTCTCCATGGGTAGCCAGGGGATCCATGAGCTCTCCAACAGTTAACAATGAGAACAAGTTGGCAGCTCTGTATTGAATACTGGTGAGGCGTATGTGCTTTGGTGATTCCAGATAACAGGGAGTTACAATAGTCGAGACGAGAAGTGATGACAAGACAGCGAACCACATGGTGACAAGTATCATGATCAATGTATTTTCGAATCCTTGCAATTTTGCGCAGATGGAAGTTAGTAGAGCTACAATAGCTAGATATCTTTCTCATGACATATACTATGAGTGTTATGCTTTTATCATCAAATAAGCAATTATATCACACTGTGCACCAATCTGCCTGACTAACGTCGTCTTTGTTCGAAATGAACTCACCAATCGCAATAGTCTCTCATATAATGGTTCAATTATTTTGAATTGTTACTTACGTTCACCGTTCGATTCCATCCTAGACGCTGTGTTGACTGTATCACCGAAGAGACAGTAGCGAGGCATCTTAAGACCCACTACACCAGCTACACAAGCTCCTTGGGAATGAACATTCAAACTACATCATTAGTTGTAATTTTAAAAAATAACCGTTTTCTACACGCTTAAAACTAAAATCTTGAATCAACACTATAAACATGCGGCCAGTGACTACTTTTTATATAGTGACTACTCTTTTACATGTACTTTATTTAATCAACTTGCAGATGACGACCATGTTCTCATTCAGAGATGACGCGAAAGCTTTAGAGCCCAACCCGAAGTTTGGGAAACGCTCAAATAATGGATGCGACAGCATATACGTGCGTGGGGCGGGAATAAACCGTGTAGTCCGTGTACTAATGCAGCCCAATATTAAGCCTTTTGCGTGTTAAATTTGAATAACATCTGGTATACTGACTTGCTCAACATGTTTGGCACATTTTTAATTTGAATTCCCCAGACCAAAGAGCTTGTTGCTATATCACGTGATTCGGGGCAAGCCTTATACGCTAGCAACCCCTAGCTCCGGAATGGTCTGGTGCCCTTGTGCCATTCTCACCCATTGTGAACAATGTATAAGCGTCTCTTACGTAACTACATGTATACGCAAGAGCTTGCCCCGAGTAATATAATATAACAACAGCGTCTTTAGTCTGGAGAATTTAAAGTTAAAACGCACCAAGCATTTAAAACAAGTCAGTGTACCAGATTTCATTTAAATTTAACTCGCAAATGGCTTATTCTCAGATCGTGCGCATTTGGAAAATGCGACAAAAAAATTATTCAAATTCATGGGCACAAAACTTGTTCTTAGTGTTCGTGCGTGAGTAGTTGTACAATATTTGTAACAATGCGGACGGACTTGATAGGGCTAAACTCGCTGTAAACATCTTGGAACTGACGTAGCGTGAATTTTAGACGATGAAATATGGACTCGTTGGTACTAGTAATGCACATGTCAATGTGAAGACAATTTAGAGCGTGACTCGTCACGTGATGAGGTTTACCGGAAGCTCATCTTAGCTGCACAGACGGTTTTTTAATAATTATTTAACCAATAATAATGACGTCATTAGGTCTTAGGTCTATTAAACAATTCGAAAGAAGTTACAGATATTACTTGTTTATAACCAAAAATAAAGAAGAATTTCTCTTTTCGAAAACATTTGGAAGTTTTATTTCGTGAGGGATCTTTCAGACCTGAGTGTACGCCAGCCCGCAGTAAGAGCTTCCAGTCCGCACAGTGGGAAACGCTAAACGTCCCGACGCTGCCTAGCAACGCCAGCGCCATGCTGGCCACGTGAGACGCATGCGCATTGCCGTTGCGGATCGGTAGGCCTGACACCACCATGTAGGCATCACCAATCGTCTCCACCTAGACAAACATTGCGAAGACAGAAATATAATTTATTATAAATGGTTTATTGATACAAAAATCGACATGGCAGCCCAGGGGCTGAATTACATCAAAATGTACACATTATTTTTAAAAATGTGTGTATAAACATTAAAAGGGTCTAAGAATAAAGACCAATAAAAATATAGGGAAGTTCGTAAATAAAATAAAATTAGCATCAAACAATTTACGCTGTAACTACTACGGTCTATCCAGCAAGTTTGGTAGTTTGGTGCCTCTTAAAAAGAGTGTGTTTGTGGATTCGAATCAGCAAGCCAAAAACAAGACAAGGCAATGTGTAAAACAAGACAGTGTATAAAATATAAAATATCACGTTCATAGAGGGATTATTCAGAATTAATTAAACTGATCATGTAGGGTACAGCACTGTCTCTGAAAGAGAACATTTAGGGTACACAGCTTCATTTAACTTCATTGTAAAATCAAATTTAAAACAAATCTGAGAGCCTTTGTTTCAGGTCTAAAAATGAAAAGGGACTAAACTATAAAATTGCTTGAAAATAAAAAAAAGATATACATGTACATGTACTACATAATTATCTTAAATTTATTTTTCTCCACCCTTCAGCGGGAATATCTTTAAACATATTTCAAGGCGGCATTTGTCCGTAATAATAAAACAAAAACGAATACTTTTAATAATTTCTCTTAAGCAATATGAACTATAATTTACTTACTTTGTAGACGTCAAAATTGCCAATGGTCTCATCGAAGCATGTGTACAAGTCATTCAACAGATTCACCACCTTAAACAATGGATAGAAAATGATACGGTGTAAAGGCCCAAATGAATTTCATAGGCTCAAATGAATTTCATAGGCTTTACTTCTTCTGAGCAGAAATGTTTGCTTAAAAGGCAGAGTAAACATTTTGTCATCATTACTGTGCATTGTTTTCGTTTAGATAAGCAAAAATGACCCACAATCTAATTAAGACAGGTATAGTTGATTGAAAACGAACATAATGAAATGTTGTACATTCCGAGAAAAACAGTATTCTAAGATCTCGGTATCAATTTATACTTGAGTTACTGAATCGTAATAAATTGCGCCTGAAATCGGCATTTGGGGCATGTTCTTGTTCAGCCGTTTGCAGGTACACGATTTCACCCGAAAAAAACAACTAAACACCACTAATAATACAACTAACTACTAACAGAAATTTACAAAAATGCATCTCTGAGACGATTTTGAAAGACGAACTTCTCCTATCATTTTTCTTAGAGTGACAGCATGTCGGAAGAAGTTCCACACGGAGTTTACTGTTATTAGAATCTTTAAAACCGATGAGCTCTTATAATAATAATTTGTCGGTTACATTTTGGGTATAGCTGCAAAAGGTGTACATTATCTTTAACAGTAAGATCATTTCTTTGAGTTATAGTCTCTTTTTCAAGAAAAAGGTTTTGTTGTTGTCGGTAATGATTTACCTGCATTGGGGTACTTCGAGAAGACAGCTCAGTGAACCCAACTATGTCACTGAAGAAGATAGTGACACTGTCATATGCCTCTGGATGGACGGACGAACCCACCTTTAGCTTATCTGCGACAGGTCTACAAAATACATGTAGGAGAACTTTTGAAATCATATTAAACATCAGCTTGGTTCGCCCGTATTCAATAAACGTCAATATCTAGGCCTGCTTATACGTGTAAGAAGAGATTTACATACATTGCAGAACTGATAATACATGTAGTTTGCTTAAGAAAAAAATCGGTTCAATAACAACATCCACGTGAAGTGTCGTGGCCTCGTGGTTTGGAGCATTGAATTCGCCGTATGTGAGTAACATGTTGCGAATTCGAGTCCTGCCTGGGACTATGATGCGTGTGCCCTTGGGCAAGGCACTTTGTCACTCATTGCCTCTCTCCACCCAGGAGTAAATGAGTACCGGTGAGGGTAGAGATGGTTGATATTGTTAGCTGCTTTGCGCCGAAATGGCAGCATCGAGCTGTATACCCTTCAGGAAGTTGAGATGGTGCTTGGAATGTTTCGTGGGCCAAGTGAGCAGAGGTAATAATTGTAGCGCCGCGAGCGCCAGTATTGGCGGGTACGTGCGCTTTATAAATACCCATTATTATTATTATTTTTATTATCATCCACATTCTTGGTATGAAATGGTCGATCATAAGTTGTCTGGCTTCTGTGTGTGCTTTTATGGGCTCAGTGACAAAGAATGACAGACATGCGAACAACAACGCGCAACAAGTGCATCCAGCCAAACAGCTGTTAACAAGTGAGGCTTTTACGCCAAAACGCCACGTTATAAACGTCAATATCTAGGCCTGCTTATACGTGTAAGAAGAGATTTGCATACATTGCAGAACTGATAATACATGTAGTTTGCTTAAGAAAAAATCGGTTCAATAACAACATCCACGTGAAGTGTCGTGGCCTCGTGGTTTGGAGCATTGAATTCGCCGTATGTGAGTAACATGTTGCGAATTCGAGTCCTGCCTGGGACTATGATGCGTGTGCCCTTGGGCAAGGCACTTTGTCACTCATTGCCTCTCTCCACCCAGGAGTAAATGAGTACCGGTGAGGGTAGAGATGGTTGATATTATTAGCTGCTTTGCGCCGAAATGGCAGCATCGAGCTGTATACCCTTCAGGAAGTTGAGATGGTGCTTGGAATGTTTCGTGGGCCAAGTGAGCAGAGGTAATAATTGTAGCGCCGCGAGCGCCAGTATTGGCGGGTACGTGCGCTTTATAAATACCCATTATTATTATTATTATTATTATCATCCACATTCTTGGTATGAAATGGTCGATCATAAGTTGTCTGGCTTCTGTGTGTGCTTTTATGGGCTCAGTGACAAACAATGACAGACATGCAACCAACAACGCGCAACAAGTGCATCCAGCCAAACAGCTGTTAACAAGCGAGGCTTTTACGCCAAAACGCCACGTTACAAGCGTACCGGTAATAATGTTAACACAATGTATTGCAATGTATTGGGTACAAAAAAACAAACAATTGAATGCCCTTCGAAGCAACTTGCCTAGTACAGTGGTTAGAAAGAAGCATTCATGTTTAGAAGGGCGGTTCGAATCCGGAATTTGTTTTGAAGATTTCCGTTTACTTGTAATGACACAACAACAAGATGGGAGTTACGAACACACACAGCAGTGAAATGAAGTGAGCAGTGGACTTACTTGGGTAGAACCTCATACAACAGCGTCTCCGCCCTCTTCTTTTCCTCAAGGAATGCCGAGGTTCTCTCCTCCACCAGACCCTCTAGGTTGTTAGCGTAGGCTTCCATGCGGTTCAGGAGATTGTCCATGATGCCGCCAGACCCGCCTCTGTCAAGTCAAACATACCGCGGATTTAGGCCAATCAGCCTCGGTCAAAAAATTGGGCCACCGGTATCGAAATTATCGAAAGGAGTAATGCTCATGGCGTTTTTTGGTAAGGTATGCACACCTAGAGTTGGACAATGTGAGTTAGTCTTGCATACGCACTGTTACCTCCGAACAATATAGGTCCACACGATGCGGGAAGAGGTTACGGTTTGTGGACTTGCCCAGGTCCACAATCCGGTTTTCAGTTTCCGAAAAAGAGCGCTAGAGAAAAAACGGGTTAGGGTTATATATAGAAAAGATAGAAGGCCCATAATCCAAGTTGAGGGTAAATTTGTTTTGGGGAAGCGAGAAAAATGAGTATTTAGTCAAAGTTTGTTAACTACACAAAGACAAAGGAATGTCCACAGTACGTATGTAAGGTAAAGCTAGTTGTGATAGCAGTGCAGCGCGAACGTATCACTTGTTTCATGTTTTTCTTCAAAATTGCCACATATGCTGGTTACCGGATAATCATATGCGGTAACAAGCATTTTGCTTTCTTCAATAACAACAACCCAAAAGTGCCATCGCTTCAATGCTAGCACATATTTTCCAACTACACACTGTAACAAAATAACCGTAAAAAGTTTTTTTCCCACCTGTAAAAAAAACCAAACAATCGCCGTATTTTTATTTTAACGGATTTTGGACGTGATATTTTCAAGCACACTGCCTCAATTTTACGTCCAAAATCCGTTAAAATAAAAATACGGCGATTTTTTTTTGTTACAGGTGGAAAAACCCCGTTATTTTACGGTCATTTTTTACAGTGCAGGAGTGCATTACTTTGCCAAAAATTACTATGAGCATTATTCCCCTCGTTTGATACCGACCAACTCACCAGACTGGCGGCCGCCCATTAGTCGTGGGCCGGGGTACAACCCCTTTCGGTTTTAAACATTTTACGTTCGTTCTCTTCTAATTTAGCGCAGTATTAAACCACTACGCCAACCACCCCTACCCGTAAACGTTGCACAGTAACCACCACAACGCTTGCGCAGTAACCACCACAACCAGAAAAGTGCACGAAGACACTGAAACTATTCCCATTGATTTGTCCCAAAACGCGTTGTTTAATGCATAACGTTCAATACCAAAACTGTTTTTGATATCTCGCCCGAAAAAATTACAATTTGGAATAATACTAATTCCGATTTGTATATAAATGTCAACAATTTAAACAGTCGTATAAAGAAATTTAAAAAACGAAAAAAAAAATACACTTGGGCGGAGTCTAACATCGTCTAACAGGCGGAGTCTAACATGCTTAAAGGTTGGATACACCATTTGCAGATATCACAAATATTTACTACCGAATTATTAAGAAATATCTCACTCATTTGAAAATAAATAATGATTCTAGGCATCCAGCAAAATGATTGCGCTAGATATCCTGTAATTATTCCGGAAAATATAATTTTATAAAGAAAAATTTGCGATCGCCAGACGGCGATCGCGAAAAAAACAAAGATAACATAATAATACCTGCCCGACGCCGGTTGATAACAAACGCTGTTTTTCGTGCTTTTCTCGGCATCAATGACTGTAAAACTTCGGACAGGTCAGTTAAACGATATTTAATATAAAATATAACCTCCCAAATCCACCCATAAAAGATAATTCAAGCAATTACCAATGGTGTATCCTACCTTTAAGTGAGTCATTGCTTCTTGCTTGGTGTCGCCTAGGCCTCTACCGGAAGGGAAAAATACCCCTTTTGTTCCCGCCTTAGTCTGCTCTTACGTACTCGCAGTTAATTTATCGTAAGCTATACGTACTTGCATATTTTCTTCATTTGGGCCAGTATGGTATCGGAGCTAGGGCGATCGGCGGGTGCTTCCTGCCAGCACATGGCCATGACCGCGTGCATCTCTGGGCTGCAGTCCTCGGTCGGGACCTGAGGTCTAAAGGGCTTGGATGACGGTGGTGGAGAGGTCAGCTTCTGTATAATAGCTGTAGACGACACAAAATAATCAATACCATCATCCTAGCTTAGGCCACATAAAAAAAATTACTTGTTTAGCGTCCCCGCCCGACCCTGAAAAACCCACCCGACCACTTTTTTTTTATTTTTTTTATTTTTTTTAAAATGCGCTAAAAGACCGCCACAGTGCATTTTCTACTGTTGCAAACGCTAGCAGACGAAATTTCCGGTGCCAGCGCACCTATCGGCAGAAACTTAAACATTTGGGTTCGACCTTAACGCTGGTCCGCTAGCCAAATTCTAGTCAAAACATCGGCGGTCTAGTCAAAACCCTTTCCTAAGTAGTCCGGCGGTCTAGTGAAAAAATGCAAAGATATAAGCTAAAAGCGCACACGTCTGTAGAAGCTTATCGAAAATCGCAATACCAGTTCCTAAAAGATTACAATGACCCAACTGAGTTTCTTGAAAAGACCAACATCAAAGCCTCAGAACCGCAGCTCACCACTTCCCGAGTGACAAGATTGTTATCCAATCCTGAGGCAGTTAAAAAATCTTCATTGTCATTGGGTGTTGACTTTCCTTTTTCAGCACAGACATTCACTCAACACAAAGTGCTACTCAAAGAATGTTGTTCAGGCCCGCTTATCTCCAACAAAGATACATTGTATTTACTTATGCCAACCCTTGCCAGGCAGATACAGAATTTATTTAATAGGCCCTGGTCGGTGTTTTCCTGGAGTGAATTTATTTATCTCTAGACCCAACGGATGGTCATTAAGTTGGCTGTAAGTAATTTTGCAAAAGTTTGCTATACCTATTTACAAAATGTATTAAGATGAACAGAAAAAAGGTTACATTCCTAAGGTTAATTATGTTATTGTCTTTGTTTTTAAAGAAAAAAAAGGAGAAAGGATACTTAAAGACTTATTTGAATGAACTTCTAAAATTTTCCCAACCGATTTCAGGGGTAAATAATAATACGATTTAGTCTTGGTTTTTCTGATATATAAGAAAATCGACATACAGGTACACCTGACAACTACAAGGCTAGCGAAATCAATTCCAGGTTTATTTAATAACATTTATTTCTGTTTTCATTGTTTTTTAAAAAGGAAGAGAAAAACAAATAAACGGAACCTTAACACCTTATATTTTGAGCTCCTAAACATTTTTCCAACAAATTGAGGGGCAAAATTTAATACGATTTATTTTCCGTTTTTCTTGTCTTTAACAAAAACGATCTATTTCGTGGAAATTGTAAGAGCTCGTTACATTTTTTAATTTATAATGGTTCCGTGATGTAATTTTACATAATAAACGCTTTATAGTGCAAGAGAAATAAAGTAAAACCACAGGAGAAATATTCGGGAGTATTTTCCGAATATATTCCAAGTAGGGGTAAGAAATCCAGACAATGATTGACAGCTGACCTACAAAATGTATACATTGTATCAGCCAGTAGACTTTGGAATTTCAACAGGCTGGGAAATGTCACTTTGTGGCATATAATTTACACCCAATGAAAAGAAGAGATTGTTAGAAGGAAGAACAAGATTGGACGGGTTCTTTTATGGGATGGTTTATTTTTGAGGGGGGGGGGGGGGGGGGGAGAACACACACTCAATAACGAGACTGCCTCATATATGTAAAACTATTGCATTACATTGCCTTTGAGTGCAGTTCGCCGCGGCTGCTTGCTTACAAACAAAGTAGCTTAAAATGTGAAAAAAAACTTCTTTTCTTTTTAATCTTTTGACAGTTTTATTGGATATTGTACTGTTTAACAGTGAATAAAACTGTTCTTTTAAGCAAAGTTTGGAATTAAACCTTAATACATCCCCAGTATGCCATCTGAGATGTAAAGTGGGCAACATTGGTGCACGTCTTCCTCTGGTGTGGACACCCTGTATAAAAAAAAACAAAAAAAAAAAACCTCCCTCCCGACCCTAAACATTTGAAGTGGCCGGACGCTAAACAAGTATTTTTTTTTATGTGGCCTTATCCTCGAGTATGAATTATATAAAGCCATTTTGACGTATTCAGGTGCACAACATTTGCTAACATAAAACAAAACTACCAAACTATTGAGATTAAGAAATACTAACTGGACTATTAATGAATGAGAGTGTAAAGTATCCTGTAAAGTTATGGCACCAGGGACCAATTTCATAAAAGATGTACCGGTAAGCACAAACATTTTCTTAGCACAAAATAAGTCTTGCTCAGTAAAATCAAGTTATCAGCCAAAACTCAATGTGCTTTTCATTCAAAGCAAAAACCAGCTGAATACCAGTCACAAACAATAAACATCAACGAACATTTTGGTTTGTAACCCTGTTTTTTTCCAAGAAGAATTTTCATGCTAAGCAAATTTTAGTGCTTAAATACGTTTTATGAAATTGGCTCCAGCCGTAATTTAAAAAAAAAAGGGAAAATGTGTATCAATTTCCAACAATGGTCGGCCGATCAGCGTTGGATAAAGAATTACTTCTTAAAAAAAACTACCCCCAAATTTACTACAATAGTCCGCATTTTGCGAGCAATCAAAATATATGAACGGGTACAAGCCGCTAGTCTAGTTCCCTGATTGTACAATACCCCGACGCCACAGATTGCTCTGTTTAACTGAAGTTGGGTGAAACCAAACTACAAGAACATAATAGTTTTTCTTTGTTTTTTCCAGCATCTACAAACACAGACCTTCAAACAAGACAGTGCATTAACAATATTTGCTAAACAAAACTAACCCTCACCCCCAAATGCATCAAGTCCTAAAAATGCAATTGTTCAAAAGAATTACAGGATATCTAGCGCAATATTTTTGCTGGATGCCTACAATTATTATTTACTTTCAAATATTAAAGTAAAGTATTTCTTAATAATTTGGTTGTAAACATTTTCGATAGGCCTATCTGCAATGGTGTATTCTACCTTTGACATTTTACATTAAGGTAAAATCAAAACTGTTTTTGGTAAAAGTTTGCGTCGGGGAAAGAAACATTAATTGTTTTATAAAGACTAATGTTTTTTGTTCACCTTTGATGTCCATATTCACGCGTCGCTCTTGGTTAAACGGCAGTCCCCTGGTCACTACCTCCTGCATGATGATCCCGATTGCATAAATGTCGCCCTCTTTAGTCGGGGATTTACAAGGTTGACGGAGGTACTCGGGCGCTTTCCACAAACATTCTGTAAGAAGTGAGCGCGAGATGACGTGCATTGATAACAAAGCCAATGGGAGAGGTTTAAACGCTTGGGGATAACAAGCAGACCCTTTTTAATTGTTTAAGCTAACGAGTGCACGTCCAAATGACGCCAAAAAACAATAATACAAAAAGGTCCGGTGTACGTGTTTGCTGCCACCAAGAGTCTCTAAAGGGGTTCTGTTGAAACCAGTCGAAGTTTTCCCAACCTCGTTACCATGGCTACGATCTTGCTGCGTCATGTTTTCCCACCATGCCTTGCGCGATCTTAACCCCTGGAATTGTCTAATTTAAATGTGCCATATATTGGCACATTTAAATTAGGGCTGCAGTCGATGCGTTTAACGCGCAACGCAATCTTTAACATTTTGTAATTGTTATTTTGCAGAATCAATCCTTTCAAACATGATATTTTGACGTCGCGTTATTTAGCAAGGATTTATATTAAATGTACGTACCTCTGTTGTCCATCTATAACGTTAGAAACGAATTTTTTTGGACAAAAATGAGGCTTCTAAAATCCATATTGTACAGGTAAGACGCAGACTTGAAAAATGTTTCATACGTGAAGTGCGTTCAGGAAAATGCGCGCGCATTGCATTTAGGGCGTGCAGTTTACGAAATACGCCTACAGTACGCACTAAATAGCCAGTCAGCGTCGTTTACGCATTCCTCACGGCCAGGGGTTAGTGAAGAAACGCGCACGCGCCCATGGAGTCGAGGCTGAAGTTTCCCAACTTTATTTTGGAGATTTTCGAAACCTTTGCTTCGTCTTCGTCTTCGGCTTTGCCTCCGACTTCCGAATCACTGAGAAACAACTCTATTTCTGTATAGTAATCTTCATGGAGCATGATACTTTCGTTGAAAGAAAGATATCCAATTACTTGTCATTTCAACGCGGACGTCGTCGTCTGTGGTAAGGTCTCTGTAAGCCAGCAGGCCGAAGTCCGCTAGCTTGATAACGAAGCGGCTGTCCACCACACAGTTAGAGGAGCGCATTCGGCCGTGCACCCCCAGCTCGCTGTGGTGAAGGAAGTGCAGTCCCTGGGCCGGGAAAATAAATTAGGAACAATCCGTGAACAAAATCATCTGTTTGGCCAAAACCTGTAAACCTTTCTGTTCGATTTCTGATGAGTGTTTACCGTTTGCTATTTCCCAGGTTTACAACGTTGCTATTAAGTTGCTAGTGTCGTGGCTTAATTAATGACGGGATCCCTGGTCATAGGGTTTATGGCTTTTGACTAGCACCTCCTGAACAAAATTATCGACAAATTTGGGGAACCACCAACGTAGGGCTGAATAGTAATAGTTCCGGAGGTCGCAGGTTGAATCCAATTTCTTTGTTTAAAGTGTAACCCTAACAGTCTTCGTGTGTATGTAACCATTCCATCATATACGTTTTCAAAAAAAATAAGCTGTTGCTTTTGGCAACAGCTTAGACAAATTTGAACTGTAATAACAAATATTCCCATTTACATTGAATTGAATGGTAAAAGCGTGTAAACAAAATTCTCAGACGAAATTGAATGTAAGAGTTGGTGAATTTGAATGAAAAAAATGTTTTAAAATAGCCGGAAAAACCTATAATTAAAATAACATAGGTATACGGTTATGATAAAATAGTTTAATCTTGTACCTGGGTAACGTCGAGCAGAAGAGAGTTCTTGAAGTCTGCGTCAAGTTTAAGGGCATCATTTTCAAGGATATCCTGGGGAAGACCAAGAAAAGGCATCTCTTGGAAATAAAATGGGGTCTGACATTACCGTGAAATCCATTGCCACAATAGCATCCCATTCCTTTAATTAGTTGGGGTAAAGAAATATTCGTACCCGTAACGCCTGGAATAAACACAACCCGGAATCGCTCCAACAGGAAATAATAATAATAATAATAATAATAATAACATTTATATAGCGCGCATTCCATACAAATATGTTCATGCGCGCTGTACATTATACATAAAACAATACATCATACTATTACTCAGTTAAAAATAAAAATCATGATTCAAAATCAAAAGCTAGTTTAAAAAGATATGTTTTAACTTCAGTTTCAAACTTATCTAGACTCCTAAGATTCCTAATGTGACCTGGAAGTTTGTTCCATAGTTTAGGGGCAGCTGTCTGAAAAGCACAATCACCTAGTGGAACTTTATGATGTATGAGCGATTTATGATGTATGTAAACAAAGTCATTACGTCATTAGGTATCAGGTCTATATTTTCACCGCCCATACTGGGAACTGAGAAGCGCTGATGTGCTTTGAGCTCTAATTGGATATATTCTGAAAAGCTCGATTAGCGTTTCCCGGCGCCCATTATGGGCGGTGGGACCGGTCGAAGATGTTAAGATGCAGTCTTGTTTTGCATAATAATTAATCACCCGGAATCTGCTCGCATATCATTATGCTCGTGCAACGAGCAGATTTTCCATAGACTAGTTCAAGACAAGGTCAGCGGTTACAAAATAGTGTTTTTCTTTAGGTCGGGTGACTCCCCTAATTTTTTTTTACAAATACAAATACAAATACAAATACAAATACAAACAAATGCCTTAATATTATTTTACATTCTCAGCTATTACAAAGCATGCTCGCACCTGCAGACTGCCTTTATTACAGTACTCAGTGATGATGGCGTTCTTTAAACCTTCAGGACCATCGATGCACGCACCGACGAAACGGACAACGTTGCTGTGCTCCATCCGCCTTAGCTGTGGACAAATATTTATCAAAATTTAGGCAAAGCAAACAGTCAAAAAACACCAACTATTATGTAGCGACATTCAAACCCGGCCACTTATGTTGAATTGATTCACCAATTACTTTACCCACTTGTCAATTTTCATTGTCCAAATTCGTTAAAGGGAACGTACAGCATTTGCTTTTGCAGTTCAGAAAGGGTATGTTACAGCAAATATTATTGTTTTACTGACTTGTTTCACGTTTTGGGTTCGTAGATGCTAGACACAAATCAATAAACCCAATCGTGTTCTAGCGCGACCCAGACCCCACCTAAGATGAAACAGATCAATTTATAGACGTTGGGAAATGTAAGGTCCGAGATTCAGTCTAGAATGGATTGTATAGGCCTATCCCTTCACACTTAGTGTGGAATCAAAAGCCAAAACAAATAACTAAGTGTGAAAATTAGATTTAGTATTTGAGAAAAAAATGTCAGCACACCAGGATCGATGATTTTACAGGATGCTTTATTTGTCATTATGTCTTATTTCGTGATTATTTGGTCATTTTATTTTTGGATGTTTGCAAATGTTTTATACTAAGTTTAGAGTTGAAGAATAATTCGGGTATCAATATACAAGAAGATCTAATTTGTTTTTATGAGAATCGCCCATGATCGCAAGGCCCTTGACGGCCGCTCACGGGTGAGGGCCATGCGTGAAAAAAAACTGACCGAAAGCTTCCTGCTTACGGCTGACAAAACAAATCTTTTGTAAAATCGACCGTTATGCGCCATTGGCCATGAGCATATACGTATTAGTAAACATTGGCGACAAAGATAGTTATCGTGTGTGCCAGGCTTTATTGGGGAAGGATGCAGTCTATATTTCACGCTACACCAGACTAGAGGAATAAAAACATGACAGACAGGTTAATTATAAGAAGTGTCAGGGTTTCTAAACAAGGTAGTCAATATTTTTTATCGTTTTCCTCAAGTAAACCGTAAAAAACAAGATGAAGGCCACAGAATCAAAGCAGGGTACAGGCGGCTCACCTTTCGGAATTCCTTCAAAAGGCTTATCGTCAGCTCGAGTTTATCGGCGTACAAGGGCTTCAGCGCTACCGTTCGACCCTGAACAGCGATTAAAAGAAAAGACACCGAGATAAGGTTCTTAAAACTACGACAACTGAAAAATAAACCGACTTAAACAAGAAAGCCATTGCCAATGACCTTATTATGGGTTCAACTCCACCAACAAAATAGCAATAAATAAATAAATAAATAAATAAATATATTATAGTACAAAAAAGAAAACAAGAAAAGAAATGCAACTGTCAAGGTCTATGTTCTTAGTCCATGGCTGTTCGAAGGTTGATGCTAATCCTAAACACTGTCCTGCTGGAAAATTGGCAATTTTGACCATGCAATTATTGAAGGGGCAGGGACGAATACAAACTGCAGATAGAAGGAGATGGTTTGTATAATCATATAGAAAGGACCGATGGTATAACAAGACAGTTATATTTTTTTGAACATTGTTTCTTCAGAAATCGTGGGCTTCGTGCCCTGGGTTACATAATTGTTTTGCAAGGGGAGAAAAGGCAAATGATGTGTATTTTGCTCAAATTATTTAGCTCACCCTTTTCCTTCGCTATGCCTATCATGAAAATACAATCATTCCGCTATAACAACTAACGCATGCCCTTTTAGTGGTTGCAGAAAAGTAAATGTGTTTGGTTCACCTGCCGTGTAATATGCTGCTTTTGCATTTAAATTAAGTGAACACAGGTCTTTGACAATTCGATTCGCAATGAATAAATCAAGGTTTTTGCCATTGGAGACGCTCTCCAAAATCAACTTTCCGGGCAATAACCGTTGGAAAATGGGGTCAGTTTGTGTTCGTGCTGGCGTGAAAGCGCAAGTTTTCACCACACGTATACATTTCGATCGTATCGGTCAACCGATTGCATATGAAGCCTCTGGCAGAGTCAATCTTACACACGAAAAAAAAGACACGTCACCCAGTTACATAAACCGCAACCTCTTCTTGCATTCTGTGAACGTCAATTTATTGTTCGGAGGTCCACAGTGCGTAAGAAATACTAACTCATCCGCACTGGCACAATTATGGTGTTATAAACACCTTCCATTGAACCCCATCCTGTTTGACTGGATATTTAAACCAAATGCGAAACTGAACGGGGAAAACTATACGAACAAATTTGTGTCAGTGTTAATACTAATAGGAAAGGAAAACCTCGAGATATGTCCATACAGAAAAATATTTTTCTCGTGACATAGTCAGACTGCATGTGTGCCAAATGCCATGCTTTGATCACCAAGTGAACAATTCTATCATAATGTTGGCTCCAATCTGCCTGACTATATACCTACTCAAGCATAGTATGACCATTCAAAAATAACGGATACGTCATCACCTTTTTGTGAGCTTCATTCATCTGAGAATGTGTCAACAGTGCACTCTCTTTCTCTCTGGATGCATAGCATATGGGTCTTGTGAAACTAACATTACGCAAAACAGGAATGCAATCAGTATTTTTCACGAGCAGCACTTATTTTTGTTCTTTGTTGGGTACCATAATTATGCTTCTCCATACAGGGTGTATGGCCAATACCAAAACGGACAAGCATACTTCCACTACTCCGAGGCCAAAAATACCTATACCAATTGATGGCGAATCCTTCTAGAAGAAAAATGATACCAAGAGATCTCGATTTGGGCTAGTTTTAGCTCCCCCAGACCCTATTTTGTGAAGCACAGTTATAGGGTCATTTTGCAACAAGAAATAACTACTGAACCGCGCCCGCGAATTTAACATGACACGGTTTAGTTACTATACTCAGTGCGAAAGGACCACTCACTTCACAAAATAAAAAAGCTAAAACAAAGCTAAAACTACAAGCCCCAATCAAGATATCTTGGTGTCATTTTTCTTCTGGAACGATTTTTTTCATCCTTTGGTATAGGTAGTTTCATCCTGAGCCACGCAGCGCTTTTACGCGCTTTCTACTAATAGCGCTCAAATCCCTGCGGACATTCGGCCAGATCCGTGGTTATATTAGCACAAACAAATCATGCGCCCAACCAGAGCCTCCGTTACAAACAGACCAAGGCCATTTCCCACACCCTGGCCTTGGACCCGTCTCCGGCTACAGCATATTGCTAAACTGTATGAATGAAGCCTGAGACGAAGACAAAGCTGGGGTTCGAAAAACAGCCAAAGGCATACGAACCAACGCGCATTTCTATTGGTCCATTCGCAGGGGTTTGAGCGCTATTAGTAGAAAGCGCATAAAAGCGCTGCGTGGCTCAGGATGAGGTAGTTTTGGCCTGAGGGTGGTATGCTTGTATGTTGAGATATGCTTGTCCGGTGTGTGTTTGCCATCCTGTATACGTATACTTCCCTACTTTTGTTCTCCCCTTGATTTATTTTGGAAATCTCAAACCCAAACGCGCTTTTACCGTCCGAGTTCAGTTATCCATAGTCTCAATTAATGTTCCTTTTGTTTGGCTTGTTGTTGCTCCACATTAAACCCCTGTTTATGTAAATACTCGTGATTAGATTTACACAAAAATGCAGTAATTAAGTGCAAATTAAGGCATGTTTTACCTTATACTGCGCGACTTTGGTGAATATCTGATGACGGCGCTTGTTGCCATCCACGTCGGCGCTTCCCTGAAATGAGACAATGGACATCTGTTTTCTCCTTATAAAGCGCTCGTGTTTTTAACAATTCAACCAAAAACGAAACAAAATTAAACATATAGTCCAGTCAAAATACATACTTTTGTTTTGTTGACCTCAAACAAATTGCAACAGATTGTTTTTCACCACAGTGCACTTCTATAAGGTCCCTAGAATGACATACTAAAAATCTACAAAAATCCAAGTGGTGGAAATATGACTAATTTGCATAAATCGTTAATCCCTGCCGCGTAATATATGTATTCCCATATTTGGGTATATATATATATTTTTCATTTTTTGAAAAGTTTATTTTGGTGATTCTACTTACATATCCTTACTTTAATAACATTTGCTAAATCATATAAGTGACTGAATAATTATGAGAACATAGTAATTATCAAAAAATAACAACTTCGTGACCCTATAAATGTGCGCATGTCTCCAGATATCATCAAGTAGTCAGTATTGACGTGCTTCAAATTTACCAAGTTGCTCACTGGCACAGTTATCTTATTAAAACCTTATGGAAAATCATATAAACAATGATAACATTGTGATATTTAGCCCAGCAAACACAAACTGGGAGAAAATGGTGTGTCCCTAAATTGGGCTAACAAGTAGGTGAAGGGTTGCCTAAGGTGAGAGACTTGAACAAGTTCAAGGAAACCTCCCAAATTAAAGATTGTTGTTGCTTACAATAATCCTATCTACGTTAAAATGTATTTTTGGGATTTCCTTGAACTTGTTCAAGTCTCCCATGTTAGGCAACCCTTCACCTACTTGTTAGCCCAATTTAGGGACACACCATTTTCTCCCAGTTTGTGTTTGCTGGGCTAAATATCACAATGTTATCATTGTTTATATGATTTTCCATAAGGTTTTAATAAGATAACTGTGCCAGTGAGCAACTTGGTGAATTTGAAGCACGTCAATACTGACTACTTGATGAAATCTGGAGACAGTGTAATATGCGACATTTATAGGGTCACGAAGTTGTTATTTTTGATAATTACTATGTTCTCTATATATACCCAAATATGGGAATACATATATTACGCGGCAGGGATTAACGATTTATGCAAATTAGTCATATTTCCACCACTTGGATTTTTGTAGATTTTTAGTATGTCATTCTAGGGACCTTATAGAAGTGCACTGTGGTGAAAAACAATCTGTTGCAATTTGTTTGAGGTCAAAACGTATTTTTCCTGGACTAATAAAACAAACGAAAAAAACCAAAAAAACAAACATAACCACAGAAAGTTATGTTTAAAGGGATCGTATACGTTTGGTAATTGGAACCCACTGTTTGTTTCAATCCTATATAGATACATACCATAAAACTAACCTGTAAACATTTCATTTCAAAAGGTGGTAGCAATTTTGAGATATTGCCGAAAATCTGGAGCGGTTATGTCCACGCAGGAAGAATAATCTGCATTGGAATACACAATCTGAGAAACGTCACTGCAGTAACGTTTCTCGGATTCGAATTTTGAGGGATAAAAAGTGATATATTTTTCCATAACCGCAGTACTTCGAAGTGAAAAGTTTCTAAAAATGCATTATACTATCCAAAGCTGCAGTATTTCTTACCAAGTAAGTTTTTATTGCCAATAATTTTAGGAGTAATTACAAAATGTATACGATCCCTTTAAGATTAGATTTAAACTTTAAACTTGCAAATTGGAACATCAGATGTATAGCAGCTCGATTTAGCGTTTTCAAATGTCTTGTTAGTAAATACAGTGGTATAATTTCACAAGGTGATATAATGTAATTGAGTACCCATTCTAGTACAAGGCGAAGCCGATTGGAACTTATGCTTTTGCGGTGCGGCCGGGCCGTGCGTTCATTGGGACAAATAACAACTGTTCAATGACACGTGATCAACGATCCACCAATCAGATGAAGGGAATTTATTAAGGTGTTGTGTAAATTGGATTCTTAATACCCGAGTCCGTTTAGCTATTCCTTCGTGGGTAGGCTATGTTTAAACATTTGTGACGGATTTCTGTCGGTGTCGCATTAAATTTGGACTTGAAGTCTGGTCTTGGTTTAAATCTCTGTCTATCGTCATATAAGGGCACGCACGTGAGGCACAAACCATTAAAATAACCGGGGTGTTTCTTAAAACATGCTAACTGTTAAATCGTTGAAAAACTGTAAAAGTTTTTGACTTGTATTGACTTTTTGACCGAAATGTATGTATAAATGGTAATACAAATGTGGTTGGCCGGTAAAAACAAGCATTTAAAACCGGTTCATGGGCCTGAACATTGTTAAATAATGCATCCAGGCTTATGGGTCGGTTTTAAACATGCTTGCTTAAAACAACCAGATATATATTCCTTTATTAGTATAAGTGGAAGATAACAACCAGCATTGACTTACGATGGACAAAGATCGAATGGACGACGACACAGATCTGAAAGTATCCGTGAAGACCAAATCTTCATAGCGGATTTTCCACGACATGTTCATAAGCTCTGAGTTCAGTTTCATTCTCCTATAAAAATAGAGAAAAGAAAACAAAAACTAAAGGAGAGTAGACCATTCGTTTGTGCTCGCTCTGATACAATTTACCACGATATATGTTCTTAAAAGGTATAGTCATAGTATTTACCATAGAAGGTAACCATCCAAATCATTGTTGTAATACTAAATATTAATGACATAATTAGACTATTTCAAATTATTCCTGTTTATACGTGATGTAACAACAAAAGAAGGTCATTTTCAAAATGTGTCGGTGAGATTCAGTTGTTGTTGAAAATGTCCGTTAATTATCAGAAATGAGTGAATTTGGGGAGTTGTATTTTATAGTAAACTCGTTTGACTGACCTGTCCGAAGTTTTAAAATCATGGACGTCGTTACAAAAATTTTTTTTTAACAGCGTTCGTTTCAAACCGTCGTCGGGCAGAAGTTCTTTTTCCCGCGATTTATAAAATTCAACTTTTCAGAACGATTACAGGATAGCTAGCGCAATCATCTAGATGGATGCGTAGAATCATTATTTACTTTCAAATGAGTAAGATATTTCGGTAATAATTCGGTAGTAAACATGTTCGATATCTGCAAATGGTGTACTATCTAGTTTAACTGTCTAGTGTGTTTTTGATAATAATAATAATCAAGATTTGTAGAATATGTTTACAGGTTTGCTCTGGATTCATTTAGCTGCAGAACGTTAATGCAATCAGCAATTAGTATAGTGTGTGTAGCTATCAAGTCTGGTATTCGTTTAAATATAGGTACACCAAACAGTCGTTTACCTACCTGTACACAACCAACAGCACGCAGATAGATATAAGGACCACACAGACAGCTAGGATGCTGGATACCATCAGCACAGTGTAGTTTTCTGCGGATACCGTCAACAAATTAACGATTGTTAACATTAAATCGACTAAGGCACTCGACGTCATCTTTAAGTTGCACTAGGCCTACTTAATATTTTAATACATGTAAATATGGGATGAAATAATTGGCCTATTAAATAAATAGACTCGGCCCAGCAAAGCAATTCAGACTGGATATTCCTTCTATGTCTACTGATGCATGCATCCTGGAGTCGTACAATAAGCCATATCTTTTAGTAAAAATATATTTCAAACAGGGTGAGGCTTAAGCAAGTCTAATTGGCAAGTGACGTGTGCAAATAAGACTATAGATTAAACCCTCCGGCGCAGCCAAAGAATGTAAGACTATGTCCAAAACGGGTTTCAAGAGCTACGGCTACGTCTCTAAATTGGTCAGCTTGCCTACGCGTATTTGTAATGGGCGAACACATAGCCATAGACAGAGTAAGATCAGAGTAAGACACACCTTTCGGGTTGCAGTCGGGATTCTCGTTGTAGAATCCGCAGATCGGCGTGTCCCTTGGAACCTCCCCCGTCTCCCCGTGCCATATGATGGGCTTGTAGAACTGAATCTCTTGTGAAATGCCGTAATCAGCAACAACCTTGAACAACAACAAAACCGACAGTTTGATATACTCAAAAACAATAGTACCTGCACGATCAGACAGACCTGGAACTCCGGGTATAGCCGTGCGCCTTTCAATATAAACAAAAAACAATTTTCGATGTCAAAGAAGAGATACTCTAATCCCGCTGACCCATTTCCCGATTCACTCTGACTATAGAAAAACTTTCGTTTTTTTTCAGAACGACACGAACTCACTAAAAAAATTATAACATTAGCCTGTTTGAGGTATGGCTGGTATGTTTGAGGTATGGTAAGGGCGCTGTTTGGATTTAGGTAAAGTCTAACTCTTTTGTATTTACCCAAACTAACCAGCGCCCTCCTATTGTGTCAGCCATACCTCAAAAAGGCTAATGGTGCTACAACAACTAAAATTATCTTATGTATTGTTTAAGTTACCGTAAAAGTGATCACAAATTTGAAAAATAAGGGGGAGTGGGACATGGTCGAAGAAACATAGACGGAACAAAATAAATCTTATTTTTGTATAATTTAAGTTATACCTATAGCCTAAAAGATTGTATTGTTAACACCCTGGATTTCTATCCAAACAAACGATTTAAAGCTGACAACTTTTTTTGTTGTCACCGTCAAGATCGACTTCAAAATGTATCCTTTAGAACGTTATCCTCCATAAAATATTAAAAAAACATATACAAAAAAATATATAAAGCAGTTATTTTTTGTCTGGGTTATAATGTATTTTTTAGTGAATCAACCCGAACGTGCCTTTTGGGAATAGCCGTCGAATTTTCTTTTGTTTGGGTTATTACCTCGAAGATGCCGTTTTCTGTGTCTGTCATATCCCAGAGAGAGTAGACTGCTACACGGTCACCATTAGCTGTAATCCCCACTTCCCCGCTAATACCTATTGGTATTAAAAAACAACAATAAAAATGTCAAGGGGAAATTGCTTAAGGTATAGAGCATGTACGGGCTTTGTCTGGAAAGTGAGATTTGCAGAGAGCGCAATTTTAACGATAGTAATTCGATATTGCATGGCCATTCATATTACATGAAATTTTCAACAAAGTGCTTGTCCAGGAGGCGTAAATGCGTCTCTACATATAAAACGCAATAATTAAGATGTTAAAAGACGTTAAAACACTGGTCTATTCATTTTAGACATAAAAGGAAGTACGATGCGAAAAATCAATTTCATCAACCCATTGTTGCACCGGTAATAACAATATTGATTGTTCCTAGTAATGGCATTACTTAGTTTCCACCCCAAAATAATTATGATTGGCAATGATTTTTTCTTTGCCGGTAGTTACCTGCAGACCTACAATTTAGACGTCTGGGCATAACAAAAATGGTCAGGTCAGGGAACCAGACTATGGCATTACTGTCCTTGGGAAATACTGTCAAATATAATCTGTCTCTGTCCTTCGACATAACTATATATTTCGTGTACTCCACTACACTTCACCACCTTCGACTCGTGTGTATCGTGACTCGTGTGTATAACCAACCAGATGTTAATACATGTTTTGACCGCGAGTTAATAGAGACCCTTAGATTTTTATACGCGTACGGGTATTTGATCTGGTACAATATTGGCACTTACATCTTATATAAAAATGACGAAATGTATAACAAACTATATTGTAAAACTGATGAAATTACAAAGCAGAATGGCAATTTAATAAGCGACTTCTTTTCCCAATCCGCACACGCGTATTAGAACTAATGGTCCCCAATAAGTCACGGCCGCGAGAGAATCGTGTCGCGGCCGTAATGTCGTGAACAAAGGCGACAGTGTTGAAAACGTTCAATTGTTGAATTGTGGTTCTTTGTTTATTTCTCTTCAGGGGACAGTTTATACATTTATTTCAATGAATGATAACCTAATATATTGTATTTGTATACATTAACGCTTGGTGGCGCACTAGTACCACCAGTATGCAAATTTAGACAGGGGATGTACCTTGGAAAGTGCGGTTCCACATCTTCTCCCGTAGGGCCATGCCGTCACGAATGTCACCACCCTCGTGCAAAGTCTCGTTAATGGCCAGCGAGTACAGGATCAAGGCGTCATGGAACGACGTGGCAAAAAAGTTAACCTGTGGGTAGAAATAAGACATCAGCAACTCCTTCGTGTATACAAAAAAACAATCTTAAATAACAGTGATTTGAGTTCTAGATCTCTTACGTTGTGTGAACAGTTTGTGCTCTGTCATATATAACATTATACACTTACTGCGTGGACCTCTGAACAAAAGACTCTAGACAGGTATTGATGGCGTTGTGTGGACTTGCCCACGTCCATATACGTTTGTTTATGGTGTAAATCGAGGAGTTTCCTTTGTTCCTCTCGAAAATTCCCTTTGTTTGTACTTCAACATTTTCCGACGGCTCTCATTGGTTTTGTACACGAATCTCAATCGAGGTCGTCCTCGATTCTAACCCTAACCCTAATTCGCCTTCGTGTCGCCAGGTATGTGTCCTCCATTTACACCATAAACAAACGCATCAATACACACTCACATACGCAATTATGTAAACGCCTTCCAACGTGGACTCCCCGTTGTCCTCCCGTTATCCCTCTTTTGTTTGCACTCTAACTTTTTCGGAAGACCTCCATAGGATTTGTACACGATTTGGAATCGTGTAGTCAATCGTGGACCCATTGCATGCTTACCCCCAAATTCTGCTGTCTGACGTCCACGATTTGATGTGTTATACACACTGACGCATAATATACCCTGGCAATCGTGTTTCTAAATTCGGTTCTTGTGAAGTCCTGCACCTGTGAAGTCCTGAGTCAAAAGGTCTCCACAGGGTATAATATTTCTACAGATGAATAGGTTTCCACAATTTACAAACAATGGTGGGTGCTTTTTAAAATATAATTTAGCCCATACAAATATTAAAGTAATTGACACAGTCTCGTTATAATGAACGTTTTCAAAGGAGCATAATGCGGCTGGAAATAATGACTAGCACTCCAACAGATCAATTTTCGAGCGTCAAAATGTCAACCATGCACCTCCCGAACCTACGCGTGAGGATAACGCATAAACAGCCGGTTTCTAGGGTATAGTTAGGCGGACGTTGATTCTCTTTTTAAAAACATTTTATTTTACTAATTGTCCTTTTAAATATTTGGCCATTGATAAGTCACTAACTTCGTCCCCGGGTTCTGGCGTGAAGTTGTAATAGCGCTGCATGCGGTCGTTGATTTCGTGCTGAAAGGCAACATATTCCTTTGTTGTAGGCTCGAACAGACGGATGGTCATGAGCGCCCGATAAGCCACCTTCAGTATGTCGTCATATTCATCCCCCTGAAATAAAACAAATGTTATGAACAAAAACATTCACATGGAGTTCTAAGTCTCTCCTCATACTGTGCGGGTTTGTGAGTGTCCTTCAAAAAGCTGGTTAAAAAAATAGATTCGATTAACTTTAAAGTTAATAAAACTGACTAGAATGACCTAAAACATACAAATCAAATAAATTAAAGGACCCGATATTTCGATCTTCTACAGGGGCAAAGTGAAAACATTCAATTGAATGGGGAAATGAAAATCATCTTTATTATAAACTGCGTCTCAAAAAAGAGCAAACAAAATACAGCAGAATGCCACACGCAGAATGTGTAACCAATATAGATAATATACAAGTACGTATTTTTTTATGAGAAATCAAACGTCCAGGTTATATTTTCGACAGAGTTACGAGTAATTCACAAGAGAGGTTAAATTGATCATGGGACTTAGTTTTTAAATGCAGTGATAATCGATTTTGTTTGGATGTGCAAGTGTTGCAATATGGATGAGCTGTTGATAATTATCAGCAAAACACACGTGTCCAATTTCTAAACATCGTGTTCAATAGCTAAACACTACCCATCCTAAGGCCAAATAAAAAAAACATGTTTAGCGTCCTGCCTTTAAAAAAAAGGAAGAAGGAGGTTTTTTTATTTTTTTTAACTCGCCCAATTTTATTTGCAATTTGTTTTTGAGACGACCCTGTTTGGACTCGTATCAATGCACGACTACTAGTACTTAGTAGGCCTAAACGTCGAAAAACACATGGGCTATAGTTTTATTTTGAGGGTGCACAAACCATTAGTTTACGTTATAAAGACTTGTTATGTATGGTACAGGCCCATTGCGTTCAAACGCCCTTCCCGATGGCCACCCTGACTGATCCCTTTATATCCGTTCAGGAAGTTGGCCTAAATTTTGGGCGCAAAGTCCATAATGTAGTTTATGCCTCTCGACATTTCTGTAGAAGAAAGTTTTGAAGAGCGGGTTACTTTTTACTGAACAATCGCTAGGCCTATATTAGATTTATGGTCGCTCTCTATCAGGCCCGTAAGCAGGATTTTTTATGGGGGGGGGGGGGGGGGGGGGGGGGGGGGTGGGGGGGGGGGGGGGGGGGGGGGGGGGGGGTGGGGGGGGGGGGGGGGGGGGGTGCGAATTTGTACTGATGGACCAAAAATGCCAAAAATCTATTTTCGTGTGCCAGTACCGTTATTTCTACATCAAAATACCATTATTTACCCCGGAAAAGGTGGACCTTTTGGTAATTTGGGAGGGGGGGGGGGGGTGCGTACGTAACCCCCCCCCCCCCCCCCCCCCCCCCCACCCTGCGTACGGGCCTGTCTATTCAGAAAATTATTTGATTATCTACGCTGCATTCTGTTCGTTGTTTGACAATGCAGACTAATTGGCCGTTATTCCTCATTATTCTTATAATTACATTGGTTTTTTTAGCCTCTTTCAAAGTCAAATTCTTATGAAAACTGAGAGGAACCTTGGAAAGTGCGACGACGTGCACTATTATGGGCACATTAGCTAATTTTGGATGCTTTCTGTCAATACAGTGTACTGGACAAACAAAAATGTCATCAAAATGAAGGAATAATGAGTATGGCGTTTTATTAAATAATTGCTGTGCACGAGATGGTACTCTCATCGCATTGTTCAATGGCAATCATGGACGTAACCTGGGGATGGGCCATTGGAACACCCCCTCCCACATTTTTGTAGTGAGAAACTAGAAGTGCTAGTTTGTTGGGGTCATCTTGTACTTTTCCGAAATTTAAATGTACCGTTTTGGTGTAAGTTTCAGGGGCGCAAGTGCACAAGTTTGCACTAAGATACTTGTATTCAGAGTTGTAACGAGTCACTAATTTTTGTGACTCGAGTCGAGTCATTTGGAAGAAGTGACTCGAGTCGAGTCGATTCATTCTGATGAGGGACTCGGGTCGAGTCATTACCCCGTTGAGGCGAGTCGGGTCATTTACCCGTTGGGACTCGAGTCGAGTCATTTACCAGTTATAGGACTCGAATCGAATCAAGTCGAGTAGCCAGCAATTGTGACTCGAGTCAAAGTCGAGTCGAGTCATTCTGATGAGGGACTCGAGTCATTCTGATGAGGGACTCGGGTCGAGTCATTTACCCGTTGAGGCGAGTCGAGTCATTTACCAGTTAGGACTCGAATCGAATCAAGTCGAGTAGCCAACAATTGTGACTCGAGTCAGAGTCGAGTCGAGTCGAGTCGAGTCGAGTCGAGTCGAGTCGAGTCGAGTCGAGTCGAGTCGAGTCGAGTCGAGTCGAGTCGAGTCGAGTCATCAAATTTCCATCAGTTCATTACAGTCATTTAATGTAGCCGAGTTGCCATTCTTCTTTCTCATGAATATACATTCATGCACAAACGGGTAAACGGGTTAGTAAATATTAAGTGTCTTCCCATTTTATTGCAGATTTCTGCACATATTTACAGGTTACCCTGAGAAAAAAAATCTATGTAATTTTCATGCTAAGCAAAAACCGGCTGAATACCCGCCACAAACAATGTACATCACCTGAAAATGTGGTTTGTAAAAATGTTTTGGCCAAGAAAGAATGTTCATAGCTAAGCCATTTCTGTGTGCTTGGCAGCTGCTTAGGCATACAAAAAAAAAATGTTATGTTGGCGTAACGGGCCTAAAAAAATAGGGTAGGTAGGTAGGGATTTTTTATTTTTTTTCTCCCAGCAATGAAAATGATGTTTTTTTCTAATTGTTTAAGCCGGTAGTGATACACGATAGCGTGTCCAGGTTCAATATTTTCACAATCCACACACACAACAATGAGAAACGGTCAGAAATGGTTTCAAACGTATTTATAACTAGATTTATATAGATTTTAATCATTAAATTTCGTCCCTTGAAAAAAAAAATATCCAGGGTCGGCCGTATTTTTAGGGTCGGTCGGGTTACGCCTTGTTTTATGCCTTAGGACCGCGAAACTTTTCCGCAACTCTTGTATTAAACTACCCACATTAAAACATTAAACCTACAAAATGGTGGCTCTAAAGGGACATCGCAAATCTCGAATATTGACGTTAATATTTGCGATGTCCAGTCAGAACCGCCATACCTAAACCCATACATTCTCGTCTGTAGGCTTCGATTACACTTATGGCCAAGGCCAAATCTGCTATGATGAACTGCTTTTAAATAAGGGCTTGTGAAATGTCAGCCCTGTTAGATTTTGTCGAATGAAAGGAAAATATCTTCTAGAAAAACTAATGAATTAAGTACTGCGGCTTCTAAACGTTGGCGTATGAATGAACACCACTTTGTCAATTCTTGTTCACGACATCATAAATCAGACCGTTTATTTTCAAACACACCCCTTATGCTCTATTTAGATTGATTAAAGCTATAGAAGTTTTGTTATCGTTTGAAGCAGAAAAAGAGGTATACATTTAAAGACAGGTTGCCAATTAACCTAATGAAATTTTAGCTAGGTGAATTATGTATATTACGAGTAAACAATTTCAATTAAAAAATTGTCCTGTCATAATTATAATACATCTTATCTCCAAAGCGGCTATCTTAAATTTAAAGTGAAGTAAAATCTTCATTTTTGGAACTTGCAATTGGAATGAAATACAGTTGACTATACAAGTTTGCTCTGATGAATCATTGCACATTTTCGATTAAAAATACGCTAACGTTTTAAGCCTTTAGGCCTTTGGAAAGGCGCGGGAGAGATCACAGAGCGACATAAATACACCTAGCTTTTCTCAGCTAGTACAACAATAAATTTCCCTCGTTTTTCGGACTCGTCTATCACTGAATTTTGTAATATAAATGTTGCTTCCCGCATTTAACTATATTCACTAAGTGCATTGTCGTACGACAGGCGGTAAATATAATTGCATTATTCTCATTTTGCTTCAGTATGCATTTTGATACCTATAGGGGTTTTTGTCGTGAACTGCAACCGTAACACATTTCCCATTTCCCTATTTTGCTTCTCTCTTGTAATTCAATCCCAACAGGGAAATTATAATATCTCTCAATTTAGACCGTCACCTATTTGGGGGAGATGTAAATTTGAATAACTCTCTATTCTATTATAATTTGATGACTGTCCCAGCAGAAACAATAATATTTCATGGCGTGCATGCTAACAGTTGCGCGCGCATCATGGATATCATTGATACGTCACTGACTGTAGCATTTTTCCTCCGTGGTTTAGAGCATGCTTTTTGATGTGCTTTATATGCCTGTGTAGATGGAACGATTATGTTAAAAAATAGGCTGTTATTGTTAAGCATTGCTATGAAATTGGAAGGTGGTCTAATATTTACACTGGTTTTGACTATAGCGGGGTATTTGTTTTTGTGAACACAATTCGTTCTCAAAGCGTCTAAATAGAGCACTAAAGGTAGTTAATTTATATAAATAAAACAATTGTGGGGGGGGGGGGGGGGGGGGGGGGGGTTAGTGACCGTGGGGGTGGGAGGTCCGACTTTTACCCCATGTTGCTGCTATCCTTCCAGATGTTGAATTTATATGTAAGAGAGAAAAACACTTAAGAAAACAGGGCAGATGTTAAGATGTTTTGTGTCATACAGTGTTGTATTTTAAAAAAGAAACATAGCCCACAATTTTACTTATAAATGATAAATTGTACAACAAAATAATCCAGAAAATTATGTTAAAATTAAGGGATGGAATATTAGCAAATTTTTCAAACATTTTATGAACATTTTGGAAAATGTGACTTTCGTTACGCCCACTTACCTGGTTCCAGGAGTCCCGCCCAAAGGATTTAGTGTTGTTGAAAGGGTGGTAGCTCAAGAATACATAGTCGCCCGAGACCATGCCGAGATTATATGCGCTGATCATTATCTTACGAACCAGATTACCGTTAGTACTGATGAAAATAACTAGAGAGAAAATAAAACCAACAATTATTGTATTAGAAGCGAGCACAATTTTTTGAAGAACTTGTCTGATTATCTTAATAATAATAGGACTGGGCTGGGCTGGGCTGGGCTGGGCTGGGCTGGGCTGGGCTGGGCTGGGCTGGGCTGGGCTGGGCTGGGCTGGGCTGGGCTGGGCTGGGCTGGGCTGGGCTGGGCTGGGCTGGGCTGGGCTGGGCTGGGCTGGGCTGGGCTGGCTGGGCTGCAGGCTGGCTGGGCTGCAGGCTGGCTGGGCTGGCTGACTTGGCTGGGCTGGGCTGGCCTGGCGTACAGGTGTAATGTTGTGCACAAATAAATTGAAACCGAAACCGACTTCGTTTTCCCCATCTTTTCAGTCGGGTCGGTTCGGTTTCGGTTTTGCGTTTGTGATTTTGGGGTCAGGTCAGGTCGGTTAAGCTGTGTTGTGAAAAACCGAAATTAACTGAAACAATAACAACAACGAAACGCAAAATACTTTTTACAGCTTCCGGTTACAGCCCAATTTACATGTTGATAGCGGCACATCAAAATAATAAAAAAAGAACAGTAGACCGGAAACGCGTGCAGAAAAATATACATTGTAATTCTTACCACGGGACAGTAAGTTATGACACAATGGCCATGTATTTGTTTCAACGATAATATATCCACCAATAATTGGATTAGGCTGCGCTTTAGTATGATCTCACAAATTTGAAAAATTCATCCCAAAACCAATGAACAATGTCTAACTGTCGTTCGTTATTTTATGATATTGTGTCGAAGATTATTTTAACAAAGACTTTCATCGTGAAAAAAAAAATTATGTAAAAAAATAAACGCCAAAAGAATTGCCACTTTAATTTTCGACATCTGTTTCAATGAACAAAAGCACCCACATGATCTTACTTCTCGACGAAGTAGATTCTTCTTCGAGTATTTGCCGTATATCGACCGAGCTCTCGGAGGTAAGCGGATGGGCATGGACCTCTATATGCCGGGTCGTGTGTAGAGCGTGAACGATGTTATCCGCCCACTCCCTGTGATCCAAATCGAAGATGATCACACACGTTTTCCAATTGAATCGCTCAAACAGCTTCACCACAAAATCCTGAAAGGTGCTTATCTGATAAGCTACCTGGGTGAGCGTCCGGAATCTCGCTTTGTCCTGCAGCACCACCGAGTTAGCGCTGGGGGACAGCAGGGGGAAATTCCAGGCAGCGGACAAATCCGCGGCCGCCACCAGGGCGTCCAGGCAGGGCGGGCCGAGGAAAGCCGCGATCTCCCCCGCGTGGTACAGCGCTGACACCGCTGCCACGTCAGTCTTCACGGGCTCTGAACAACCCAGATAGGAAAATACACACGTCAGGGAGAAATTAGCGTACTCGCCATCGGCAACCAAGTGCGATATCGTCTCTAGCGCCACTTCCACAGAGGGGATAATGCGCTTTCCAGACACTAACGAAAATGAAGTATTCCCGCTTACAATGACAAAAACCGGCACTACCACCGCCACTATGAGCTGTAAAATGCTAAGCACAAAGACGGTAAATACCATACACGTGGCGGTAGTAACACGACACATTATTCTGCGAACTCGAAAAACTGAGCCCCTTTTTGACTGCGATGCAAAATTGTGTTCAATGCAAAAAGTACAAGCCTTTTAAATACCCACGGATATCAGTTAAAACGTATTCATAAATACCTGAGACAGTTTAATAATATAATAATAATAATTTATTCTTAATATAGCGTTTTACATAAAAATCTCAAAACGCTTTACAAAATATAAAAATTTCATAAAAAGTGAACCGACACGCATGCGCGAGTATTTCATTCGTTCCTGAAGTCGTGAACATGGAGAAAGAAATTCCACCTCGAGTTCACCACTGGTGAACACGAGTTACCAGGCGATTAGAACCACTGACCTCTACACCTGGACGGACCATTGTCCATATTCTGCTGTGCTAACACTTGAAGTCGGCGCCAACTGGAAGTGCAACATGGCGGACCCGAGACGTCACTGCTGTGAGCCAATGAAATGTCCAGGTGTGGAGGTCAGCGGATTTATTCTGTACATTTTGTATTTATAAACATTACGTAATACGTATCGTACCAACACCTGGACATTTCATTGGCTCACAGAGTCACGTCGTGGGTCCGCCATGTTGCACTTCTCCGCATGCCGACTTCAAAATGAAACAATGATGATCTGTCCATGTATAGAGGTTAGTGATTAGAACGCCATTATACGACTCGTGAACTCGTGGACACGATAAACACGACGCGATTGGAACGCAGCATTTGTCATTCCTATTGGTCCAGAGCCTGTCATGTGACCGGTCTTAAGTGGATTATAAAGACACATAGTTGGCTGGTCACTTTTCGAGAGTCACGTGAAATTTGGACTCCTGTACAAACTAGTGCTTTTTATCGTTTTATTAATTAGTTGAACGTTCGCAGTTTCTACATAGTCTTGATTGCAGTTCGTCAATAATTGCGGATCGTAGGCCGCCGATGCGCGGGCTCCCTCTCTAACGTATGCCGCAGACTAGACCACGCCATGCCTTCGAATATGACGTCTTCAGCTTGGCTAACTGAAATAACCGCTCGGAAAATTCCGAGCAGAATTGTGTCGTATTTGCATGCCATATATGACGTTGCGTGTATAATTACGTCACGTAACAGAAACTTGACCATGGAGTCAACAATTGTGCATGTTATGTCACGCGATTATCCACGCAACGTCACACGGGCATGCAAATGCGAAACAATTCTGTTTGGAGCGATTATGTCAGTCAGCCAGGACGTCCTATTTGAAGATTATAGCGCATGAAGCAATATATGAGACGGAGAGAACCCCCCCCCCCCCCCCCCGCCCCCTCTTCTTTGTGGTGGTCATTTTGCTTGTGGAATGTTGTGGTTTTATTCGAAGATCATAGCGTGGTCTGGTCTACGGCGTACGTTAGAGGGCGCCCGCATCGGCGGCCTACGTGCGCTGCATACCGCAATTAGGACGTCTTACAACCAAGACTAGTTTCTGCAGTGAAGTACATACTACGCAGAATTGACATTGCCAGTACTATGGGCCAACTTGGTCGTTTTGGGAGTAACAAGGCCAGTCTTTCGGTAACACTTCAGTTTTATCGTGTGTGTGTGTGTGTGTGCTCTCTGCCCTCCTTCATGGGTCCGAAACCAGGGGCATTATCCATGAAACCTTACTGAGCATAGTTGGTATCTAGTAGGCATATAGTTGCTTATTAATAAATACCTAGGAGAGTTCAAAGCTTCTGATTAGTCGAGACTCGATCACGTGGAGGGCATTATCACGCAGTAATTGACCGGGCTTTAAAAAATTGAAGCAAGTTCACTGTTTATTTCCTAAAATAATAAAAATGTATTTATTAAAGGAAATAACAGGGTGAGGACCCGGTCATTACTGCATGATAATTGACCGGGTTGGGCGATGACCGCTGGTAATAGACCTCGCCTTCGCCTTCGCCCAACCCGGTCAATTATCACGGAGTATAATGACCGGGTCCTCACCCTGTTATTTCCTAACTAACCCTGGCGTTAGTTACATTCTAAGTTCCTAGAGGTTGAACGAAGCATGCATTAGAGTAGTGAAAAGCTATGGTGGCCCTGGAGGGACATAAACAGTCGTGAATTTTTTTCGCGACTAGTCGTGAAATTATTTGCGACTGGTCGTGAATATTTGTGCGACTAGTCGTGAATAATTCGCGACTGGTCGTGAATATTTTTGCGACTAGTCGCGAATAAATTTACCACCATCCGTGAATTTTGTCGCGAATATTTGTCAGTAGCTTGAAAGGTATTTCTGCAACAAGCCACGTGGAAAACAAACCTCGTTTCCCCGGATGCCATCTCCAAACAGTTTTTTCAACTGATCCAGTGACGAAAACTATTCTCAGAAGTTGGCGGTTTTTAGTCGTGAATATTTTTGCGACTAGTCGTGAATTTTTTTTGTGACTAGTCGTTAAAATAATTCACGACTAGTCGTGAATAATTTCACGACTGTTTATGCCCCCCACCCATCCAGGACCACCATAGAAAACAGTTCCGACTGGCTACAAAAATCATACAAATCCAGACCATGGCCGTTTTTCATACCACAGCCTCAGTTGTGGCTTCGTTCATGCCGTTTGGCAATAGTGATGGAGCCACACCTAAGCTTGGGTTTTGAAAAACGGTCCAGGACGGTTGACAGGCTCGTCTATGCACCAAGAGGCACGAAACCCAGTTTAATAATGAATATTATTGGAATATTAAAGGATAGCACGTGATATAGGCCATAATTGAGAAAAAATGTGTGTCTTACTTCTGCTGTGCAAGGAAGCTTCTCTCAGCATGCCTTCAAAGTCATCCTCGTAATGGTCAAAGTACAGAATGAACAAGTCCAAGTTTGCCTCGCGGAAGCCCTTCTTCAAAGCTTTGGATGCTTGCTCAAAGAAGCCGAAAGCCCCCTGTAGCAATACGCAGGATTCCCATCCGTAATGGTGGAAAAGCAGTGTAACCTTCTGCGCCATGGTGCCGGTCCGGTAGACCATTTGTGTCAGCGTGGTGTAGCGGTCTTTATCCTCCAGCTCCACCGCCCCGGCACTGCCCGAGAGGATCGGTACATTCAGCGAGGCCGCAAAGTCAGCAACGGTGATGATATTGCTGCTGCAGGCCGGCCCGAAGAACGCCACCACGCCCTGCTCGAAGTAAAACTTGGCGGCGGCGGCGGCCGAATTTCGCTTGGGCCGGTCGCAGCCGGTCGGCGAGTTTAGCCAATCCAGGGTATAGTTGGCGTAGGCGGGCCACTTTGTTTACAGCGATAATCATTGCCGGCAATATGCGCGTTTCAAAAAAGATCGAGGCTCGCGACGATGAAAACAGAAAAGCTACTTTGACAACCGTCTCACCGTAAGCTGAAGCCAGCAATACAAAAATACTACATAAAATGGTAACTGTTTTTAAGGAAGCCATTTTACATTTCCAATCTCCAATGATATTTTTGCCTAATGAATCAAATAACCGAATATTACAGTAGTAACAATAGTAGTGCTTTACTTCACTCCTACCATGCAAACTATGCAAATTGAAAATGTAGCAAAGCTTTTTATAGTGATTCGGCGTTAATAACAATAGAATATCACTTAAAAAACCTTTTAAAATGGAATTCCATAGAATACCATAAAATTACACTTTAAAAAAATGTAATGAAATTATTTCTCCACTATCTTGTTCATGCAGCAGCATCAGGTCATAATATTATTGTCAACGTCAATCAGCAAAAACAATCTGTCACCAACCAAGCTCAATGCGTGGGGTAAACCTTTTGTCTTCTCGGCGCACATTAGCACGCCATAAAACTAACCGACATAACTACCTCTTTCCCAGGGCCAAGGACACTCCGTCAATTACTGCTTACGTGAGTGACGTGTGGCCTGCTAGCAAGACAATATTCATTGCTACATTAAATTGCGAAGTACTCGATAAGATGTCATCTATTCATCAAAATCTAGACTAGAAGTTCTCAGTCGGAAGTTGATTAAAAACACGAAGCCACGTCAACTGAAAAGAGTTTTTTTTTCCTCCGGTTTTTTAAGAAAATAAATAAATATTGAAGTAAAGAAATGCAAGTTAACGGACTTGCGTAAAGGCGTACCTTTTGTCAACAGCGAACTTTCACAGCCAATCGGCGTGGCGGTTTTATTAATTTTTTTGCAAGAAAAACAAATAACGTAATTATAATGTTATGCAACTCAAATATGTTGGAACACGCCTTTTCCCGTCGTGGGGCAGATAATATGGAAATATTTGGGGGGAATTGTGCCTTTGATGATAAAACTAGCATGAAATGTGGCACAACTACATGAAACACTGAGACATTTGGCTTTATAACACATTTCCTGCTGTTTTTTTGTTATTCTGGTTGGCTGAAACACGGTCACATGGGCTCACTAATATAGGTTAGTACATGGAATTTTAGTACAGTGTCCGACTCGGCACTATACAACAATTTTGACTGGTTACAGCGCCCTCTGCAGTTTGAAAAGGCTCATAATAAAACAACAATTGGTGGTGGAGTCTGGCACAGATCACGATACTCCCGACACATATAGACTGGCATAAATTATTTAAAATAATATTGCCCATTTATGCGCCCCTCTGGCCTGTGAGTGACCAGAAGACGTCCTAGATAGGACCCTCTTCTTGTCACTCTATATAGCCAACTCGATGGCCAGTAATGATCGCAATTTCGGAAGATAGGGGATGTACAACACACCCGAGAGCATAAAAGCTACCTTGACCACCGTGAAATTAGCGGCTGAACTAGAGTAGACAATGGTATAATGGCAGTGACGAGGCAAATGAGAACTTGGAAACAAAAATAAACCACAACCTATCCTTTCTTGAAGCCTGAACTCAAAACCCCTTTCAATCACAGTCTGTGCCAATCCCCCAATACAAGCTAGTATACCAAGATTGATTCTGACCGGTGCAAACACGTCCGCTACATACCTTAAAACTACAGCCAAAACCCAAACCATGTATCAGTGCACTGTTCTTTGGACGCAGTTATTATCTATCCGCATGGTTCACCATTACGCCGTGGAGTACGATACGACAGCTTTTAGGACGGCGACATCAGTTCGACCATAGAGGAAGGTCCTTCCTCCATGCATGGTTCGAGGAATTAACTCCATTGTGCGCTGTATTACACTTTGATGGTAATGCAAAACGTCAAACCGACAAGGACAACGATCGAAATCTACGGGGTTCTGTCACTCAAAAATTGATACAAGGTCTTAATTAACGTATACTGCTGATTAAATACGGAACGAAGTCCGACGACATTATAAAATGCTACTCCGCAAGTTTTACCTGAAAATCGAACCCTGGAGTAGGGGCCTACCAGGGTCGGGGGAACCGGGGGCAGGTAGACACTTTTCCCCCCAGATTTCCCTAAGCCAACGAAAGTGCCCCTCTCGCATTCATAAATGTGTCCCATCAAGTTAAAAAACATAACTTTTCCTCAAACGCACACAGTCATGAAAGCAAAATCGCGCTACAAATAAAATTGTCTCCTCTCTTGTAATGCAAAACTGCACCTTAAAAACACAAGCATTGTGATTGTGAACCTTCTCGAGATCGGGAAAACTATCCCTCGAAAACACAAATACCCTTCTCGCAATAATACAATTGTGCCCTTCTCGGGATAACAAATTGGCTATCCAAAATAATAGTGCTCCTCTTACGATAACTTGTGCCTCATCTCAACCTAGAAAACTGGCCTTAACAAAAATAATTGTGCTCAAAAGCAAATAAAATAATCAGTTAACAGGCCATTCAAAGCAACAGTGCCCCAGTCACGAAAAAAATCATAATTGAGAGAATTATGTGTCTTACTTCTGCTGTGCAAGGAAGCTTCTCTCAGCATGCCTTCAAAGTCATCCTCGTAATTGTCAAAGTACAGAATGAACAAGTCCAAGTTTGCCTCGCGAAAGCCCTCCTTCACAGCATCGGCTGCTCGCTCAAAGAAGCCGAAAGCCCCCTGTAGCAATACGCAGGATTCCCATCCGTAATGGTGGAAAAGCCATGTCACCATCTGCGCCATGGTGCCGGTCCGGTAGACCATTTGTGTCAGCGTGGTGTAGCGGTCTTTATCCTCCAGCTCCACCGCCCCGGCACTGCCCGAGAGGATCGGTACATTCAGCGAGGCCGCAAAGTCAGCAACGGTGATGATATTGCTGCTGCAGGCCGGCCCGAAGAACGCCACCACGCCCTGCTCGAAGTAAAACTTGGCGGCGGCGGCGGCCGAATTTCGCTTGGGCCGGTCGCAGCCGGTCGGCGAGTTTACCCAATCCAGGGTATAGTTGGCGTAGTCGCCGCTCTCAACCAGGCGGGTCACTTTGTTTACAGCGATAATCATTGCCGGCAATATGCGCGTTTCAAAAAAGATCGAGGCTCGCGACGATGAAAACAGAAAAGCTACTTTGACAACCGTCTCACCGTAAGCTGAAGCCAGCAATACAAAAATACTACATAAAATGGTAACTGTTTTTAAGGAAGCCATTTTACATTTCCAATCTCCAATGATATTTTTGCCTAATGAATCAAATAACCGAATATTACAGTAGTAACAATAGTAGTGCTTTACTTCACTCCTACCATGCAAACTATGCAAATTGAAAATGTAGCAAAGCTTTTTATAGTGATTCGGCGTTAATAACAATAGAATATCACTTAAAAAACCTTTTAAAATGGAATTCCATAGAATACCATAAAATTACACTTTAAAAAAATGTAATGAAATTATTTCTCCACTATCTTGTTCATGCAGCAGCATCAGGTCATAATATTATTGTCAACTTCAATCAGCAAAAACAATCTGTCACCAACCAAGCTCAATGCGTGGGGTAAACCTTTTGTCTTCTCGGCGCACATTAGCACGCCATAAAACTAACCGACATAACTACCTCTTTCCCAGGGCCAAGGTTACTCCGTCAATTACTGCTTACGTGAGTGACGTGTGGCCTGCTAGCAATACAATATTTATTGCTACACTAAATTGCGAAGTACTCGATAAGATGTCATCTATTCATCAAAATCTAGACTAGAAGTTCTCAGTCGGAAGTTGATTAAAAACACGAAGCCACGTCAACTGAAAAGAGTTTTTTTTTCCTCCGGTTTTTTAAGAAAATAAATAAATATTGAAGTAAAGAAATGCAAGTTAACGGACTTGCGTAAAGGCGTACCTTTTGTCAACAGCGAACTTTCACAGCCAATCGGCGTGGCGGTTTTATGATTTTTTTGCAAGAAAAACAATTAACGTAATTATAATGTTATGCAACTCAAAGATGTTTGAACACGCCTTTTTCCGTCGTGGGGCAGATATTTGGAAATATTTGGGGAGAATTGTGCCTTTGATGATAAAACTAGCATGAAATGTGGCACAACTACATGAAACACTGAGACATTTGGCTTTATAACACATTTTCTGCAGTTTTTTTGTATATTCTGGTTGGCTGAAACACGGTCACATGGGTTCACTAATAATAGGTTAGTACATGGAATTTGAGTAGAGTGTCCGACTGGGCACTATACAACAATTATGACTGGTTACAGCGCCCTCTGCAGTTTGAAAAGGCTCATAATAAAACAACAATTGGTGGTGGAGTCTGGCACAGATCACGATACTCCCGACACATATAGACTGGCATAATTTATTTAAAATAATATTGCCCATTTATGCGCCCCTCTGGCCTGCGAGTGACCAGAAGACGTCCTAGATAGGACCCTCTTCTTGTCACTCTATATAGCCAACTCGATGGCCAGTAATGATCGCAATTTCGGAAGATAGGGGATGTACAACACACCCGAGAGCATAAAAGCTAACTTGACCACCGTGAAATTAGCGGCTGAACTAGAGTAGACAATGGTATAATGGCAGTGACGAGGCAAATGAGAACTTGGAAACAAAAATAAACCACAACCTATCCTTTCTTGAAGCCTGAACTCAAAACCCCTTTCAATCACAGTCTGTGCCAATCCCCCAATACAAGCTAGTATACCAAGATTGATTCTGACCGATGCAAACACGTCCGCTACAGCCAAAACCCAAACCATGTATCAGTGCACTGTTCTTTGGACGCAGTTATTATCTATCCGCATGGTTCACCATTACGCCGTGGAGTACGATACGACAGCTTTTAGGACGGCGACATCAGTTCCACCATAGAGGAAGGTCCTTCCTCCATGCATGGTTCGAGGAATTAACTCCATTGTGCGCTGTATTACACTTTGATGGTAATGCAAAACGTCAAACCGACAAGGACAACGATCGAAATCTACGGGGTTCTGTCACTCAAAAATTGATACAAGGTCTTAATTAACGTATACTGCTGATTAAATACGGAACGAAGTCCGACGACATTATAAAATGCTACTCCGCAAGTTTTACCTGAAAATCGAACCCTGGAGTAGGGGCCTACCAGGGTCGGCGGAACCGGGGGCAGGTAGACACTTTTCCCCCCAGATTTCCCTAAGCCAACGAAAGTGCCCCTCTCGCATTCATAAATCGTCACCGTTTTCACGAAGAGGCAAATTGAGCCTTTCACGGTCTGAACAAACTTTCGAGATAATCGCTTGTAAAGTTTGTCCTTTTTTCGTTTGGCAGTTTGAAACATAAATATCCATAGAATATACAAGATTAAGGTATCATGGGAAAGAAGAGATTTTAATCTTCTTAAATATAGCAAACGTTAAGAAAAATAGGTGATTAGTTTTGCAGAATTAATCAATTAATAGAATTGCCTCTTCGTGAAAACGAAAAAAACGATACATTAGCAAATTCGCCCGTGGCTGTGAGAGTCAGAATGTATACATTTCCCCATTGCGCCCCCAATTTGTCTCTTCGTGAAAACGCTAAAAGCCACTTCGCGACCAATTCGCCTCTTCGTGAAAACGCTAAAGTGACTAAGCGCACCAAAGTGCCCTTCATAAACACGTTGAAGTCAACGCTATTTCAAATTTGCCTCTTCGTGAAAACGCTAAAAGCCACTTCGCGACCAATTCGCCCAATTCGCCTCTTCGTGAAAACGCTAAAGTGACTACGCGCACCAAAGTGCCCTTCATAAACACGTTGAAGTCAACGCTATTTCGAATTTGCCTCTTCGTGAAAACGCAAAAGGGCACTGGAGGACCAATTCGCCCATTAGTTAATTAGGTTAATTGTGATTTTAATGATTTTGTGGATGTATAACTTCACCAGGTTGTAGAAATTGCAATATTTAATCGTTTTCACAAAAAAAAAAAATTTCGATAAATAGACGATTTTTCATGAAATTCGCCTCTTCGTGAAAACGGTGACGAAATGTGTCCCATCAAGTTAAAAAACATAACTTTTCCTCAAACGCACACAGTCATGAAAGCAAAATCGCGCTACAAATAAAATTGTCTCCTCTCTTGTAATGCAAAACTGCACCTTAAAAACACAAGCATTGTGATTGTGAACCTTCTCGAGATCGGGAAAACTATCCCTCGAAAACACAAATACCCTTCTCGCAATAATACAATTGTGCCCTTCTCGGGATAACAAATTGGCTATCCAAAATAATAGTGCTCCTCTTACGATAACTTGTGCCTCATCTCAACCTAGAAAACTGGCCTTAACAAAAATAATTGTGCTCAAAAGCAAATAAAATAATCAGTTAACAGGCCATTCAAAGCAACAGTGCCCCAGTCACGAAAAAAATCATAATTGAGAGAATTATGTGTCTTACTTCTGCTGTGCAAGGAAGCTTCTATCAGCATGCCTTCAAAGTCATCCTCGTAATTGTCAAAGTACAGAATGAACAAGTCCAAGTTTGCCTCGCGGAAGCCCTCCTTCACAGCATCGGCTGCTCGCTCAAAGAAGCCGAAAGCCCCCTGTAGCAATACGCAGGATTCCCATCCGTAATGGTGGAAAAGCCATGTCACCATCTGCGCCATGGTGCCGGTCCGGTAGACCGTTTGTGTCAGCGTGGTGTAGCGGTCTTTATCCTCCAGCTCCACCGCCCCGGCACTTCCCGAGAGGATCGGTACATTCAGCGAGGCCGCAAAGTCAGCAACGGTGATGATACTGCTGCTGCAGGCCGGCCCGAAGAACGCCACCACGCCCTGCTCGAAGTAAAACTTGGAGGCGGCGGCGGCCGAATTTCGCTTGGGCCGGTCGCAGCCGGTCGGCGAGTTTACCCAATCCAGGGTATAGTTGGCATAGTCGCCGCTCTCAACCAGGCGGGCCACTTTGTTTACAGCGATAATCATTGCCGGCAAGATGCGCGTTTCAGAAAAGATCAAGACTTGCTCGTGCGATGAAAACAGAAACGCTACTTTGACAACTGTCTTGTGGGCTGAAGCCAGCAATACACAAATACTACATAAAATGTTAACCGTTTTTAGGAACGCCATTTTACATTTCCAATCTCATTTGCTGCCTATTGTGAATCAAATAACCGAATCTTACAGTAGCAATAGTAGTGCTTCACTTTACTCCTATACCAATGCAAACTATTTAAATTGAAAATGTAGCAAAGCTTTTTATAGTGATTCGGCGTTGATACCATATAGAATACCACTTAAAGAAACCTTTTAAAATGGAATTCCATAGAATACCATAGAATACCACTTTAACAAAATATAATAGAATTCTTTCTAAACTATCTTGTTCACGCAGCCGCACTAGGTCATAATGTCAACATCAATCACCAACCGAGCTCAATGGGTGGGGTGAACCTTTTGTCTTCTCGACGCACAGCAGTACACCATAAAACTACCGACGTAACTCCCTCCTCCCCAGGGGCATTCCGTCAACGTTGGCTACGTGACATGTGGCCTGCTAGCAAGACAATATTCATGGCTACACTGAAATGCGAAGTACTCGATAAGCTGTCATCTATTCATCAAAATATATTCATCAAAGTTCTGAATTGGAAGCTGATTAAAAACACAGATCCAGGTCAACTAAAAAGAGTCTTGTTTTCCTCCGCTTCTTATAAAGAAAACAAAATATTGAACTAAAGAAATGCAAGTTAATGGACTTGCGTAAAAGCGTAATTCACCTTTTGTCAACAGCGAACTTTCACAGCCAATTGGCGTGGCGGTTTCATTTTTGTATGCACGAAAAACAAATAACGTAATTATAATGTTATGCAACTCAAACATGTTTGAACACGCCTTTTTCTGTCGTGGGGCAGATATAGGGAAATATTTGGGGGAATTGTGCCTTTGATGCATAGAATGTGGCACATAGTCAGTGTATGTACATGAACATGATATTTGGCTTTATAACACACCTCTTGCTGTTCTTTATTCTAGTCACGTGGTGTTCACTAATATAAGTTAGTACATGGAATTTGTCTGACCGGGCACTATATACAATATTTGTGACTGGTATAACAGCGCCCTCTGCAGGTTGAAAAAGCTCATCATAAAACGAAAACGCGGTGTCTGGCACAGATCACGATACTCCTGACACATTTTGGACAAAATTGTGTTATAAAACACATATAGACTGGCATAATTTGTTTAAAATAATAGTGCATATTTATGCGCCCCTCTGGCCTGTGGGTGACCAGAAGAGGACCCTCTTCTTGTCACTCTATAATAGCCAACGCGATGGCCAGTAATATTCGGAAGGTAGCGGGATGTATCACACATGAAAGCTAACTTGACCACCGTGAAATTAGCGGTTAAACTAGACAATGGTATGAGGGCACTGACGAGGCAAATAAGGACTTGGAAACAACAACCCATCTTTACTTGAAGCCTGAGCTCAAAACCCCTTCAATCACAGTCCGTGCCAATTCCCTGTATCCTCTTCCAAGCTAGTATACCAAGATCAATTATGACCGATGCAAACACTTCCGCTACATACCCTAAAAATATGTATCAGTGCACTGTTCTTTGGACACAGTTATTATCTATTCGCATGGTTTACCATTACCCCGTGGAGTGCGATAAAACAGCTTTTAGGACGGCGACATCAGTTCGAGGAATTAAATCCCTTGTACGGTGTTTCTGATATTGTCGTATTACACTTTGATGCTAATGCAAAACGTCAAACCGACAAGGACAACGATCGAAATCTACGGGGTTCTGTCACTCAAAAATTAATACAAGGTCTTAATTAACGTATACTGCTGATTAAATACGAAACGAAGTCCGACGACTCTATCTTCATGCTGATTATTGCGGCAATGTACATGTAGGCGTTGGTGTGTTTAGCCAACGTTGGACCAATGTCATGAAATGGTCGGCAGTACAGTGTCGGCGTTGGTTTAAAGTTAGTGGTTTACAATGGTCGAATAGTGGACATAAATTGGCAATCTTCATGTCGTTGAAAATGGAGGACTAACAAATAATAAGCCAGCATTGACGCCATTTTCTTCCGCTGTATCAAACACATAATAGCGCATATTATAAAATGATACTCCGTAAGTTTTACATAAAAATCTAACCTGAAGTAGGGGCCTACCAGGGGCGGCGGAACCGGAGGCAGGTAGACACTTTTCCCCCAGATTTCCCTAAGCCAACAAAAGTGCCCCTCTCGTATTCATAAATGTGTCCCATCAAGTTAAAAAACAAAACTATTTCTCAAACGCACACAGTCATGAAAGCAAAATCGCGCTACAAATAAAATTGTCTCCTCTCTTGTAATGAAAAACTTCCCCCTTAAAAACACAAGCATTGATATGATTGTGAACCTTCTCGAGATGGGAAACTATCCCTCGAAAACACAAATACCCTTCTCGCAATAATACAATTGTACCCCAGTCCAGAGATGTAGTCGAGTCCATCACAAGTCCCTGCAAGTCCCTGTAAGTCCCTGCAAGTCCACCACAAGTCCTTCAGTTCCAATTCAAATCACAAGCTATTCAAATCAGCTTTGACAAAAGCATTCCTTTGTCATTGTTCATCCAGTTACTTGTGACTGCCTTTATGAAGGGACTTGTGACTGGCTTCACGAAAGGACTTGTGAACGGACTTGCAGGGACTCGACTACAACCCTGCCCCAGTCTCGAGAAGAAAACAAATTGGCTATCCAAAATAATAGTGCTCCTCTTATACGATAACTTCTCGAGATAGAAAACTGCCCCTCTAAAGCACAATATTGGCGCCTCCTCGCAACATTAAAATTGTGCCTCATCTCAAGATAACAAATTGGCCTTAACAAAAATAATTGTGCTTCTCACGCAAATAAAATAATCAGTCAACTGGCCAATAAAAGCAACAGCGCCCCAGTCACGAAAACAAAATCATGATCTGCGAATTGGCGGACCCAGAATGCACATCATTTCTGAAACTATTAAGAAACTAAAATTATATGTCAAAGTGTATGGGCGTAAATAATGTGTTAATGTTGGGTGACATGACAAGTCTCCACACACACCGATTATAGTAAACACCGGCAATCGTGGACCCCCCTATTCCTCTTTTGTTTTTCCTCGGAAGGCCTGCCGAAGGTTTTGTACATGATTTTTCAATCGTGGACAGTCGGTCAGTATTGTGGACTCATGTTATGCCCTAACTCAATTGTCCCTAGTCCATACATGCCGGTGTTTACACGCTCACCGACGCCAGGCCCGTACGCAGGATTTTGTATGGGGGGGGGGGGGGGGTGCTAATTTATACTGATGGGACTGAAATTGTAACCAGAAAATGTGTGTGTGCCAGTACCGTTATTTCTACCTCAAAATACCATTATTTACTCAAAACAAATTGGACCTTTTGGTAATTTGGGCGGCGAATTTGTACTGATGGGACCAAAAATGTGGATCTTTTGGTATGGGTGCCCGCCCACCTACCCCCCGAGCGCATAGGAGTTACGCCACTGGGTTGAATAAAGCATTAGAGTAGTGAAAAACAGTTCCGACTGGCAACAACAAGAATACAAATACAGACCAGGGCCGTTTTCATACCTCAGCTTCATCTCAGCTGTAGCTTCGTTCATGCATTTTGGCAATAGTGATGGAGCCACAGCTAAGCTTGGGTTTACAAAACGGTCCAGGGCCGTTGACAAGCTCCTATGCAGAAATATGCTGCCCTCTAACCGTGGGAGTAACATTTATCGCATATGGCCGACTCGACTGCGGGACACATTATACCCCAGTCACAATTGGCTTGCGATGGGTTTGCGATTAGTTTGCGGCGGATTTCTAGGCATTTTCGGCCGGGGCCCCACGGGACTCCTTGCGGCTGCCGGGTCAATTTTTGGCATCGGGCGGGCATCGAGTTACTTTTAACTCGGACTTAAAACCTGGTGCGGCGTTTCGCATCGCAAACTGATCGCCAATAAATCTGTCGATGCCTAGCCGATGTCCGGCAGGGCATCGCACACGTCAGGCGGGCGCCGAGCCAAATTTTGGACAACCCAGACAATCAATATATCGGCCAGGCGCCGCCCACACGCCGGCCGGGTCCCGCCAGGCGTCCGGCCGACTTGGCGGTGCCTGGCCGGAAATCGGCCGGGGACCGGACGGCGCCCTGCCGGCGCCCAGCCTGAAATTGGTCATGCATCTGCCGGGGCTCGCAGGGTAAAAAAAGCGGCTCATCTACATCTACACACCATCTTCTTCTGCGGCACCAATGCAACAAGAACCAGGTTGTAGCGGTAGCGTGCAAACGCCAACGTCTCCCTCAACCGGGCGACCCACACGCGCTGTGCAGGTGCCCGCAAGCGTTGTGGAGGTATCAACGGCATTTTCTTATTTAATGGCCCTGTCACACCAGGACGTTTTAGGCCAACGCGTGAGTAGCGCGTTAAAAATAGTTGATACGCTGGCAAACGCTGAACTTCCACAGAAAAAGTCAAGTGGAACCGTGATTTCAGCGTGTCCATAACGCGTTGTTAATGGGTTCATAGCGTTCGCCAGCGCGTGAGTAACGCGTTAGTAACGCGCTCGACGACTGATGAACGACTGCCCAGCGCGTGAGTAGCGCGTTCCAACGCGCACCAGCGTACTGCAACGACCACATGATTAGTTGTATAAAAAGCCGACGCGCTACTACACTAATGGCCCTGTCACACCATAACGTTTTAGGCGGGTAAACGTTGACCAACGCTAGGCCAGCGTTCGCAACACGCTAAGCGCGTTACCCACACGCTGGAACACGCTGGAACACGCTGAGGCAAAAATACATTTTTCAACATACCTAACATTTTCAGCGTTTGCCAGCGTGTGACTGCACACGCTGGCGGCGCACAGGATGGTCGTTACTCACGCGCCGAACGCGCTAGACGATCGTTACCAACCCACTACTCACACGCCGGCGACCCGCTGTCGTGTTTTTACTATAAATCAGTGATACGTTCCTCACACGCTGAGCGCGTTCCTCGCACGATACTCACGCACTGGCATACGCTATGAACCCGTTATCAACCTGTATGAACACGCTGAAATCACGGTTCCACTTGACTTTTTCTGTGAAAGTTCAGCGATTGCCAGCGTATCAACTATTTTTAACACGCTACTCATGCATTGGCCTCAAACGTTATGGGGGTGACAGGGCCATAACCAGCGTGTGGCCAGCGTGTGAGTCGCGGGTTGATAACGATCGTCTAGCATGTTCGACGCGTGAGTAACAAACCTCCAACGCTCCGCCAGTGTGTGCAGTCACACGCTGGCAAACGCTGGAAATTGTATGTATGTTGAAACAAATATGTTTTCCTCAGCGTGTGACAGCATGTCCAAGCGCGTGAGTAACTCGCTCAGCATGTTGCTAACGCTGGCCTAGCGTTGGTCAGCGTTTGCCAGCGTGTTGCCAAAATTACAACACGTTACTCACGCGTTGGCCTAAAATGTTCTGGTGTGACAGGGCCATAAAGAAGGTCAGAGGAGAGCCTCTGCCGCCGGCCGTTGATCGCTGGCCACTCGACAGGCACACTACAGATGCCCGTCCGGCCACCGTACGACCTGTAAGAATTGGTTGGCACCCTGCCGGATACCGCAGGGGTATCGCAAGGACATAAGCAGGGCACCGGACGAGTGCCTGCCAGACACCGGCCGATAAACGGGCCAAGAATTCGACCCCATTTCCAGGAAAGTCGGCCGATCGCCGGTCGGGGACCCCCGGGCCCCGTCATGGCAGCGTACGGGGCACTTTTAATTGTGACTGTGACCGCCATATCGCACGATCTTTCGCCGACCTCTACACGCCGGCCGATGCCTAGAAATCGCATACGCCGCCCGGGCTCCGCTTTAATTGTGACTGGGGTATTACGTGTATTGCTAGGTTCCCACAATCACGATTCGAGCCACGATTGAAATCGTGGTCTTAATCGTAGACTAATCGTGGTGATCCTATCAGATCTTATCAGATCTTGAGGTCAGTCGTGGCAATCGTGTTGATCGTAGACATTTTTTGGACGGTTCAAACATTTTCTACGATCAACACGATTAATTTTCAATCGTGATCATCGCATCAGATTGTAATGGATCGAAACAAAGCGCAACAGACGATGCTTCCAAATCGTTACGGTGATCGGGATCAACCTTGGACAAGACAAACACCACCTCTTTCGAGATGCGCTGCGATCTGATTGTGGGTTGTAGTCTTCACTCTGTAGAAGTTCAAGAAACAATTAAGTCCACGGTCAGTCGGGCTGTATTTCTACCCTTCAGGGTCCAATCGTGGCTCAAATTGTGATCACTCTCGATCCCGATCGTAAAAAGACATTGCGACCACAATCGTACCGATCGCAACAGAGCGCATTGGTTCGTGATGATCGTATTGGAGCGTATCGGAACGTATCTGCACGTACCAGATCGTCCCAAATCGGGGACCCCGATCGTGCTGATCTTGTCAGATCGGGACCCAATCTTGGACTATCGGGACAAACAGATCGTGTCATCTGAAATTGACCAATCGTGACTATATCGCATCCAAGCGCACCAAATCGTACCGTACCAGAGCGTATCGACTCGCATCAACTCGTATCCAAACGTGAAATTTCAGAAAAGGAAACAAAAATGCTACGATCAGCTACGAATGGCCAATCGTGGCGTTCGTAACGGATCGCACCACAGTGGGAACCCAGCATTACTTCTCTTACTTCCCTTTTTATGGAATAAAACAAACGAGACTATCTCACGAAAACAAGTTTAAAAAGAAATATTATTTGCAATAAATAAAGCACGTGATAGGCCAAAATTGAGAGAATTATGTGTCTTACTTCTGCCGTGCGTGGAAGCTTCTCTCAGCATGCCTTCCAAGTCATCCTCGTAATTGTCAAAGTACAGAATGAACAAGTCCAAGTTTGCCTCGCGGAAGCCCTCCTTCACAGCGTCGGCTGCTCGCTCAAAGAAGCCGAAAGCCCCCTGTAGCAATACGCAGGATTCCCATCCGTAATGGTGGAAAAGCCATGTCACCATCTGCGCCATGGTGCCGGTCCGGTAGACCGTTTGTGTCAGCGTGGTGTAGCGGTCTTTATCCTCCAGCTCCACCGCCCCGGCAGTGCCCGAGAGGATCGGTATATTCAGCGAGGCCGCAAAGTCAGCAACGGTGATGATATTGCTGCTGCAGGCTGGCCCGAAGAACGCCACCACGCCCTGCTCGAAGTAAAACTTGGCGGCGGCGGCGGCCGAATTTCGCTTGGGCCGGTCGCAGCCGGTCGGCGAGTTTAGCCAATCCAGGGTATAGTTGGCGTAGTCGCCGCTCTCAACCAGGCGGGCCACTTTATTTACAGCGATAATCATTGCCGGCAAGATGCGCGTTTCAGAAAAGATCAAGGCTCGCGACGATGAAAACAGAAACGCTACTTTGACAACCGTTTCACCGTGGGCTGAAGCCAGCAATACAAAAATACTACATAAAATGGTAACTGTTTTTAAGGACGCCATTTTACATTTCCAATCTCCAATGATATTTGTCCTATTGTGAATCAAATAACCGAATCTTACAGTAGCAATAGTAGTGCTTCACTTTACTCCTACCAATGCAAACTATGCAAATTGAAAATGTAGCAAAGCTTTTTATAGTGATTCGGCGTTCATACCATAGAATATCACTTAAAGAAACCTTTTAAAATGGAATTCCATAGAATACCATAGAATAACATTAACAAAATGTAATGAAATTATTTCTCCACTATCTTGTTCACGCAGCAGCATTAGGTCAGAAATGCCAACGTCAATCAGCAAAACAATGTGCCACCAACCAAGCTCAATGCGTGGGGTAAACCTTTTGTCTTCTCGGCGCACATTAGTACGCCATAAAAATAACCGCCTTAACTATCCCCTCCCAAATGCCGAGGGCATTCCGTCAATTACTGCTAAACGTGAGTGACGTGTGGCCTGCTAGCAAGACAATATTCATGGCCACATTAAATTGCGAAGTACTCGATAAGATGTCATCTATTCATTAAAATCTAGACTAGAAGTTCTCAGTCGGAAGTTGATTAAAAACACAGAGCCACGTCAACTGAAAAGAGGTTTTTTTCCTCCGTTTTTTGAGAAAAAAAACCCATTTAAGTAAAGAAATGCAAGTTAACGGACTTGCGTAAAGGCGTAATTCACCTTTTGTCAACAACAAACTTTCTAATATTAAATATTGCAATTTCTACAACCTGGTGAATTTATACATCCAAAAAATCATTACAATCCTAATTAACCTAATTAACGAATGAGCGAATTGGTCCTCAAGTGCCCTTTTGCGTTTTCACGAAGAGGCAAATTCGAAATAGCGTTGACTTCAACGTGTTTATGAAGGGGCACTTTGGTGCGCGTAGTGACTTTAGCGTTTTCACGAAGAGGCGAATTGGGCGAATTGGGCGCGTCTGGCGTTTAGCGTTTTCACGAAGAGACAAATTTGGGGCGCAATGGGGAAATGTATACATTCTGAATCTCACAGCCACGGGCGAATTTGCTAATGTATCGTTTTTTCGTTTTCACGAAGAGGCAATTCTATTAATTGATTAATTCTGCAAAACTAATCACCTATTTTTCTTAACGTTTGCTATATTCAAGAAGATTGCAATCTCTTCTTTCCCATGATACCTTAATCTTGTATATTCTATGGATATTTATGTTTCAAACTGCCAAACGAAAAAAGGACGAACTTTAAAAGTGAATTTCTCGAAAGTTTGTTCAGACCGTAAAAGGCTCAATTTGCCTCTTCGTGAAAACGGTGACGACATATAGACTGGCATAATTTATTTAAAATACTATTGCACATTTATGCGCCCCTCTGGCCTGTGAGTGACCAGAAGACGTCCTCGGATAGGACCCTCTTCTTGTCACTCTATATAGCCAACTCGATGGCCAGTAATATTCGCAATTTCGGAAGACAGGGGATGTAACACACACATCCAGGCCCGTCAGATGGGAGGGGGCGACGGTTGCGAACGCCCCCCCTTTGAAAATCTTTTTTTTTTTTTTTTTTTTTTTTAAGGTAAAAATTGCGTTTTTGGTTAAGAGAATGATGGCGCTTTCCCATCCAGTGACATTCCTCTCTCTGTGACTTGTATGGCTTAATTTAAGCACGAAATAGTCTAGGCCCGTTATGTCCGAAATAAATGGAGTGGGCGAACACTAAAGACTAGATGACCGTATGGTATAAGATAAATCAAATGTGATTTTATTTGGGGTGCGAGGGGAGAATTGTAATCGCAAATTCTCTTGTGTTAGCAATAGCAGTGCTTTCGTGTCTTTACTGTTATGACACTCGTCAGTTGCAGGTAGGTGATTCCATGGTAAGGAATCGGGTCTAACTCGCAAGGTGTGTGGGTTTGGTGTGGTTACAATCAATGAACGTGAATTCCAGGTATTTGGAACTTAGCCATATTATTTATATTGGGTCCGTATTATTTCTCTTGTATAGAGAGCAGTATGTTGGGTTACAACTGTGTTTTTTTACTGCTTGGTGTTTTAATTGTTACGGTCCGGTTGCTTATGGCTCGGTTGCTGATTGGAATTGGCGTTTTTGCGTTCGCATTTGCCAGAGAAGAGGTTTGATATTTGTTGGTTAAGTGATCTCATTGTTACCTTTTTTCGGTTTATTTCTTGCCATGGCTTTCCTATGCGGAAATTGTATATGAATATAATGAATATATTCGGATTGTGGGGCACATTGTAGGCAAGAAAAACCGTTTGGTTTGTTTTGGTTGATGAGATGTTTTAGGAGGGATGTTTCCCTGGTTTTGTTGGTATTCTCTGGGGTATATATGTACAGTTTGCGTACGTAAGATGGGTAGCGTGCAAAACGGCGTGGCCCGGTGGATGATACCGTGTTGTGATTGGTCATCTTATTATCCAATGGGTGCTCGGATGCGATAGAGCGGAAAACAGAGCATGGGTTGTGAACTCATGTTGTGGATTTGGGCTAAAAGTGTGTTTGTTTTTTGTTTGAAAAAGCCATTATTTATATTTTCCTATTTTGGAAAATAGTTAAATGAGGTATGGGCTTTTAGATAATTTTTTCTTCTATCTTTTGATAGTTGTTTAAGAAAAAATCAAAACATCTAACCGTGTGCGGTGATGGAAAGAGACGTTTTTTTTGGTGTTTGAAAAAGAAACATATTGTCAAACCGTGTGCGGTATTTGGACAAATATGTTTTGGTCGGCCCTTTGTTTATGAGTATAGCGGCTACGTTGTGGCTGGTTTGTTTCAAATGTTATAATGTATTGTAGGTGGAATAATCCCGTCTGCGGGTTATTTGTGTTCCAAATTACAGATTTGCTGATGTGCGTTCAGGTTTTTATTTGTTTAAACAAACGAGATGGCCGGGGTTTCCATGTTAGGATATTTGTACTTGTTGTTTTCCGAGTGCGAATGTGTGTGGGATATCGATGTCATGTGACGTCTTATGTGTGATAGACTTATTAAAGCCAAGTCTGTGGTTGTACATGAGTACTCAAAGCAGAGAGAGAAACAACCTAATTGACTTAAGCAACTACAGTTTGTAGTAGTCTCTACAGTTTGATCCATTGTAACTTCCTAACACCATTTATGCATTTGCTACAATGTTCCTCAAAGTTCCAACTAAGGGCTAGGCTGACGTCATTAATGCGCAAACAGACTACTGCGCATACTTATTATGCACGAACGGACATGTGCTTTAGTGTTGCTACGACAGTTGATTTTTAACCCGGATTTTTAGTACTGATTAAGACATGGTTTTGAAACAATAATCTGACATAACGGTGTTACTTAGTCTATTTATGCAAATCACGACTTGGAATTAAAAGGATAGAAGGGAAATAAACGGTGTTTTCTCATTTCCTTGTACACTTATTTACACACGTGACCATGTTTTGTCACGTGATCACACGCTGCAACTCGTCAACGGACTGGTGGTGGAAGGTTGTTAAGATTGTTGTAGAATCATGTCAAAAACTACTTCCGGTATTTCTGTGCGTCGACCAACAAGAAAGGTAAACTATGACACCATAATGGAACATTAAAATAAGAGAATGAGCGTGTTTCCGAAGGAAATTTTTTTTTTTTGACTTTTTTGTTGTTGTTGAAAACGCCCCCCCTTTGAAAAAAGTGTCTTACGGGCCTGACATCCGAGAGCATAAAAGCTATCTTGACCGTGAAATTAGCGGCTGAACTAGAGTAGACAATGGTATAATGGCAATGACGAGGCAAATGAGAACTTGGAAACCACAACCTATCCTGTTTTCTTGAAGCCTGAACTAAAAACCCATTCATGATAGCACTAATTCGTGTTACAAATTTATACACACCAGAGTTATTGCACTTGTGACGTCATCATATTGTGCGTCTTACGGCAAAATGTTTGATTTTTGCAAATGTTTCGCTCATGGAAAAAACTTGCAGAAGTTATTTCGGTATCCTTGAAATGCGTTACGTTTTGCGACACTGACAAACACCACAGTTTCCCCCTAAATATGTCGAAACAGTCAGGAGCACCCAAAATGTGGAGCCACTCCCGAAAAAAATCAACGACTTTCGGCACATTTCACATGGCGATTTTCGGAAATTTAACCGGCTAAAATGCATTTTCTTTAATGGAAACATTATCGTAAATTCACTTACCACTCCCTTTTGACCCAATACTGCCCACTGATGCGTTTCCTGCACGTTTTTGAAGGGGTACTACTGAAACCCCGCGTAAACTCGCCAAATCTCTCATGGTCCGAGACCGTCAAATCGCTGCAAATAAACTTTAGCGATATGCCTTATTAACGAGTACCCTGCGCACTGACTGTAGTGGACAACAGTTCCGACTGGCTACAACAAGAATACAAATACAGACCAGGGTCGTTTTTATACCACAGCTTCATCTTAGTTTAGGCTTTGGAAATAGTGATGGAGCCACACCTATATAGCTTGGGTTTGACAAACGGCCCAGGGCCGTAGGCAGGCTGCGAACTTTTTTTTTCCTGAACCTTTCGGGCAGATTTCATGAATTATTCAGTAGTTGCATTGATCACTGTACAACACTTAGGTTATAGCTCTCTTTTTTCCCTTAAATTAAAAATACTCCAAAGATATCAATTTGACTAGGAAAAACGAGGTGACCTACAGCAGGGTTCGAACCAGGGATCTTTGATCCACTACCCTACGTATAGCGATTTAATGTAACTAGTTCACTAAATAACAACAATGCTGTGACGTCATGTTTTATTCCGATGAATAAACATAACTTCTCATCCAAACTACTGAATAATTCAGTAGGTGGGAGTAACATTTACCGCAACGGGCCGACTCCACTGCGGGCCACATTACATTACTTATAACGTATTACTTATCCTACAGCCGTTCCGTGGAATAAAACAAACAAGACTATCTCACAAAAACAGTTTAATTAAGAATACTATTTGCAATAAATAGAGCACGTGATAGGCCATAATTGAGGTAATTATGTGTCTTACTTCTGCTGTGCAAGGAAGCTTCTCTCAGCATGCCTTCAAAGTCATCCTCGTAATTGTCAAAGTACAGAATGAACAAGTCCAAGTTTGCCTCGCGGAAGCCCTCCTTCACAGCGTCGGCTGCTCGCTCAAAGAAGCCGAAAGCCCCCTGTAGCAATACGCAGGATTCCCATCCGTAATGGTGGAAAAACCATGTCACCATCTGCGCCATGGTGCCGGTCCGGTAGACCGTTTGTGTCAGCGTGGTGTAGCGGTCTTTATCCTCCAGCTCCACCGCCCCGGCACTTCCCGAGAGAATCGGTACATTCAGCGAGGCCGCAAAGTCAGCAACGGTGATGATACTGCTGCTGCAGGCCGGCCCGAAGAACGCCACCACGCCCTGCTCAAAGTAAAACTTGGCGGCGGCGGCAGCCGAATTTCGCTTGGGCCGGTCGCAGCCGGTCGGCGAGTTTAGCCAATCCAGGGTATAGTTGGCGTAGTCGCCGCTCTCAACCAGGCGGGCCACTTTATTTACAGCCGGCAAGATGCGCGTTTCAGAAAAGATCGAGGCTCGCGACGATGAAAACAGAAACGCTACTTTGACAACCGTTTCACCGTGGGCTGAAGCCACCCAGTGGGCATTTTACCCGATATTACCCGGGTTGTAACGAGTAATAACGCTAGTTATTACTGGGTAACATACCGATATTACCCGGGTTGTAACGAGTAATAACGCGTTATTACGGGTAATATCACAGAGTAATAACGGGGAAATAGTAGACGAACATTTCCCCGTTATTACCAGCCGATATTACCACATTTACCCACTGTTACCCGGGAGAATGTTACCGATATTTCTGGCATTGCACGTTATTACCACCCGATATTACCCCATTTACCCGATATTGCCAGGGAGATTACCGATATTTCTGGCATTGCATTGTTATTACCACCCGATATTACCCGATATTTCTGGCATTACCACCCGATATTACCCCATTTACCCGATATTTCTGGCATTGCATTGTTATTACCACCCGATATTACCTCTTTTACCCGATATTTCTGGCATTGCATTGTTATTACCACCCGATATTACCTCTTTTACCCGATATTTCTGGCATTGCATTGTTATTACCACCCGATATTACCCCTTTTACCCGATATTTCTGGCATTGCATTGTTATTACCACCCGATATTACCTCTTTTACCCGATATTTCTGGCATTGCATTGTTATTACCACCCGATATTACCCCATTTACCCGATATTTCTGGCATTGCATTGTTATTACCACCCGATATTACCCGATATTTCTGGCATTGCATTGTTATTACTAGCCGATATTACCTATTTTACCCGATATTTCTGGCATTGCATTTTTATTACTACCCGATATTACCCCATTTACCCGAAATTGGTTAATTTGTTAATTATATTGGTTAATACTAATATTACGATACTACCGGAACAATACTACAATGTATACACATATAAACATCAATGACTCTTCTGAGCCTACAATCTTACCGTGTACTTAAATGCTATATATGTGCCCAATATCACCGCTGTCTGTAATCACAGCTAGTTTGCAATTAATTTGTTGTTAATTTATTTGTGTGTTGGTTTTTTGGCAAATTTGTTTCTTTGAGACTTGGAGTAAATAAATATTACACAATTATTTCTACGAAAACACCCTAAACGTATCGCTATTTCGCAAAACATAACGTTCATGTAGAAAAAAAGTGACAAAATTGTTTCACCAAGGTTTATCACGCCCACTTGGGGTCAACATGTAAATTGAGGTCACCCGATATTACCCTATTTACCCAATATCAGAGAATGTAACTGATATTTCTGGCATTGCCGTGTTATTACCACCTGATATTACCCCATTTACCAAATATTACCAGGGAGAATGTAACCGAAATTTCTGGCATTTTCATGTTATTAACTCGGTAAATTGTTACCCATTACCTCTTATTACCCTGTTATAACTCGCTAAAATGTCGGTTTCAACAGGGTAATAACAGTAATCGTTGAACTTGGAAATTATTAGCTTGGATTGCTATAATTTTACTGTTATTACCCCCCCCCCCTCCCCGGTACTCAAGTTCCCAATGTTATAACCAATTCAAGCCTTTCACCATTACCTGTATTATCCTGTTGTTACCCGGTAAATTGTCGGTTTCAACAGGGTAATAACAGTAATATTTGAACTTGAAAATTTTGCTGGAATTGCTACTAATTTTACTGTTATTACTCAAGTTCCCAATGTTATAACCAATTCAAGCCTTTCATCATTACCCACATTACCTGTATTATCCTGTTGTTACTCGGTAAAATGTCGGTTTCAACAGGGTAATAACAGTAATATTAGAACTTGGAAATGTTACTGTTATTACTCAAGTTCCCGCTGTTATAACTAATTCAACCCTTTCACCACATTACCCATATTACCTGTATTATCCTGTTGTTACCCGGTAAATTGTCGGTTTCAACAGGGTAACAACAGTAATATTTGAACTTGGAAATTTTGCTAGGATTGCTATAATTTTACTGTTATTACTCAAGTTACCAATGTTATAACCAATTCAAGCCTTTCATCATTACCCACATTACCTGTATTATCCTGTTGTTACTCGGTAAAATGTCGTTTCAACAGGGTAATAACAGTAATATTAGAACTTGGAAATGTTACTGTTATTACTCAAGTTCCCGATGTTATAACCAATTCAACCCTTTCACCACATTACCCATATTACCTGTATTATCCTGTTGTTACTCGGTAACATGTTGGTTTCAACAGGGTAATAACGGTTATATTTGGACTTTGAGATTTGGTAGACCGGTGCACCATTTTTCAAGAGTTTTTCTCATCAGAAACAGATCCTGTCGGTCTCAAGGATCAATTAGATCCAATCCTTATATTAACAAAACAAATATTAAGGAATTTATAACAATTTCATTATCACACCGGTAATATCATTTGGGTAATAACACGGTAATATCGGTAAAATTTGGACTTAGTCAAATTTTGGGGTGATATTACCGGTAATATCGGTAACCGGTAACAACTTGCCCACTGGGCAGCAATACAAAAATACTACATAAAATGGTAACTGTTTTTAAGGACGCCATTTTACATTTCCAATCTCCAATGATATTTTTCCTATTGTGAATCAAATAACCGAATCTTACAGTAGCAATAGTAGTGCTTCACTTTACTCCAACCAATGCAAACTATGCAAATTGAAAATGTAGCAAAGCTTTTTATAGTGATTCGGCGTTCATACCATAGAATATCACTTAAGGTAACCTTTTAAAATGGAATTCCATAGAATACCACTATCTTGTTCACACAGCAGCATTAGGTCATAAATGTCAACGTCAATCAGCAAACAAATATCAGTCACCAACCGAGCTCAATGCGTGGGGTAAACCTTTTGTCTTCTCGACGCACAGCACCTTAAGTTAAAACTATCTTCTTCCCAGGGGCATTCCATCAATGTACATGTATGTTACATGACATGTGGCCTGCTAGCATTACAAGACAATATTCATGGCCACACTGAATTGCGAAGTACTCGATAAGCTGTCATCTATTCATTAAAATCTAGACTAGAAGTTCTTAGTTGGAAGCTGAATAAAAACCACAGAGCCTTGTAAACTGAAAAGAGTTCTTTTTTCCTCCGCTTAGTTGAAGAAAACAAAATATTGAAGTAAAGAAATGCAAGTTAACGGATTTGCGTAAAAGAGTAATTCACCTTTTGTCAACAGCGAACTTTAACAGCCAATCGGCGTGGCGGTTTTATTTGATATCTCCTTTATCCTCTTCCAAGCCAGTAAACCAAGATAAATTCTAACCGATGCAAAATTAACTCCCTTGTGAATTAACTCCCGAGGAATTAACTCCCTTGTGTGGTGGTTTCTGATTATACTTTGATGGTAATGCAAAACGTCAAACCGACAAGGACAACGATCGAAATCTACGGGGTTCTGTGACTCAAAAATTAATACAAGGTCTTAATTAACGTACACGTGAAAGCATAGTCGTGCTACAAATAAAACTGCCCCTCCAATACACAAGTACCCCTCCGGCAATCGTGGACCCCCTATTGTCCCTCTTTTTTTTTTCCTCGGAAGGCCGGCCGAAGGTTTTGTACACGATTTATTTTATCGTGGACATTCGGTAAGTATTGTGGACTCATTTTATGCCCTAACTCAATTGTCCGTAGTCCATCAATGCCGGTGTTTACATACTCACCGACACACAACGTCGTGAACCACATAACGATCGAGGCTCGATATTGTGTTTTCCTTTATTCCTACGTTATACCCAATCCCCATTGCTTTGCGCTTGCACCTTCCCCCTTCCTGCGTACGGGCCTGCACTCACCGACACAAATTAACTTTCCCAAGAAAACAACCCCAATCTGAAACTCAGTGCTCGCTCGCTTCGGCCCCTCAAGCACGTTTTATCAAATGATCACTGCGCGCAAAAGAAACACAAAGAAAGAGCAAGATGGATAACGTATTTATATTTTGTTCCTCGTCATAGGTTTATAGCGAAATGAACGGGACTATATTCTTTTCCTCCACTTTCACATCGATGGAAGGTGCCTTTTTTCTTAGCAAGTGCAACTTGTTGGTGCCCCCACTCCCAGTTTAAAATGCGTTTCGCCGCCGATGCGGCGTACAGAGTATAATTTATGTACGTAAGCCATAATCTAGCGAATGAATAAATCGTCACCGTTTTCACGAAGAGGTGAATTTCGCCTTTCACATTCTAAACAAACATTCGAGAAAAAACGCGTGTAAACATTGGTCCTTTTTTTCAATTTGAAACGCACAGTTGCATATGTAATGTGCTAGATTAAGGTATCAGGGGGAAAACAAGATATTCTTGTCAAATGTAACAAAAATAAGTGATTAGTTTTGCATAATTATTCAAATAATAGAAGCGCCTATTCGTGAACAAAAACCGATAAATTTGCAAATTTGCCCACTCAGCTGTGAGAGTCAGAATGTATACATTTCCCCACTGCGCCTCTTCGTGAAAACGCTAAAACTACGCGCCAAATTCGCACACCAAAGCGCCCCTTTATAAACACGCTAAAGTCAATGCTATTTTAAATTCGCTGCTTCGTGCAACCAAATATCGATAAATAGACGATTTTCATGAAATTCGCCCCTTCATGAAAACGGTGACGAAATGTGTACCTCAAAGGTAGGCTACGTACAATCGGAATGGTTTTTATACATCCTGAAGGGATATCGCAGATCGAAACATATCTGCGCAAACTTTCTGAGATGTTGCTTATACTGTACATTTATAACGTTCAAATGTCGACCTTTCCAATCTACCACCTTACAAAATCCCTTCATTTCAAATGCAGAATACTCTGAAACTATGAAAAAATGTTCAACCAAAATAAACGTTTGTACACGTACTGTGCACGTACCATGCATGATCGCGTGTACCTGTAAATGACCTAAGTTTAAACAAATCATGAGGAACAAAATCTGACCAATTCCTGGAAAACATATTTTGTAAAGAGAACCTCGTGGTGAGATTATAATACGTATATATAGCCTATGCCCGGAATCAGTATAGCACAAGAACAATTGTTTGAGTGGAGATGCGTTTTAAACACCGATTCGATAAAATCGTGAAGACATTACGTTTCCTTAATGTGGGGAAATGGAGGTAAAGCGCAATTGAAAAGTCAATGCAGTGTATTATGAAAGTGAAAAGGCTCAACTTACTTCTGTTGTGTAGCGAGGCCTGTCTAAGTATGCTATCGTAGTCTGTGTTTTGATAATTCAAGTAGATGACAAACAGGGGTAATTCGGCCCGACGGAATCCTTCAATCATTGCTTCTGTTGAGCGTAGGAATGTGTAGCCATTGTGGATCAGAACAGCAGAGTTCCAGCCAAAGCGGCGAAAGATGCTGAGGACCATCTCTGTCATAGTCCCCGTCCGGTATATGGTGTTGGTGAGGGTGGTGAAGCGCTGCTTGTCTTCCAGGTCTACGGCGCTACTGCTGGCCGACAGGATGGGAATGTTAAGCGACGCTGCGAAGTCGCCCACCGGCATGACGTTGGCACTGCAGGTCGGCCCAAAGAACGCCACCACGTCTTGGTAGAAGTAGAAGCGGGCAGCGTCGACGATGGCTGAGCGTTTGGGCCTTGCGCAGCCCGACGACGAGATGACTGTCTGGATGCTGAAGTTAGCATACTCACCGCTCCCGATTCGATGCTCTATTGTCTCCATAGCCAACTCGATGGCCGGTAAGATTCGCATTTCGGAAGGTAGGGGGATGTACCACACACCCGAGAGCATGAAAGCTACCTTGACCACCGTGAAATTAGCGGTTGAATTAGATAATGGTATGAGGGCACTGACGAGGCAAACGAGGACTTGGAAACCACAACCCATCCTTACTTGAAGCCTGAGCTCAAAACCCCTTTAATCACAGTCTGTGCCAATTCCCTTCATCCTCTTTCAAGCTAGTATACTACAATTCTGACTGATGCAAACACGTCAGCTCCCTTTTATACCAAAAACTACAGCGTAAGCACCATTGCTACACTATTGCATTTGTTTTGACACATATGATTTTATTCCGCTTTGGGTCGTCCTTGTATGTAGCGTGCAATAAGCTGGCTTCTAAGACGGTGACATAAGCTCGTGACATTATAAATTAACTCCCCTGTGTGATGGTCTGATGCGCGGAGATCTTCCCGGGCCAACCTGAGTTTGTTGAGATCGAGTCTGACACCTATAGAATGTAGCTGATCTTCCCAAACCCAAGTTTCTCAAGACGAGAGACCACTCAGCTCAGAGCGACCTCAAGGCTCAGGGAGCAGGTCCGTTTTGGAGAAAATATACCGCCGATTATGATGATTGCAATTACACTCTGTCAATTGCACAAAGACACTTTGAACTGATACACTGTACATGTATTGCAATTTAAGCTAGGTTAAAGGTATAAGATAATCTGAATGCCACCCAGAAATCTTCATTAAAGAACCAGGTGGCATACTATCGTTGAATTAGCGGAAAATTGGGCGGCCATTTTTCGAATGGCTGCCAAATACCACATTACGAATACACCTATTGTTGTAGTGTAATATTCGCACGTTTAGAGGCATAAGTATGTTAAGTTAAGGAGAATGGACGAGGACTGTAGATTCGTGCAAAGAAAGTACTGTCTAGGCAAAGCCGTGTGCATTCTTTGCATGAATCTACAGTTCCGAGTCTATTCTCTGACTTAATCTAATTTGTTAACAACAAAGTTTTTTTCAAATGAGCCCTGGTGTCACCTTTATTGCCAGGTTTTTAAATAAGTGTATATCTTAACGTGTTTCAATGGTGCGCTTCGCGGTAGCGATCTATACGTATTTACTGTGTGAGATGTGCGACTAATGTGAGCGTGGAAGAATGAATGAGATACATTTCAACGTTGGCGGCGCACTTTGTTGGCCCCCCCACCCCTCCCACTTTTGAGCCCATTCTGCAGGTTTCATCATCGGATACGTCTGTCCCAGACTTATAATTATTATCATAGGAATTGTAGAAGTACATTTACACTGAAAACAAAGGTCTTTGCACGATACTGTCCAAAGTTGAGAGTGGTGGTAGTTTGGCACGTTGTAGTACAGAGCAGAGGAGGTATACAAGTACAAGGGAACTGATTACAAATCAGGTGTTTATCAGAAGGTGTGCATTTTTGCTGTGACAAAAGCAAAACATACATGAAGCGTAGCCGAACCGAAGTCAGATATAGGCCTACGTAAACGCAACAGAATCATATTTAATTATCAAAAAGACCAACAATTACTAAATTTCGTTTTCTATGAAAACTCACATCTGTGCTGTGAATTATGTACTCGCAGTAATATTATTGAAATACATGTGTACTTTTTTATATGGACATGAAGTGGCGCCCATTCACAGCGGGAAAGTACAAATATAAGACAATAGGTAGTAATAAAAAACAATCAAGTGAACTGTGGAGAATATAAAAACTTGGAGTCGGAAGGAACAATTATCACAAAGGAAAAGAATAAGAACGTTTCAAAAAAATGAAAGAACTATTGTATAGAAGTGTAACTATAGACTGATTATAGGCAGTTTTCAAGGAGAATCCTGTGGAAGGCGGGCCACAAAGGATCCCCAGACACACGGCACCCTGTATAAATGGGTCTCGCAAGGCCGGCCGTTTCCCTTGCAGTTTAAGGGACGGCCCCCGCTGGTATTTTTTTTACAGGTCCATCATTTTGTGCCAAGCATGCACCAAGTCAAATGTTGACCAAATTTTAAGTAGCATTCATTTGGTCAATTTTTTTTTTATTTTAAATGCCTAATTGAGTGTAAACATGTCAAACAATATGCTGTATTAAACTATTTTTGCTTACCTTTTAACTCAAACAAAGGCCCCAAATCAGAATTTTTCACATTTTTTAACCAATTTAAACAGGTTTTCGGACCTTATTGGAAATCTGTAAAATGCCATATTTCATGAATGCCACGACCGATTCTCACAATTCTTGCAGACAAATAAATATTTCAGAGAGATCTCTTATGCAGAACTGAAATTAAACTTGTTTGATGTGTTTTAAATTTGTGAGTGCTCTGCCTATTAATAGTACAGTTGTGTTCAAGGGTAGTACTTATTGCACATAATTGAGTTGCCCTACATGTACATGTCGACCTATTTCATGTAATAAGTGTGATGGGACTGCTGTTGCAAATGGGGAAGATTTCACTTTTTTCCATAATTTGTCGGGGTTACCCTTCAGCTGGCGAGCATGTATTTGCACAACAAACGAAATGTCACAAACGGAAAGTGATATATGGAAGAATATCAGCCCGAATTCCATCCATCCTCAAAACAACCTCGCATGACTTGGACAATTGCCCAATCTAAAGGTGTGACCAAAACACATACTTGTATTATTATGTTCGGCAGGAGACAACATTGCAGAACTTGTAAGCCCAACAATTTAAAACCCAATTAAAAAGCCCAACAATGCAAAACCCGTGCTTTTGAGCCCATTCTGCAGGTTTCATCATCGGATACATCTGTCTCAGACTTATATTATCATGGGAATTCTAGAAGTACATTTACACTGAAAACAAAGGTCTTTGCATTATACTGTCCAAAGTTGAGAGTGATGATGGTTTGGCACGTTGTAGTACAGAGCAGAGGAGGTATACAAGTACAAGGGAACAACTTATTACAAATCACGTGTTTATCAGAAGGTGTGCATTTTTGCTGTGACAAAAGCAGAAAATACATGAAGCGTAGCCGAACCGAAGTCGGATGTACGTAAACGCAACAAAATCATATTTAATTATCAAGAAGACCAACAATTACTAAATTTCGTTTTCTATGAAAACTCACATCTGTGCTGTGAATTATGTACTCGCAGTAATATTATTGAAATACGTGTGCACTTTGTTATATATGGACATGAAGTGGCGCTCATTCACGGCGCGGCGGGATTGTGTACAAAAGACAATAGGTAGTATTAAAAAACAATCAAGTGAACTGTGGAGAATATAAAAACTTGGAGTCGGAAGGAACAATTATCACAAAGGAAAATAATGAGAACGTTTCAAAAGAATGAAAGAACTATTGTATAGAAGTGTAACGATAGACTGATTCTAGGCAGTTTTCCAGAAGAATCCCGTGGAAGGCGGGCCACAAAGGATCCCCAGACACACGGCACCCTGTATAAATGGGTCTCGCAAGGCCGGCCGTTTCCCCCCGCCGGTATTTTTACAGGTCCATCATTTTGTGCCAAGCACCAACATTGGCACATATTTATAGATTAGGGAGCAAGTCAAATGTTGACCAATAGTCAGTATGTGCTTTTTTTAAATGACAAATTTTGATAACGTCATGATGACGTCACATATTTTTCTAATTGTGCGCGTATGTCTCTCACATAGGCTATATGAAACCTATTACAAAACGAATGTTGAATGTATCTTGTTCTGTTGATGAGCTCAAAACCCCTAGCCCCGTATGCCCCCCGTTCAAGCTAGTACCAAGATCTCTGTTCTGAACGATGCAAACACGTCTGTCATAATATACAAACAAAATGCAGCCAAGTTTTGAAGCACCCTTGCTACACTAGTGCGGCTCCTTGGAAGATATAATCCGCATGGGTCACTACGGCGTGCTTCTAGGATGTTTACATCAGTTCGAGAATTATAAACCAATTCCCCTGCGTGAAAGTCTTGACACACATACAATTCATAGAATTCATGACGAATCCTCCGGGCATTGCAAACAAATTCAAACCGACGAGAGCTATTGAATGGTACTTAATTTACGTGGTTCCATCACTCTCAAAGGCAAAGACGGTATCATCTTCGGCAGCCATGAGAATTAACGATTCACTTCTGAAACAGTCTGAATGAAGAGCCGTAACCGAGTTTACAAACTTCGGCTCAGATGCACCGCCATCTCTTTCAAGAGATTGGTGATTTTGATCCCTACTTCGACTAAAAGTGTAATCTTTCCGGTTGACACAGAAAAGATTAGACATTACTCGTGTGGATCTTTTGTTCGGCAAATTTTCAACAAGCTTTTTATATTGATATAGTCAGTGGTCGAAAATCATGTCCATATGCAATTTCGGATACATCCTTAAAACATTTCAGGGGTTGTTATAAATGAAACACTGTCAAACCGAAATCTACTTGATGCCATTAATTTTTTTCTTACCCCCAGAAGAGTATTTTTAGGGTATTGTTTTCCAGCCAAAATGAACAATACATAATTGAATAGCCTATTTCCGCTACCTTTTTTTGTGGGCGGGGCGGGGTAATTTAAAGGTACTATACACCATTGGTAATTGCTTGAATTATCATGAATGAGTAGATTCGGGGGGTTGTATTTTATAGTAAATATCGTTTAACTGACCTGTCCGAAGTTTTACAATCATGGATGTCAAGAAAAGCACGAAAAACAGCGTTTGTTTTCAACCGGCGTCGAGCAGTTATTCTTATGTTATTTGTGTTTTTTCGAGATCGCCGTCCGGCGATCGCGTATTTTTCTTTATAAAAATCAATTTTTTTCAGAATAATTACAGGATATCTAGGGCAATCATTTTGCTGGATGCCTAGAATCAGTATTTACTTTCATATGAGTAAGATATTTCTTGATAATTCGGTAGTAAAACTTTTCGATATCTGCAAATGATATATACTACCTTTAAGCAATCGTTATGTCCAGCACGCTAAATGTCAGTATTTGATGTGATTTTATTCCAGTTTTAAGGGTTTTCGTTTTTCATGATTGTCACCATTAAAACTAGAAGTACATGTACAAACATAATTAATATTAAAGACGTACGTGTATATATAAACCTGCGTTTCTGAAGTTTTTTTTCTACACAACGAGTGGTTAATTGTTGGCAGTGTCTCACGGGAGGTTATAGGAAGAATTACTATGACGTGGATATAGAACGCCATACATGGATGCATATTATTTCACAACAACCAACTTCTGCCCGAAGTTAGCCTTGACCAAGGCTATAAGATACAGTGTGTAGCTAGCTGCGAGACTCGGTGTGTAATGGACTGATATACGTCACTAAATTAATAGTTATACATTTCGCCCAAACCTTTGCGCGCAATTTGAGCAACGACAAAAATCAATTTTTAAAACTGTAAAAGGCCTGCTAATGCAAACAAGCAAATTTATTTGTTAGAGTACATTATATTTCCTTTAAAATTCGTTTGAAAAAAATTCTAATTTTTGAAAAATGCACGGACACATAATTATGTAGACCATAAAACAATCGTTCCTTTTTTTCAGATTTTTATCTTATTTGTCCTTTTACCCAGATTGTTTTATTACCATTCCATATACAATAGGGAATTTCATTAGTCAGTTGTTTTTACTACATTCTCATGATAAACACTAAAAGGCACATATTCCCCGAATAAAACAAAATACAAGTGTTTTAGTACCATTCACCTACCAAAAGTGACTCCAGGGAGCCCATGTTGGCGCTACTATTGGTTAGTATCTCTCCTCTCTACCAACTATGCTATTGACGAGTTGGTTGAGGAAGCCGTTTTTTATAATTCTTTATAGTTCTTTAACGTATACGAGTTGCCATTGCTCTTTCTCATGAATATACATTCACGCACCACCCAGCTCCTGAAAAAAATATATCGTGAACCGCTACACCAGTTTAAGTATTAAGTGTCTTCCTCCGAAAAGATCATGAGCTTTGGTCATTGATCGTCATGTGACCAAATATAATCCAGGCTTAAATTTTGACATCAGTCTAGTATCTTCCCCTTAATTTCTACTTTCGGTTGACTGTACATGTACATATACGGTAATAGGAGCAGAAAAAGAAGAAAAAGAAAAATAAATCAATAAAGCGTTCTGAAACAGCAATAAACATTAATAAACAAACTAAACAAAACAAAATATAAGGATATTCTTTTGATGCCAAAATATGATGCTACTTTAAAATTCTTTACCTAAATAGGTTGACGAGATTATAATTGAAGAGAATATAATTGACGAGACTTATGGGGTCAGCCTTTTGGGGTCGCGAGGGAACATGGAGGTTTTGCGTATATTGTCAAGTCCCAGGTACAACATCACCACACGCTCCATACCGATACCACCGCCACCGTGTGGGGGTGCCCCAAAACGGAACGAGTCAATGTAGGCCTTGATCGTCTCTAGATCTGTGGAACAAGACAACAAAACAGGCACGGAATCTAGTCTTGTAGGTAAAATATCTTGGTAATCCCAGCAGCAACGGACCATGGTAGCTCTGTCACATCCTAGGGGGGGGGGGGGGGGGGGGGCCTTCCTCTATGGTCACAAGCACTGTAGGTAATATTAACCTATTTTTGTGAAGTCCTACTGTTGTTAAAAGTGTAGATTATTTTCACAAATCCACAGCAAACTGCAAACTGTAGATTCGTTCCAAATTGACAGTTTATGACTTATAATGTCGTATACTTTCATCAGTATCCGAGTCAGAAACTGTTCCCCATTCAATTCAATAAAAACAAAGTTGGATCACCACATATAGACATAGCTGGATTTGAACCAGGGGTCTTTCGATTCAAAGCTCATGTCTTTAGCAACTACCATGGTGGCTCGACATGTGCCGTCTTCGATCAAGCAAGAACAAAGAATTGTTATGGAGGGTATAACAGTAGGTTAATAAACACGGAAGCGAGCTGTTCATGGGTAACCAATGGCCCTTGGGCTTGATGAATCAAACAAAAGTTGTGCACCCATTCGATGGGTTTACAATAATATCTAGGAAAAAATACAAAAGTGGAGATTGTGGCAAACCGGAGATCATATTTGCATAAACTATTGTTGTTTGAAGAAGTTATTTAAGTCAGTGAATAGACTCAAAGCTTGTAGATTCGTGCCAAGAATGGACTCAGCTTTGCCTCGTCCATTCTTGGCACGAATTTACGGTTCCTCATCCATTCTCCTTAACGAAATTTCACTGGGGTCCTTGACCAAGAGCTATTTCTGACTTCATAACTTCGACCAGAAACAAAATATTGTTCAATGTGCGAAAACACACGACCGAAAGTTGTTTGTCACACGCGCTGGGACCAACGTTACAAGTAACTTGCTGCATGTACACCCTCTTCTACATACATGTATGTTACCCTTCGTGCGCAAACCTTACCTATCCCATGATGCTTTGCTCTCTCTGTCAGGTATTCGGGGTCGTGGATTCGCTGGGCTCCCGACAAGATTTCCTCTCCTCTCATGAACATGTCGTACGAGTTGGAGTATTTCTGCAAGAAATCAACCAAAAGAACTGATCAAATACCAAATTTGAATTTAATTAATTGATTACTCCTCATTTGCCAATTTTTTTTCGTGTGATGCCGATTTTTTGGCGAATTTACTCACGAGGTTATCAGGATCCGGCATGGTGTAAAATGGTCTCACCGCCAGTGGGTATTTATCTAGAATGTAGTAGTCGGTGTCGTACTTTGCTTTCACCAAACGTCCAAGCAACTTCTCATGGGGGGTACTGGGAATAAGAAAGAGAGAAGTAAATTACACGGACCCACACAAATCTCTTAACCCGTTAAAGGGACAGTATAATTTTTGCAACTATCCAAAAAACTAACCAACCAAATTATTGTTCAAAAGCTTAGGATTTTTGTGACTCTAAACTTTCTGTAACGTTATTCATTCGGGCATGTTGTTATTTTAAAAGAAATAATAGAGGAAGTCCAAAAATACGTCTCAGAGATGCATTTTTGGACATTTACATTAGTAGTTGGTAACAAATTGAAATCTTAGAATATTTTCTTATATTTTTAATATTATTTTAATATTAGTTGTCAAGCACTTTTCTTTACATTGCGAGAATTTTTGCTGCTTCAAACGATAACAATGCACAACTGGCAAATGGTATTCTATAACTTTAATCTAGTTCCAAAGAATATGTCTAAATCTGGTGTTGGAGTTTAACCAGTTCGCGCCGGATGACGTATATAAACGCAAAGTTTTTCCCAAATTCAAAACGGGTGACGCATAATCACGCCAAGTTCAAAAATGTCTGTCACCAGCGAGCAAGGCCGGAAATGCGTGGGTGTGCTTCCCGGCACTATCGGCCTGAACCCGCTTCGGATCGAGTTTCGTTAAAAATAATCCCGCCCCTCGGCTCGGTGATGTTAGAATAATCCCGGCGTGAACTGGTTAACTGCATCTTTACCTGAGGTCATCCTCATCACCCATCTCAACTCCCGCCTCTTTCAGCATCTTGACACCTTCCGGAAACTCCAGACGGAGTGGAGGATCCAGAAACTTGAACGGCTCGGCCGGGAACTGCTTGTCAATCGTGGCGATCTCTGTGGCGAAGTGGTCACGGAGACCACGGAAGATGTCATTGAACATTCCACCAATCACGTCCAGTACCTAAAAATACCACAGACAAATGAAAGGCCTTGTACGAAATGGGCTTCCAAAGCTACGGCTACGTCTATATTGTCAGCCTGCTTGCGCATAGTTGTTATGGGCGAACACATAGACTATAGCCATAGACAAGAGATTCAGATGCTTCAGATGACCATCGATGCTTCACTTTTAGACCCGCAAGTGCAGGGTTCTAGCCACGGTGAGCGGCGCCGGGCGATACCGCCCGGCACTGCAAATTTCTGCCCGGCACTCGGGTTCAAATCGGCTGAGCCGCCCGGCACAATCTTTTTTTTTTTTTTTTTTTTTTTAAATCAAATTATGGGCACAAAAGAAAGAGAGGAGATACAAAGTCAGTCACGTTAATAATGTTTATGTAGTAATTTATTTTATTAACTTAGGTAGACTTTCACAGAAACATATAAAAATGAACTAGACCCCCGGCCGTGAGGCACGAGGGCTGAGCTCGCTGCGCTCGCAACGCTTCGCAATCTGATAATTTACCAGGCACTAAAAAGGTCCTAGCTAGAACCCTGCGCAAGTGTACTTTTTTTCCCAAACACTTCATGAATTGTTATTGGAAGTAATTTCAGTTTTAGAAGGAACAAAAAATTGAATTATTTTTGGCAACTGCTACTTATTTCTTCTCAAGCTGAGCTGAGTCATTTGCCTGGAGTGACTCAAGTCGAGTTGAGTCAATACTGGTTGAGAGTCGAGTCATTTACCCGTCTGTACTTGTGTCGAGTCATTACAACTCTGGCGAGAGACTTACTTCATGGTAGTGATAGTCAAAGGCCATCTCCATATCCAGTCCTACAAACTCACACAGATGACGATGGGTGTTGGAATCCTCTGCCCTAAAGACTGTCAAAAAAGACAACAAAAACCCTAACGTTTACCCGCTAGTGAATTTTGCGACTCTTCAGTATAAATACAGACATCCACCGGTATGATACAAGACATTAACCAGGTAATTAACCAGTTTGCGCTAGATGACGTACATAAATGCAAACATTTCCCCAAATTCAAAAACGGATGACGCATAAACACGCTGAGTTCAAGTTCGGAAATGTCTGTCAGCAGCGAGCAAGGCCGGAAATGTGTGGGTGTGCTTCCCGGCACTATCAGCCTGATCCCGCTTCGGATCGAGTTTCGTTAAAAATAATCCCGCCCCTAGGCTCGGCGATGTTAAAATAATCCCGGCGCGAACTGGTTAAGGACATCCAAGTGTTTATCTACAGTTGAACACCAAGGACACATATTTTGGAATAGCGTCTCCCCACTCCCCACTCATCTTAAAAAATATCTATTGTAGATTTATATTTAAATGTTGGTATTATTAGAAACCTGTTTGTTTGAAGTATCTCTGCTGGAAAATAATATTAATGACAACAATTAATAATAATATTTCTGTGTTAGTATTTCTGCAATAATTGTAAACTAGATATATCTCATTTCACTAGAATGGTTTAATTTGAATGTACTTTTAATTCATTATTCGGGGGGGGGGGGGGGTGACCTTGTACTAGCTTCAGCTTTCTGTCAGCCTCTTCTATTCATCACCATTACACTATTTGCTTTTATATACTTTGTTATTATTTAATGATTCATTACTGTAAAATTGATGCTTGGATATAAATCAATCAAATCCAATCTGCTGAAACTCGAGGAGTAACCTCTTAATCTCTTGAAGTCCTACGTACCTGCTCCAACAGTGAAAACCCTGTTGAAGTCGGCGGCTATAGCCATCTGCTTGTACAGCTGGGGTGACTGGGCAAGGTAAGCATTAGACTTGAAGTATGAGACTTTGAAGACATTGGCACCACCCTCACTAGCAGCTGCAGAGACAACGGGCAAATGTATTAGAGATTGTACAGCTGGGGCGACTGGGCAAGGTAAGCATTAGACTTGAAGTATGAGACGGTGAAGACATTGGCACCACCTTCACTAGCAGCTGTGGAGACAACGGGCAAATGTATTAGAGATTGTACAGCTTGGGCGACTGGGCAAGGTAAGCATTAGACTTGAAGTATGAGACGGTGAAGATATTGGCACCACCCTCACTAGCAGCTGCGGAGACAACGGGCAAATGTATTAGAGATTGTACAGCTGGGGTGACTGGGCAAGGTAAGCATTAGACTTGAAGTATGAGACAGTGAAGAAATTGGCACCACCCTCACTAGCAGCTGTGGAAACAACGGGCAAATGTTTTAGAGAGTGTACAGCTGGGGTGACTGGGCAAGGTAAGCATTAGACTTGAAGTATGAGACGGTGAAGACATTGGCACCACCCTTACTAGCAGCTGTGGAGACAACGGGCAAATGTATTAGAGATTGTACAGCTGGGGCGACTGGGCAAGGTAAGCATTAGACTTGAAGTATGAGACGGTGAAGACATTGGCACCACCCTCACTAGCAGCTGTGGAGACAACGGGCAAATGTATTAGAGATTGTACAGCTTGGGTGACTGGGCAAGGTAAGCATTAGACTTGAAGTATGAGACGGTGAAGACATTGGCACCACCCTCACTAGCAGCTGCAGAGACAACGGGCAAATGTATTAGAGATTGTACAGCTGGGGCGACTGGGCAAGGTAAGCATTGGACTTGAAGTATGAGACGGTGAAGACATTGGCACCACCCTCACTAGCAGCTGCAGAGACAACGGGCAAAGATATTAGAGATTGTACAGCTGGGGCGAATGGGCAAGGTAAGCAGTAGACTTGAAGTATGAGACGGTGAAGACATTGGCACCACCCTCACTAGCAGCTGTGGAGACAACGGGCAAATGTATTAGAGATTGTACAGCTGGGGTGACTGGGCAAGGTAAGCATTAGACTTGAAGTATGAGATGGTGAAGACATTGGCACCACCCTCACTAGCAGCTGTGGAGACAACAGGCAAATGTATTAGAGATTGTACAACTGGGGCGACTGGGCAAGGTAAGCATTAGACTTGAAGTATGAGACGGTGAAGACATTGGCACCACCCTCACTAGCAGCTGTGGAAACAACGGGCAAATGTTTTAGAGAGTGTACAGCTGGGGTGACTGGGCAAGGTAAGCATTAGACTTGAAGTATGAGACGGTGAAGACATTGGCACCACCCTCACTAGCAGCTGTGGAGACAACGGGCAAATGTATTAAAGATTGTACAGCTGGGGCGACTGGGCAAGGTAAGCATTAGACTTGAAGTATGAGACATTGAAGACATTGGCACCACCCTCACTAGCAGCTGTGGAGACAACGGGCAAATGTATTAGAGATTGTACAGCTGGGGCGACTGGGCAAGGTAAGCATTAGACTTGAAGTATGAGACGGTGAAGACATTGGCACCACCCTCACTAGCAGCTGTGGAGACAACGGGCAAATGTATTAAAGATTGTACAGCTGGGGCGACTGGGCAAGGTAAGCATTAGACTTGAAGTATGAGACATTGAAGACATTGGCACCACCCTCACTAGCAGCTGTGGAGACAACGGGCAAATGTATTAGAGATTGTACAGCTGGGGCGACTGGGCAAGGTAAGCATTAGACTTGAAGTATGAGACGGTGAAGACATTGGCACCACCCTCACTAGCAGCTGCGGAGACATTGGGCAAATGTATTAGAGATGCCTTTACCCAAAACCCAAGGGGAGTGTGGACAAGTGGTCAGGGTTCGAGGCTCATGATCTCGGCCTAATTTCTTGGCTCTGCTAACCACAGAATTCCGCACTTACAATAACTAATTTGTGCTAACTGCGCATGCAGAAAAATTCTGTGCTAACCCTGTAAGCACAGAATCCTTAGTTACGGGATGTAAGCAGGCGCAGAAGCCAAAATTCCTCGCTAAGTCGTGAAATACGCTTACCGTAAGCATGGAATTTTCTGCTACAGTAAGCAGGGATTTTTCGCTAACGGTAAGCAGAGCCAAGAAATTGGGCCCAGATGCAGGTTGTGTTCCTGGGCAAGCCTAGTACAAATGGGTACCGGCAATATAGTGGAGGGGCAAATGTTCTGTTGGTTTTGAGTGACATTTTTTGGCAATTACTTGGGTTGTCTTCTGGGAAGTTAAAAAAGGATCTTGCCATTTTTTGCAACCATTTTATAGGCGGAGCAATGGCATTAAAAAGGGGGGGGGGGGGGTGGGTTAATGTACACAAATACAGCCGACACAAATACAATACAGCTGACACAAATACTACACGGCCTTAACTGCATTTGTTTTTGTTTTTTAACTAAACCTAAACCCCTGCTCAATCTAACAAGAGCCAACACCCAGAGAATTACCCAAAAAAAATCTAACTCACCAGAGATGATTTTCGGAGTGTGGATCTCAACAAAGTCTCGTTTCCTGAGAGCTTCCCTGAAAAGCTGGCAAACGCCCGCCTCCACACGGAAAATGGCTTGATTGGTCGGAGTCTGAATAAGTAATGGAAAGAAAACAGTATCAATGGAAACAAAGAAGTGAAAAAGTACCTAAATGTGACCATCCAAGCCAAAAGGGCTGTAAAGTCACCACAGCTTATTTTAAGAAAAGGATCAATAAAATATGTGAAAAAAATAAATAATAATATTTTCATATTCAGTGTTGTAGTTAACCATAAATACCAACTATGTCTTGTAATACATCATTTTATAGCTTATTATCTGTAGATTTAATTTCTCTAAATATCTTAAAATGTCAAGATGCCTACGCTACAGCCCTTTCGTCGTGGACGGTCACAAATGGTAAAATTCTATGATATTATGTGACCTGTAACCATGTTAGTCCTAGTCAGTGCACCGTTTAAAGCTACACTTACGTGTGTGGAGAAAATGGCATTATTGTCTACTACTTCCAAAGACTTCCAGTCTAATTAAACTTTTTTGCTTCTTTGCCATCCTCATGAAGATCATCATTGTAATTTTGAAAATAAATTTTGTGCAAATAAATCTGAAACCTATGAAAATCATGAAACGTGCATTTTGCGCATTTTACTGCAGGATATCTCCGTGTGCAAAAGCCTTGAAGCTCTGTCGTACGTAGTTTCGTGTGTTTTACACATTAATGCTTAAACTTAATATTTCCAGCCGTAATCTACTCCAATCTTGGCCTACCTAAGTGCATCTACAAAACAATTTGTGTGCCAACGACCGGGTGGAACAGATTAAAATTGCGCACACTATAACGAATTTGATTTTCATCAAATTCATTTATATGTACTTGAAAAATCAAATTTTACAAGGAAAAGATCATCAGACAGTAAGATAAGCTGTTTACGGTAGCCCTCATGTGGTACATCTCTTTGGTGAATTGTGTGGTTCTGAAAAGAACCGGGAGAAAACTCAACATTTCATATGCTCTGACCTGACGACAGGCAGAGCATACTGTCCGAAATGTCGAGTTCCGTCCAGTTCTTTTCAGAACCATACAACTCACAAAAGAGATTTACCACACGGGGCTACCGTAAACAGCTTATTTCATGGGTTTTTTTACCACGCAAACCTTCAAATCTCATCAGTAAAAATCTTTAACAGTTTTATTTTTGAGTGAACTGAACCCAACACTCACCCTGAGGTCCAGTATGCGGTTGTCCAGTCTAGTATCCTGGTTGACCATCGGGGCCGGACCACCTTCTTCCTCTTCTCCCTTCGGCCGGGACGCATCTTCGATTTGAAGCGGAAGGCGGGGAGCTGATTGGCTCACGACGTAAAACTGTCACAAAAAAATTTAAAAAAAATTAAATTTACTCAGACTCGCCGAATAAATTTCAGAGTAATTTGTGAAAAAGCAATTGTTTTTCAATTTTCAAATGAAATGAAATAAAAAAATAAACAATGAAAAAAATGCGGAAAAGCAAGCCTCGATCTTAACCGCTCTGCCGAGTTGGCCGCAATGCCCCTTCAAAATTTACACTTACCGCAGCCAAATTGGCCAGTACGCCCTTTTTAACCAGTTCGCGCCGGATGACGTATATAAACGCAAAGTTTTCACGAGCAAGGCCGGAAATGTCTGTCAGCAGTGAGCAAGGCCGGAAATGGGTGTGCTTCAGATTGGGTTTCGTAAAAAATAATCCAGCGCGTCAGATTGGGTTTCGTAAAAAATAATTCAGCGCGTCGGCTCAGTAATGTTAAAATAATCCTGGCGCGAACTGGTTAACAATAAGTCATGAATCCTCTAACTTTACTAGGGAGAAATGTTTTCCAAATACGTGTCTCGTTCAAAACACAATACGCAAATGCACGAAATGCAGATGCTCATCTGGCCCGTTACTAATCACTAATCTTGTTTGCAACACATTGACCAAGCCTGTCCAGCATTGTTTGTTCTTTGCAAATTGCTAGAATTTTATATCTATTTTATATCTATAAAGCCGTGTAAGTCTTGCGTACAAAGATCACGATTAAACTTCCGGGCACAACCGAGCCGCTGGCTCTATGACTTTTACGTGTGGTTGATTTTGTTATCCATAATACAGTGAAATCTCGGTAAGTCAAATCTCAAAGAAATGGAGACAAATTTTGAGATATCCAGAGTTTTGAGTGAATACACCAAGATCTATTAAGGCCAAATAAAAAAAAAAACATGTTTAGCGTCATGCCTTTTTTTTAAAAGGAAGAAGGAGGCCCTTTTTTTTTTTTTTTTTTTTTTTTTTTAATGGCCGCTCGACACATCTTAATTAAAGTCATGCAGTAAACATGTAACACCCTATCTTCCAATTTAAAATTAAAACATGGTTCACCCACGATTAAAAATTAAAATTCATGTGGGTCGATCATGTATGCACCGTACACGACTACACGTCGCACTCTAGCCTTCTTATTAGAATAAAATATATTTCCAGAGCATGCACACAGTCATCTAAAGTCTAAAACACGATCATAACATTTTATTATCTTTAAAAACAATTTTGTTTTGTTTTGCCAAAATGGTTAAATTTTGCATTTTTTCAAAAAGAAAAAAAAAGAAAAAAAGGAGGCGGCCCCCAAAAAGGAAGCGGGCGGTGACGCTAAACATGTTTTTTTTGTATTTGGCCTAACTGAACTCGTACTGTAAATATTTACCCTTTGTACACGTAGTTCTACATCTTGTTGTGTGCAGCTTTCTATCTTTTGGGGCACAATAGATACCACGCCCTCAATGTCCACTATGGATTCCTTGGCCACTCTGAAATGAGAAAAACACAGCAAGAATATTACACGTTTTGATAATGGTTCATATGTCAAGGGTCAATAAACTGACCCATTAGACCCTGCCTCATCACAGTGTTTAAAGCTTTTTGACAATTCTGTCACAAGTTGGAATAATCAAATACTATAACCAGTTCTCCCAGGGATTATTTTAACATCACCGAGCCGAGGCACAGGATTATTTTTAACGAAACTTGATCCGAGGCGGGTTCAGGCCAATGGTTCCGGAAAGCACACATGCATTTCATCGCTGCTCGCTGCACACACACATGCTCGCTGCTGACAGACATTTCCGGCCATTTCCGTTTTGAATCTAGGGAAAACTTTATTAGGCCTGCAAACTTTTTAGACCATTGAACTTTAAGCAAAAACGCATTACTAAAATGTGTACAATAAAATATTCTCTTTCACAGCTCTTTGAAATAAGGGAGGAAAAAAACATTAGACTCACCCACTAGTGAATTTGACCATAGCTTTGCTTATTGTTTCGTTAACAAAGAGGATTCCTTGAACAGTAAACTGCTGCTGACGTAGGACTAAAAAGCACTGCTTGCCTGTCACAGAAAAAAAGATTGAAATAAACACACAAATTTACCAAAAAAACTGGTCAACTTACTTGTGCTTACGTATAGCTGTATTTTTACTCCTAGAACAGATCAAAGGGTTCTTTTGAGAATTTGTTTTTCTGAAACACTTTTTATGCAACTTTATACTTTCTAAAATTGTGCATCGGAACCCGACCGTTGATGTCAGGAACCGATTCCAGATAACGCAATCAAATACTCGTAATCAACTTTACAAAATCCACAATCTCTCAAACGATTTAAGCGAACGGTTTTGAATGTCATTTGTTGGGATCTTTCAAAATGAAACCAGGCTGCATTGGGAAAAATATATAATTCAAGTGGATGACGCTCGCAAAAGTTGCGGTATAAAGCTCAGTGCAGTATTTACACACTTGTTAACGCACTGATGTGGTAGTATTATCGTGCAGACCTTTATGAACAAGCTTAACTTGAATTGAATTTGGGGTTGGCTTCTTTAACCCTAACTCTCTACCCTATTTTTCTTACACATGACCTCAATCCTGCAAAATCCTGCAAAATCCTGCAAAATCCTGCAATCCAAACCACACATTTCACTATAAAGTAATACCGTGGTGTTACCGCAAACTATTTATCTCATAGCCTTTTCGCCATGCAAACCTTCAAATCTCATCCATGTAACCTGAATCCTGCAATAGTTGTCCAAGACAACCTACCTTTCTCCCTGGTCGTATGCAGCCTTGCACGCACCCACACCGTCTGGTCCACTAGGTCAGAGTTCAAAGTCTTCACCTTCACCAACTTGCGATCTACAGGAGCCAAAACAACAGAGATTCCAGCCAAACTTTATAATAGATTTTTGAATCCTCTAATTGTGTTTCCCAAGTAGGAACGTTTGTTAAATATATAGTATATGATAAAGTATACGATTTAAAGGTTTCTAAAAAGTAACCAGCCAAGATATTGTTGAAAAGCTTACTTGTTTAAACTCCTTGTATAGTTTACCAGGAACCATACCCATCCTGGCAAGTCCCAACATAATAAGGCAAATTGTTTACACACAAACTGTTGGACTCTGATTCTGGAGGTATGCCTAACCCAGTGTAAAAGACAATCAGTTTAGGGGTCCAGTACCCATCCTGACAGATCCAGGAGTTTGGCTAGATAAAGATTAATAATTAATTAATTAATTAATAAATATAGTATTAATAATACTATACACTCCCTGTAAAACGATTCTTTTTGCCAGGCATGCTGTCATTTTAAAGAAAAAAATAAGAGGGTCATTTCCAAAGATGTGTCTCACAGACACATTTTTGGATTTTAGTACTTTGTAATCTGTGAATGGTGGGCGCAAGCGTTGATATACAGATCCTTGTCATTTGATTGGTGGAACTCACATCACATGACATTCACTATTACTCCCATTTACGTCGCGGCTCAAAAAGTCCCACTCGCCCATGGTAAATGGTATTTACTATTCAACAATTAAGATCATCCTCGTTCTCACGGGAAGAAGGTTGTGACCCGATTTGTGCTGCTCACACACAATCATGGCGGCTGGCGACGTCAACAGATGAGCCAACGTTCGCGGATCTACATGTCAGTCATATAAAACCAATATTGCGTGGCTTTAAATTGTGAAATGGGAAGAATATTATCGCCCGGTAAAATCTGGACTTTTCCATTTTACTCCGCAAAAAGTCCAGATTTTACTTTGCGATAATATTCCTCCCATTCCACCCTGAGCCATATATTATATGTGATGCGATCAAGCAAAATCAGTCGGAACTCGGCAATTCTTGTTTTGAGATCGGGCCAAAATATGTTCGTAGAGGTGGAAAAATCCAAGGGGAAAATATTTTTCTTTTACATGAAAATACTCTTTTAAGCAAATTCAGAAGGGAAGTGATACAAAAACATGATTTTCTCAGTTTCTTTATTTTTAACGTGCTGGTGTTCAAATGGTTGTAATTTTTCAACAAAAGGTCGTATTCACATGGGGTTTTCACCGAAATGGAGCCTGAAGTACGCTACAAAAGAATATGTAAAAATCCCAAAAATGACCAAGGCCTACTTCAGACTGATTTTGCTTGATCGCATCACATATATTGAGTCAGTGCGTGACATGGCGTTGCTATCAACAGAATGAGAACATGTTGATTTTGTGCTAAAGTGTTTTATGCACAAGAGTGCAAATAATGCATGTAATAGTTTACCTGGTTTTTCGGTGGACTGGATCATACGAGACACTCCATACCGGTCCTTGGCATAATCCTCTCCTTCAGCGGCCTCAGCATCAGCTGCCTGCAAGAACAGAATACAACAGTTACATGTTTGATTCACTCCTAGGCTATGTCCGAACCGCTTGTCTATGGCTATTGTCTAGGTGATCGCCTAATACAACTACACGAGAGAAGGCCGACAATAGACGTAGCCCTACAATGTAGAATTGGGAGGTCGTTTCAGACACAGCCCTACCAAACAATCTGTACCGACTGCCCCATTCATTGTGCAGTTTATACTTTACGCTACCACGAAAGCAAATTTGACGGCACAAAATATTTAATGCCAAAGACGCCAGAGTTCAAATGTTCAAAAAGCACGAAAAGCTTGCTCTGATGTCAGAAACTATTATTGTACAGAAATAGTGATTGCATAGTCCCTTTCTGAACTTCATTTAGGCGAAACGAAAAGTCAAGAAAATTTTATAGAACAAATCTGTGAGCACGGTGCACAGGCCCAGAGTACGTACACTGCAACGTGTTTGATGAACGATCATGGCGGTACTTACAGAAAGCTTTGGGGGTGTTCGAAAGCTGTTTGAGCGTACCTTTGGCGACATTTTTGTCACGCCAAAATTTGTTGCCGATTTTATTGCCATATAATAATAATAATAATAATAAATAACATTTATATAGCGCTTAATACAAGTGTTTCTAAGCGCTGAGAAAAGAAATATATCAATGAAAAACAATACAAAACTTACTACAGACTAACAAAACAAAACAGGAAATACGTTAAGTATGATAGGAATGAGTGTATAGATGTGTCTTTAACATTGATTTGAAAGAGTCTATGGTAGGGGCATCTCTGATGTTGAGAGGTAAGTTGTTCCAGAGAGTTGGTGCTACTGAGGAAAAAGCACGATATGGGTGATATCGCGTGGAAAAAATAATCAACTACGAAAACAAATTAATATCGCATGTCTACGAGGCAGGTTCAGGAGGGAATTTTTGGTAGTACCAGAAAAAAATTACCGCACGGCAGCGAGCCATTTTTACTTCCCAGTCGAGCGGCGGAATTGACCAATGACGAGGTCTATTTTGCTCATAAATATTTATGAGGTGTAGTAATACCAATTCCTTTAAAACCCTGCCAAAATTGGGTGTTACATGTAGAATTTGAATAGGGATAGAATTTGATTTGGGATAGTGTGGGACACTGAAGGACATGCATGGTTTACCTGCTGGGCCTGACGTTCAGCTTTCTTGGCTGCTTTCTCAGCCTCTTTCTGTTGTTTCTTCAGTGCTTTCTTAGAAGGTGCTCTTAATGCAAGAAAAAAATATATACATTACAAACATTTTGTTCGTGTTACAGGGGAAGTCTAGTATTTCGAGACACATTTAGGTCCATAGTACAGGTACAGGGTTAGGCCAAACTGACCTGGAGTGCTGACAAACAAGCAACATCTTAGAAGTTCCATTTTGGTGTCTTTGTTCACCTTGGGGCCCCAATGGAAACAAGCCTGTAAAATTGACTATTTTGGGCTATCCAAAGTTAAATCAACTGTCTTTGTTTTATGTATTTTTAATCTGTGACATTTTTGTTGTTGAGGTAACCTGAATAAATAAATCAAATTAAATCAAATACCCACAAAAACACCTACTGCTGGGCTGAGTCATCTAACTTGCTAAGCAGAGCTGATGTGTGCAGTGACCCGTAGATAATGAGCTCATTATGAGCTGGTTGGATAGATATCTGGAGCCAATTTCATAGAGCTGCTAAGCACAAAAATTTGCTTAGCACAAAAGATTCTTGCTTATTTAAACAGGTTACCAGCCAAAATTCTACCTGTTTTTCATGCTAAGCAAAAAACCAGCAGATTATCATTCAAACACAATAAAGATCACGTGAAAATTTGGTCTGTAACCTTGTTTTTGCCAAGAACAAATTTTCATGCTAAGCAATTTTTTTGTGCTTAGAAGCTCTATGAAATTGGCCCCTGATCCCTTACAGCAGATTAACAATCTTAAAATGAAAGGATGACTTTAAAAAAAGTTAAATTCCCCGAATTCTGCTCTACCAACTGAGCTATCTTGCCCTATTTTGGCAGTCTCCCAAATTGTCAGTATCTTTGTTCGAAGGAGATAGTCAGAAATCATTAACACCAGACATGCCAGAATGCTGTCTGGCCGGAGATCACGCCCGATTTTAAGATACAAAAATTAACCTGGTATTAAAGGTAGGATACACCATTGGTAATTGCTTGAATTATCATGAATGGGTAGATTGGGGGGGTTGTATTTCATAGTAAATATCGTTTAACTTACTTTTCCGAAGTTTTACAATCATGGATGCCGAGAAAAGCACGAAAAACAGCGTTTGTTTTCAACCGGGGTCGAGTCGTTATTCTTATGTTATCTTTGTTTTTTCGCGATCGCCGGACAGCGATCGCGAATTTTTCTTTATAAAATTCAATTTTTTTGAATAATTACAGGATATCTAGCGCAATCCTTTTGCTGAATGCCTAGAATCATTATTTACTTTCAATTGAGTAAGATATTTCTAATTACTAATTGTTCTATTATGTAGGTGCTATGTAGGTTCACGTAATTATTTACAATTTTAGTTTTTTACATGTACACAAGTTTTAATATAAGTTTTTATTTGTCTATTTAATTATAAACTTCAAGGATAATTTTGTAGGATAATATTAGAAGTAAAGTGTTTTTTATCTCAGTGTTCATACTCATAGTTATGATTTTATTTTTCTATTAAAATTTCCGTGCTATAGTTTTGTTTTCATTATTTTTTTAAGTTTGGATTATCATGCATAAAATTGTTGTTATATTGAGAAAAAATGCTGTGACTGATGCAATTATTTTATAATAATAATTAATCTTTTTAAATGCATATTGTATTGCACTTTATGTAAAATAACTCAAATTGGCCCACATAAATCTGGGCAATAAAATACTTAAAAATAATACTAAGGCAAATGCTTATAATACGGAGGCATGAAACAAAAATTTAAAAAGCAAGTTAAAACGACAGAAGAAAACAAAATGAAAACGTGATGTGAAAAAACAAAATAGACAAAATAAATGTCTAATCAATATCTTTTTAATGAACAAATGAAGCTCGATACATAAATAATTTGCCAAACACTGTCAAATGGAATGATGGGTCCGAGTTGGTAGTGGTTGGGTCCGAGTTGGTAGTGGGTCCGAGTTGGTAGTGGGTCCGAGTTGGCATGGGTCCGAGTTGGTAGTGGGTCCGAGTTGGTAGTGGGTCCGAGTTGGTAGTGGGTCCGAGTTGGTAGTGGGTCCGAGTTGGTAGTGGGTCCGAGTTGGTAGTGGGTCCGAGTTGGCATGGGTCCGAGTTGGCATGGGTCCGAGTTGGTAGTGGGTCCGAGTTGGTAGTGGGTCCGAGTTGGTAGTGGGTCCGAGTTGGTAGTGGGTCCGAGTTGGATCGAAATACACCCGCGCCCTCGCCGCGCCCTCGCCGCGCCCTCGCCGCGCCCTCGCCGCGCCCTCGCCGCGCCCTCGCCGCGCCCTCGCCGCGCCCTCGCCGCGCCCTCGCCGCGCCCTCGCCGCGCCCTCGCCGCGCCCTCGCCGCGCCCTCGCCGCGCCCTCGCCGCGCCCTCGCCGCGCCCTCGCCGCACCCCTTGCCGCACCCCTCGCCGCACCCCTTGCCGCACCCCTTGCCGCGCCCTCGCCGCACCCCTTGCCGGCGCGGTAGTAAACGAGGCGGTCTCGTCATAATCTTGCCAACTGTTAGTGTTTTGTTTTATCGAACGTTATAAATAAAATGCGTCTCATTCTCTAAAACAATATGCAATACTTACCCTTCCCCCGCAGGACTGACTTCAGACATTATGGAAGATTTCACGTCAAGATGTAGGCTAAAGACAAGTAATGAGTAATGTGAAAAATTGCAACGATTGATTGTTTGTATCCAGTGCAACGTGTAGATATTTAGTCTGGTTCCCCGACCTGACAATTTGTTAGGCCTAGACGTCTAATAGTCAGAATTATTTGGTCTGGGAACCAGACTAACATTTGTCAGGCAACCTCCAACCTCGTTACCATGGCTACGATCTTACTGCGCCATGTTTTTCCCACCATGCCCTGCGCGATCTTAACCCCTGGAATTGACTAATTTAAAAATGTTCCATATATTGGCACATTTAAATTAGGGCTGCAGTCGATGCGTTTAACGCGCGACGCAATCTTTAAAATTTTGTAATTGTTATTTTGCAGAATCAATCCTTTCAAACATGATATTTTGACGTCGCGTTATTTAATGTACGTACTCTTTGGCCATCTATAAAGTTAGGTTTTTAGGGGGGAAACGAGGCTTCAAAAATCCATATTGTACAGGTTAAGGCGCAGACTTGAAAAATAAATCGTACGTGACGTACTTCATTACAGCCAAACTAGTACGTGTTGGTAGCGGCACATCAAAAATAAATAAAAATAGTAGACTGGAAACGCGCGCCAGTTAGGCCTATACATTGTAATTCATTACATACCACAGCGTGACTGTGAGTTAAACAGGCGGGCGTTGCTTGATCGATTGATATTCGATTGATTTGCCCGAGCGTAGACTTTTTCAGGTTCGGTTTCGTTTTTGTCGGTTCGGGCCGGCTCGGGTTTTTCTTTTGAGTTCGGTTCATAACGTTTATAGTTTCGGATAGGTTTGGCCTATAATCAACCCAATCCGATGCACATCATTATAGGCCTAGCGGTAGCCATTGACAAAATGCCCTTTGCGGACAGAGGTTTCTTCAAATTTACCTCTTTTCCGTACGTTAACCTTGCGACGTGCGGCCATTTTGTTTTTACACGAACGCGCGTCCGTACTTTTTTTCAAAGTCGGTTGTATTTCGTGTGTAACCCCATGCTGTTTCTTTTTATGTCAACACAGTACTTTTTTTTATAGTGTCTGAATAATTATATTCGATCCCATCTGGTGTTGTTGAATGGGGCAAGGCAACAATAGCAGGATTAATTGCTTGGGTAGGTCTGGAAAACCAAGACTTGAGGCCTCTTTATGTACACAAAGTAATGGAATACTTGTGGGGCAGCACTTTGCTTTGCTAAAAGCTGGGTCACCGGTTCAACCAGGGTTCAAGCGGCACTTACCATGCTATTCGGCATGCTTTGAACTAGGAATACATGTAATATGAGATTTTTTAACAAAATAATGATGAAAGATCAATTGGTTTTTTTTACGGCGAAGCGACTTCGAAAAAAAGTACAGTGGCACGTCGCAAGGTTATTAATCGCAAATCCAGGGATGTAGTCGAGTCCATCACAAGTCCCTGCAAGTCCCTGTAAGTCCCTGCAAGTCCATCACAAGTCTTTCAGTTCCAATTTAAATCACAAGCTATTCAAATCAGCTTTGACAAAGGCATTCCTTTGTCATTGTTCATCCAGTTACTTGTGACTGCCTTTATGAAGGGACTTGTGACTGGCTTCACGAAAGGACTTGTGAAAGGACTTGCAGGGACTCGGCTACAACCCTGCGCAAATCTACCCAGCACGATATGACGACAGAGGGGTACCCCCCTCTTATCCCTATACTTTATACGCACTCAACACTATTGTAACCTAACCCATCCCCCCTTGAAACCTAAAAGGAATTCCTGAGATTCCGGGAACACAATGGTCAACACAAAAGAGGGGGGGGGGGGGGTTTCTCTGCCACATATCGTGCTTCATAATGATCCGCAAACAAGTAAAGACGCCGGAGTTGAATAACAGCTTCTAAAGTTGCTTTAAACTTCAGACCTTTGAATCCAAACGACCCGCGGGTGAGCTAAACGAACGCACTGTTAAACGTTTGCGGCCGGACTAATCACATATGCACTAGCGTATACACGTTATCGAGGCGGCGGCTCATTGCCTATGATAGCAACACCCGAAGACTTGCTCGTGTTGGAATCAATACTGATAGCCATAGTCTATGCTGCAAGTACGTCCGCAACAAAACAGCGAAATTACATGCGTTATCTGCAGGAAGTGTGAAGACTACGTGTGGATTGAATTTCGTGTATTATATTTTGTTAGTGCCGTCTTTAAGTTTCCAGGCTGATGTGAATTCCAACAGAAACCAAACGGTAAATTGCCGAGGCCTACGTGTACAACGAATGCGGAAATTGAATGCATACACACAACGAGTTTCTACCTTTGTTAAAATACGTTCTTTGTTCACAGAGCTAGCTATAGAGAGGGACACGGTAGAATAATCATGATGACTGACCTTCTTTGGTTTGTGCTGGTCTTTACACAAGCCGTTTTACTTGCGAAGGGTGTCCCGCCCGACAAACGGTAATGTTTTTCCGACCAAATTGATACGTATACATATATTTTTATATAGGCTATTATATATCTATATCCGCAAGCATTATAAGTACGCAGTTTTATAAAACAAACTGCAGTGTTTATATATTTTGCTGTATGCTTGGTGGCCAAATGTTATTAAGTTTTGCATAATTAATTACAATATTATCTTTCGGTCTGTTCAACTACAAGTTTCGAGTTTATTATCATAATTAGGGGGGGACAACAGGCAAAATCGAATAACCAATAGAAACAAACGAGTTTGATTTGTATATGACACCAGCTACCATAATTCATGACGATATATTTTGTCTAAAAAACATTACTGTTTAATATTATTAGTATCTTATTGTCTCATCATGCTAATAAAGGGAGGGCACACCTACTATACTTGACTATGCGGTGGATGTGCTCGCTAACGCACCGATCCATATCACCGGTGAGAGATTCCTCTCCGTTGCCGTGGACGTAGGTACACTCAATAGACACTGGGCCCGGGGACACTTCAACTTCAGGTTAGTCACTCTAACTTATTAACATTAATTTCATTTTTTGATTAACATAATGTACCTAGATACCAAGTCTATTTACGAGAACCAATTTTCTAGCTAAACGAAGTTTATTATTTTTTTGAATACTTTTTTCAAAGAAAAAGCTGGGGAATAAACTTGCAAACTGAAGGAATTTGTCTGTACTTTAATACGAGGCGAATGGTAAACTTATCTTTAAACGCACGTAGTTTAAATATAACTTTTTCAGTGATGTTAACACGTACAACACGAAGACACTTTCTTGTTCGTTCACAGTTCACCGAAATTGCAGGCGATGACCCGAGCGCTGTCCCCAGCTTACCTTCGTTTTGGTGGGACACCCGCAGATTTTCTCATCTTCAAGAACCCGTGTGATGGTAGTGAGCCCTCTACCGATGACAAAGGCGTTAGGAATCCACTGACATACATGTGTCGTACGTATTTTAACGCTCGATGGGTGCCTCGCTGATGCTAGGTTCCCACTGTCGTGCGATCCGTTACGAACGCCACGATTCGTGATCGTGGAATTTTCGTTTCCTTTTCTGAAACTTTTCTGAAACTTTTCTGAAGATACGATCAGAAATACGTTCCGATATGATTGTCCTGATTGAGTCCCCGATTGGGTCCCGATCTGACACGATCAGCACGATCGGGGTCCCCGATCTGGAACGATCTGGAACGTGGAGATACGTTCCGATACATTCCGATATGATCATCACGAACCGATGCGCTCTGTTGCGATCAGATATGATTGTGGTCGAGATGTCTTTCACGATCGGGATCGAGGTGATTACGATTTGAGCCATGATTGGGCCCCGACGGGTATATATACAGCCCGACTGACTATGGACTTCATTGTTTCTTGAACTTCTACAGAGTGAAGACTACAACCCCACAATCAGATCGCAGCGCATCTCAACAGACTAGTAGTGTTTGTCTTGTCCAAGGTTGATCCCAATCACCACGATTTGGAAGCACGATTAGATGCGATCTGTCGCGCTTTGTTACGATCCATTATGATCTGATGCGATGATCACGATTAAAAGTATGATCGTGTTGATCGTAGAACATTTTTGAACCGTCCAAAAATCTTCTACGATCAACACGATTGCCACGACTGACCTCAAGATCTAATAAGATCTAATAGAATCACCACGAATACTCCACGATTAAGACCACGATTTCAAATCGTGGCGCGAATCGTGATACATGTAGTGGGAACCTAGCATTACCTGGTTATAACCAAGGAACAAGTTTGAACTAGGCCACACCCCTAATAAAACTGACCAATCACAGTGCATGATTTTGATGTTGTCGCCATTTAAATTTATTAGGAAACTGGTATATTGGGTAAATTCCCAGAGGAAGGAATTGACTGAAGGTTGACCATTGTATCACCACAATTTCCCGCTCTAATCATGTATCAATTGTTGTAGTCTTCAAACCATTTGAGGACTAATAATATTATTTTATTCGATGCTATTTACTCACTCTCTTATCTCTACAAAATAAACCGTGAACAGTAAAAAGATAAATAAAAAGCGAACCCGAGCATTAAATGAGGCTTAGCACCCCTATGGTTCTGGATCCACCCTTAATAAATGTACGTACATTTTAATTACCGGACAATTTACGGTCGAAAATCATGCAGCACGATGCCAGGATCGATTCAACTTGAACCGTACGGTACGGTCAGACCGTATTCGACCAATCGGTTGGACCGTACTCGACCGTAAGGCCGGACCGTAGTTAGTAATAAACCGTATTTTCTTTACGGTGAAATGTCTGTAAATTCTACCCCTTTACACTTTTACAGACGTAAACAAAAACGTTTATCGGTGAATAAAACTACGGTCCAACCGTACCGTATAAAATACGGTCGAATTTCAGCATTTCGGTGAAAGACTTTTACTGTGTATTCCACGCTCAATAAACATATTCTAAATTTAAACTTGCATATAACATGTAATTTGCAGCCCAAGACTGGGACGGCATCAACAATTTCTGTTCTAATACGGGACTGAAGTTAATCTTCGGGCTAAATCTGTTGTTACGGACGAAGGCAGGAGGCTGGGACCCAGACAATGCCGAGCAACTTTTAGATTACAACACTCACGACGTCGCCTGGGAGCTGGGAAACGGTAGCTGGAAATATTTTTCTACAGATCTTTACAATAATTATATTCGTCTTCATAATCGTATCTTTCTAAAAACCTTACATGTTATCTCATCAGAACTTGTCATTTGTGGGGTTCGTCTCGATTATACGAAATAATTGTTGTGAATTATTAGTGAATGTTCCATTTCACTTGGCTTCATCTCGTGTAAAATGGAGCATTCCATCTGTCACCTCATGAAATTATTTTATTATTCTATCTGTCACCGAAAAACTAACCCGAATAAATTCCTCCAAATAGGCACTTAAGGAGACAATCCCATAGAGATGTACACAAACTTAAAACAGTCCTAACTTGTTTATACCCTAACCCTTTTCTCTAAGATCTTCGAGATTTATGCTATCTATACCAAAATCTGTAGTTTTAGGACAAAAATAAGTCCCAAATATTTTTTTTAGGGTAGCTAGACACTTAGGGAGACACTGAAATGTCTCCCTAAGTGCCACGTACTGTCTCCTTATTACCTAAAAACTTACGCTTATTTGTCTCCCCAAGTGCCTATTTGGAAGAATTAGTCAGAGCGTTACCAATGGTGTACAGTTATTATTTTCCACCAGTTATTTTTTTTGCAGTTAACACGTGACTCGTGATGATTTGTTCCCCTCCTATTCAGAGCCGAATTCCTACAAGAAGAAAGCCAACATAAGTCTGTCCGGGAGCCAGATTGGAATTGATTTCAACTTGCTACGCACGGTACTGAATCGAGCCCGGTACGTCGGGGCGTCCGTGTACGGGCCAGACATCGGTGTACATGCCGTCTCGAAACCTAAAAAGACCTGGACCATGTTTAAAGGGTAACGAATTATAGCATTAACAAAAAGGACAAGAACAAATGTGTTTGTCATGTGGACAAACAGTTGTTTTTGGTTATTTGGAAATGATGCGTGTCCTGTTTTATCTATGTATACAATGTCAATACAGTGTTTGTCTGTTGCCCACAAGCACACCTCCACCACCCAAAGCCAAAACTACCTATACCAATGGATAAAGGATCCTTCTAGACAAGCACACCTCCACTAAAGCCAAAACTACCTATACCAATGGATGGAGAATCCTTCTAGACAAGCACACCTCCACCACCCAAAGCCAAAACCACCCAAAGCCAAAACCACCCAAAGCCAAAACTACCTCTACCAATGGATGGAGAATCCTTCTATAGACAAGCACACCTCCATGCACCACTCAAAGCCAAAACTACCTATACCAATGGATGAAGAATCCGAAGAAAAATGATCCAAACAAAACACCTTGATTTGGTCCAGTGCTTATTAACTCCAGGCCCTACCTTGGTATATATTGGTTCAGAAAGACTTCCCATTCCTAATTTGGCTTAAGTGCAGCGAAAGCACGCTTTGTCATTTTTGTTTGGGCGGGGGGGGGGGGCACCATGTATAGTTTCCACATAAAAGACTTCAGAATATTTATCAGCTCGATGCTGGCATACATTTCCGAACTTGAACTTTGAATTTGCGTTTATATACGTCATCCGGCGCGAACTGGTTAATGGTTCTTTGCCATGCATTTTGTGTGTACAGTGCAGGAGCCATAATCAGCGCACAACTATAGGTACAGCATACGTTGCGAATCAACCACCATTATCAAATATCAAACTTGTCCATGCACGTCGTTGTAACAATATCAATTCTTTTTCGTTCACAGATTCCTTTCAGCGACCAACGCTACAAATGCTACTACTTTTCACAGCTACTATCTAAATGGTAGTTCAGCCACCGTGGATGATTTCCTTGACCCGGAAACACTAGACGGTGTGCTTCCGGGTCATATTAAAAAGGTGGAGTCTCTCGTGTCCCAGTACCGTGGTGCCGGGTCTCGAGTCTGGTTGGGCGAGACAGGCAGCGCGTTCGGCGGTGGGGCACCGAATATCTCCGATAGATTCGTTGCAGGGTTTCTGTAAGTAAAATAATTTTACAAATCCCCAATCAGCACTTTGTTTTAAAACTGAATAACGAGCACTGTTAAAAAGAGACCAGATTGACGCAATATGTAGGGTCTAGGCATGACTCTTTTGTGGGTAAAAAAACCCGGACACTTTCTAATGTTTTACCGAAAGTCTCGGCAAAAATATTGTTGACTGAAAATAGTGTTATTTTGACCAGGGAAAGGGCTATATTATTTAGGGTAAATTTGACTTTAAAATTAGATTTTTTTATATTGTAAGGAAACTATGTTTTTGCCATCCGCGGTTCTACCGGGGGGGGGGGGGGGGATGGGGTGGTGGTAACACAAATTTAGCCCCTAAAACAAATGCAATACAAGGTACCAAAATAAAATAGCAGTAGCGAAAGTTAGAAGTTGACGCCACGTGTGAAGAGTCTAGCCCTTCTAAAACTTTGACTCTAGAAACGGATTTGTCCTAACATAAAAGGCGATCGAAATGCGGGTCAGATGCGGTGCACCATTTGTGTTAAAGGGAGGCATGAATGGCAACAGATATAACACGAACAAATATATAACCATTTTGACACGAACGAAACGTCTTTCAGTCTGAGGAAGAAAAGTGTCACTAAGTTGATACGAAAACTTGTAATTTTGACCGAGAATAGTGTCATTAGTACACACAAGTCCATGATAAGTACAGAGTGCTATTTCTCACTGTGGCCTCCGTCAGGTTTCTGGACAAACTGGGAATAAGTGCAAAAATGGGGCTTGACACGGTCGTACGTCAAGCATACTACGGAGGTCACTACACGATGCTCGACCTACTCAACCTCGACCCTAAGCCGGTAAGCGTGCACGGAAGAATTTATTTTGTTTTTTAATTTTCCAGAATGTTGTTAAGAACGCTTGTGGGTATTTTCGCTAACCCGAAAGCTGTTGGCATTGTGTCAGGCAGATTCGATTATGAAAGACACAGCATGATGATCTATACGCACTGATATGTCGCTTACAACAAGAACGGACCGTAACAACATCAGTTTTATTAATAATTAAGACCCTACATACCAACGGAAAGAAAGAGTTTCCCAAAATCAAAACTCCAATATTTTTTCACGAACCCGCATACTGTATATATGCGTAAAGATCATTAACGCCGAAAACAGGTGCACTTATTTTCCTGCACATGAGCAAAGAACCATTTGGGTGAGTTTGGCGCGGCTTATTTTTTGTTGTTCTCATTTATTCAAATAAACGTACAATTAATGATAGCCCCTTTAAACTTAATTCGTGCTTATAACTTATAACTTATTTCGTGCTTATATAAATCCTTATAACCCGGTCTTTGCCTTTTGTACGTTTTACTTTGCTCAGGATTACTGGATTGCGTACATTTACAAGCGTCTAGTCGGCAGGAGAGTACTACGAGTAAAGATTACTCCACCGACTACGGTATCAACTTCCCGTAGCGTTAAGGGCGACGACGACAAGCAGTATGTGCGCGTGTATGCCCACTGCACATCAACCAAGTAAGTCCTATACCAAAACCCAACTGATTAGCAGTTACATACAAACAAATGACTCCGGGATTAATGAGGAGAGACATTTTGAAATTTATTGACTTACGAAAATTAACTTAATTGCATTATGTCCAGCGACTGTCCATGGCATTTAACCCCAAAACTGGTCCAATAATGGTCGACTGGCCCGAGTTCGAGCGAGAGCGAAAATGTAGTCGAACCTATTATTGCCATGGATCCAGCTCGAATTTGCTTTTGTGTGTCCTGGGACAGATTTCACCGTGAAACCGTGTTATGACCAGAGGCAGTCTGGATAGAATGAGGTCAAATCCGAACGCAAATCTGGCCCCGAACTGAACAGGTTTTATGTTTTCTGTTGTGTGATACCAGTTCGTATTTTCTCAATCCGATTTGATGTTTTTCTCGATCAGTCATAGTGGCTACGACGCAGGAGCAGTGACCCTGATCATACTGAATATGCACAAGACCGAAACGGCTAACATCACCTTGGTGCGTAAGCTGGGAGGACGAATCATTGATCAGTATCTGTTGACGCCATACGGCCCGGAAGGAATGACGTCATTGTAAGTGTACAGATTCGTCAATGGTAGATCTATACTGTACCATGAGGGTAAATGTAGAAGGTACTTTCGAGGTACGATTTCCCTGTTTTTGCGACTCGATTTTGAGGGGTTTAGACAACGCCCTTCGTTCGTTGTACCTAAACTTCTCCCATTAAAGCACCGGCATTAACCATTAACGTGGGGTCTTTTTTCCCACTAACAATAGTGTACTATCTATAAAGTGAAGAGTACCATCTTTAAAGGGTTTCATTTCGGAAATAAAGGATGGGATACAAAAGGTACCGTTAATTGTTAAATGAATTTTTAACTTGACACTAAATGGGCCAGCCGGGATGAATCTGCGGCTGTAGGCTACCCAGTCCGATACTACAGCGTCGTCGACGAGTCTGCCCGTCAATACTGTCATGGCCGCACGACAGCGTTTGTCCAGCTGTTTGTCCAGGTGCACTGTACAATGGACCCGAGCGTGCAGCTAGGACAGGGGCCGTGTTCTATGGCATTGAACAGCTGACAGCAGCATTCCGGACGGATTTAACGGGCCGCGCCCATAACCGTTTCCCGGCGTCAAGGAGTTGAAAGCCAATCTGAAATGGGTACAGAAGTTTAATACAATAGGTCTATAATTTCTGGTGAATGCAGAGAAACATACTTTGGCTTTTTTAATTTCTACAAGGAGGACAAATTTAGTGCTAGGGAAGTACTTGATGTTAACGTTTTCAATAATTACTGAGGATGACAGATCTTTAACCTTTTTGTTTTGTTTTGTAAAAACATTATTATTTCTTATTACAGGGAAGTGAACCTGAATGGCAGTCCGTTACATCTGAAGAATGACACCATCTTCCCAGAGATCGAGCCGGTCCGAATCAACCGTGGGGAACCAATACTCATGCCTCCTCTATCCTACGGTTTCTTTGTGGTTGCCAACGCCAAGGGCAAAGCGTGCATGGCTTAGTTGCTCCAGAGTGAGGGGAGGAGGGGAGGAGGGGGAGGAGGGGGGGGGGGGGGGGGGGGGAGGGGGGGGGGGGGAGGGAGGAGGGGGAGGGGGGGGGGGCGTAAAAGCACTTATGAACAAACAGGAAGTAGGTTTGTACACATCCCTATAGGACCTTCTCAAAGTTGGCATTTCTATAGGGTTGGCCTTGCTTGACCTAAAACCCAGGGTACTCAGTGACAATACAGTTCTTTTTGGAATTTACCAGGGTAGGCATTTCTGGAGTATCAATGTCTGGGGCCGGTTTTAATTTCTTTTATTAGAAAAACAAAGGAACCTGCTGACCCAAAGGCAGCACTCGGCTAGACGCTGGGTTTGCTAATTGTGTTATCCTACCTGATACTATATAATATCTGTGGGTGTTTTGTGTTTAGCTTTTTAATAGAAAAAAAACTAATGAAGTTTGGGATTTTGTATTATTGGGGCTGAGGCAGTATACTGGGCCTGAAGCTGGGACAAGGGGTTGAGATTTACGTAATTGTTATTATTTTGATCTTACTGGGATGTATTTTATAGTTATTGTGTATTTTACTTGTTTGTACCTCTCTCGACCTGATGCAGTTCAATCTATGATTGCTACACCTTGTCTTAATTAACTGACGGTAATTCAGCGTTTAATAAACCGTTATTAATACAAGTGTAATAATAATAAAAAGGTAGAAATGTGTCTGCCTGTTATGACGGGAACATTCTGTATGGTGGTCAACACTATTTTGTGTAGCGCGCCCTCTTTTGAAAGAAAGTTAAAGGTAGTATACACCATTGGTAATTGCTTGAATTATCATGAATTTGTAGATTTGGGGGGTTGTATTTCATAGTAAATATCGTTTAACTGCCTTTTCCGAAGTTTTACCATAATGGATGCCGAGAAAAGCACGAAAAACAGCGTTCGTTTTCAACCGGGGTCGAGCCGTTATTCTTATGTTATTTTTGTTTTTTCGCTCTCGCCGGACGGCGAGAGCGAATTTTTCTTTATAAAATTCAATTTTTCACAATAATTACAGGATATCTAGCGCAAACATTTTGCTGGATGCCTACAATCATTATTTACTTTTAAATAAGTAAGATATTTCTTTATAATCCGTTCGATTTTAGTGCAGTGTATACCGTCCTTTTTGGATGTTGCAGCTGCAATTCGTCCGAAGTGTCCATTTGATCTGATCGGCGCCAAAAGACCGAGTAGCGCGCGCGTGCTACCCTATGTGACTCGCCGTGCCCGTATAGCGTATAGAGAATACCGAATAGCGTATAGCGTATAGCGTATAGCGTATAGCGTATAGCGTATAGCGTATAGCGAATACCGTATACCATATACTCCTATGTGAACTCAGCCTAATGTCGTCAGTTGTTTTCTAAGACCTAAAAGTGAGCTAAAAAAGATTTGGAATGCTTGGGACTTTTTAAACATGTATAGGGCCTATGCTTCAAATTGTTTTTTTATTTTTTATTTTTTGGGGGGTGATTAAGGGTATTTTTGCGGCCTCGAAAAACATCATAATTATGTCCATGGATAAATTATCTAAACTTGGGGGTTATGCAAATATGAAACAAAAAATCACAAGATTTTGTAATAGTGAATAATCATGTTTTATGTTTGAAACTGTGCTTCCAAAAGAAGAAGGCCACGCCCCTTTTAGGGGTTTCCAAAGTGTTTACTTTAGTTAATTTCAAACAACACTCTCAGGTGTTTTCTAAGACCTAGAAGTGATATGCAAGCACTTTTGGGAATCTTAAAAGCTCTATTTATATGAATTTACATGTTTCTGAAATTTATATATGATGTCGTAAAACAGTATGTGATGTCGTAAATGAAATTCGCGTCTTTGATGTCCCTTCAGGGCCACCATACTATGGAGAAGGGGGAGAGGGGAGCGGTGGTCTGTCCGTCCCATATATTGCTTTATATGGTAATTTTAGGTCACGTATGCCGTGGCACAGTTCTACCTTTGTTAAAATGCAGTAGCTTGCAACACCCCAAACTAGACTTGCTCGTTTTGGGAACAAGATCGATAGCAATAGTCAATGCTGCAAGTTTGTCCGCTACGTTCGCAACAAGTAGGCCTACGTCCGCAACAAATAGCGACATTACATGCGTTACATTGAAGTGTGAAGACTACGTGTGGATTGAATTTCGTGTATATTGAATTTCGTGTATTTTATTTTGTTAGTGCCGTCTAGGCTGATGTGAATTTCAACAGAAACCAAACGGTAAATTGTCTGTAAAAAAACCACCAAGTTATGTATGCCGAGGCCTACGTGTACAACGAATGCGGAAATTGAAAGCGTACACACAGAACGAGTTTCTACCTTTGTTAAAATGCGTTCTTTGTTCACAGAGCTAGCTAGAATAACAATGATGTCTGACCTTCTTTGGTTCGTGCTGGTCTTTACTCAAGCCGTTTCACTTGCAAAGGGTGTCCCGCCCGACAAAAGGTAATTTTGTCCCCGACCAAATTGATACGTATACATTCGTATTTGTTTTATATATATCTATATTTGCAAGCATTATAAGCAGTTTTATAAAACAAACTGCAGTGTTTATATATTTTGCGCATAGTCGCGTCGTGCCGTCGCATAGTCGCATTGTTAATTTCGGGGTCTTTATAGACGCGACTATGCAACGGCACGACGCGACAATGCGACGGGACGGGGTGACGACACGACGCGACAATGCGACAATGCGACGGTACAACGCGACTATGCGACGGCACGACGCGACTATGCGACGGCACGACGCGACTATGCGCCGTTGACGGCGGAAACGGCTGCGGACCCAAGCAACACTGCCACAAATGCGCCGCGTAAATGGCAGCAATGGAATTCCATAATATACTGCTTAATATTCCTATTATCTCATTGTCTCATCATGCTGATAAAGGGAGGGCACATCTACTATACTTGACTATGAGGTGGATGTGCGCGCTAACGACGCACCGATCCATATCACCGGTGAGAGATTCCTCTCTCATGCCGTTGACGTAAATTTACTCAACGGACACTGGAAACACTTTAACTTCAGGTTAGTCACACTAACTTATATATTAACATTAATTTTATTTTTTGATTAACATAGTGTACCTAGATACCAAGTCTATTTACGAGAACCAATTTTCTAGCTAAACGAAGTGTAGTATTTTTCGGAATGTTTTTTTGAAAAGAAACAAGAAAAACAAGCTGGGGAATAAAATTGCAAACTGAAGGTCTTTGTTTGTACGAATGGTAAACATATCTTTAAACGTGGTTTAAATATAACTATTACAGTATTAACACGTACAACACGAAGACACTTTCTTGTTCGTTCACAGTTCACCTAAATTGCAGGCGATGACCCGAGCGCTGTCCCCAGCTTACCTCCGTCTCGGTGGGACCGCCGCTGATTTCCTTGTCTTCAAGAACCCCTGCGATGGCAGTGAGCCCTCTACCGATTACAAAGGCGTTAAGATTCCACTGAAATACATGTGTCGTACGTATTTTACGATAGGTGCCTCGCTTGCCTGGGGCCAATTTCACAGAGCTGTTAAGCACAACAATTTGCTTAGCATGAACATTCTTCATTGTCGAAAACAGGGTTACAAACCAAATTTGTAGGTAACATATTATTGTTTCTGACTTATTATCAGTTGGTTTTTGCTTAGCATGAAATGCAGATGGAGTTTTGGCTGGCAACCCGTTATTTTTGAGCAAGACTTTTTGGTGCCAAGCAGCTCTATGAAATTGGCTCTTGGTTATAACCAAGGAACAAGTTTGAACTAGGCCACACCCCCTAATAAAACTGACCAATCATAGTGCACGAGTTAATGATTTGTAGGTCCAACAAATTGTCGCCATTAAAATGTAGTAGGAAACTGGTATGTTGGGTAAATGCCCAGGGGAAGAGGGGGGGTTACATACCATCGTAACACCCCCATCGGTAAATACGACTAAGGTTCGACCGTACCGTATACGGTCGAATCCTCGCACTTCGGTGACCGATCTTCGACCGTAAATTGTACGTTTTTGTTTTTACTGTGTATTCCACGCTCAATAAACGTATTCCACATTAATTTTAAACTCTCATACAACATTTATTTACATGTTTTTTGCAGCCCAAGACTGGGACGGCATCAACAATTTCTGTTCTAATACGGGACTGAAGTTAATCTTCGGGCTAAATCTGTTGCTACGGACGAAGGCAGGAGGCTGGGACCCAGACAATGCCGAGCAACTTTTAGATTACAACACTCACGACGTCGCCTGGGAGCTGGGAAACGGTAGCTTGGAAAAGAGTTTGTTTTTTGTCTCCAGATATTTACAAAATATTCTTCTTCATAGTCGTATCTTTATAAAAACCTTACATATTACCTCGAACCTGTCATTTGTGGGTTTCGTCTTGAATATACAAAATAATTGTTCTCGGCTTCTCCTCGTGAAATGAAACATTCCAGCTGTCCCCTCGCCGAAAACCATCCTGAATAAATTCTCGTCATGATTGGTCAGAGCGCGACTAATTTGCTGTTGAATCGGTGCGGCCGCGCCGTGCATTGGGACGAATAATTAAATGCGCATGATCAACGATTCACGTAGGTGTTGTATATTGCTTGCGGAAAAGAAAACTTTAGCCCGATTATTTTTTTTTCTCGGAGGAGAGTGGAGAAAAAATACACCGCCGAGTCAAAAACTGTCAAACATCGAAAGCTGTGCTTAGGTTCTTACGCGTAATATTAGGTATACGGCTAAATTATGCCCTTTTTGCAATCTTGAAATACAATAATAAAAACAATATGCTTCACGTAAAGAAAATTAGGGTTCGTCCAATTTAAAGTTTATGAAAACAATATGTGGTCTGCTCCCACGATAACGGCGTAAAGTCGCGCTATATATGCTTTATTGAGTTATGATTGAAAATAGCCGATTTGACAGTGGCTAATCATTTTGGGTTTTTTTGCATGATACAATTCCCACATAGGTTTTCTTTCGAACTATAAGTATTGTGTTTATTGGAAAGAGGCGTAATCATACATGCAGCTTACGTTTTTTTAAAAATTATTATTAGTTATTCTCGGTGACATGGGAAGAACATTAAATTGAAGGACGTGTAACGTCAATATTATATATTTTATAAATACCCTACCCAATAAATTATATACATGTATCATTTTAAATCTAAGAATTCAAGGAATCTGGTAATACCATATCTCAAAATATCAAAATGTCCACTTTACTCAGATTTCGTTGGAGCAGGTCACATATATGCACACCTTTATAACAAGGTCCTTAGAAATTTTTTAATTACCTTGTTACAACTTGTATCTTGTATTATTGGAAAACAGGATGTAAGCAGGATGTTGTTGTATAACAGTGTTCTTATTTATAATGGTTCGACTGTAAATTGAAATACAAATTAGGCCCTACACAGGTTAACCCGACTGGACAGATGTAAAGTTATTCTTTTCCACCAATTTTTTTGTTTGCAGTTAACACGTGACTCGTGATGATTTGTTCCCCTCCTATTCAGAGCCGAATGCCTACAAGAAGAAAGCCAACATAAGTCTGTCCGGGAGCCAGATTGGAATTGATTTCAACTTGCTACGCACGGTACTGAATAATCGAGCCCGGTACGCCGGGGCGTCCGTGTACGGGCCAGACATCAACCTACAGTCGGACTTTCTTAAAGGGTAACGATATACTATTTAAACAAGTACAAGAACAAAATGTGTTTCTCTTGTGGACAAATAGCTGTTTTTGGTTATTTGGAAATGAGGCGTGTCCTGTGTATTTGCATATCAACCAAATGGAATCTATAGCTGTAATAATGGCTGTATAAGGCTTCAATTTGGCTTTAATGCGGTGTAAATAACACCATATGACGTAATCGTGACGAAATTCGTCAGGGACTGTGTCAAGTGTATGTAAAGTCGATCAGTCTTATACGGGCATAAAAAACGGGTGCAAATCCTATGGAGAAGAGTCTGAAGACGTAAAGGAGGGAAACAAGGGAGGAAAAACGGAACACAATAATCTTAACGAAAAAGAGCCGTTTCGGTAGGTTTACCAAATAGCTAATAAAAACAAAACGATTATAACTCTTTAACAAATATATTTGGGCAGTGATAGGTTTGTTCAACAATTTGAACAAACTGCCTCTATCGAACGTATACGCTACATTATTAGCGGGCTAGTTTACTCTTAAATAACCAGTTTGCGCTTCAAGGGCTATACCGGGTTCTTTGCCTTTTGTGTGTACAGTACAGGAGCCATATTCAGCGCACAATTACCTATAGGTACAGCATACGTTGCGAATACCACCAATATCAAACAATAAACTTGCATGTCGTTTTACTGTAACAATATCAATTCTTTTTCGTTCACAGATTCCTTTCAGCGACCAACACTACAAATGCTACTACTTTTCACAGCTACTATCTCAATGGTAGTTCAGCCACCGTGGATGAGTTCCTTGACCCGGAAACACTAGACTGGCTTCCGGGTCTGATTAATCAGGTGGAGTCTATAGTGTCCCAGTACCGCGGTGCCGGGTCTCGAGTCTGGTTGGGCGAGACAGGCAGCGCGTACAACAGTGGGGCAAAGAATATCTCCGATAGATTCGTTGCAGGTTTTCTGTGAGTAAAATGATTTTACAAATCCCCAATCAGCACTTTGTTTTAAAACTGAATAACGAGCACTGTTAAAAAGAGACCAGATTGACGCAATATGTAGGGTTTAGGCATTGCCCTTTTGTGGGTAAAAAAACCGGACACTTTCTAGTGTTTTACCGAAAGTCTCGGCAAAAAATTGTTGACTGGGAATAGTGTTATTTTGACCAGGGAAAGGGCGTGAGTTGTTAAGGTCAATTTGACTTTAAAATTAGATTTTCCCTCAAAAACAAATGAAAAAAAAGTACAAAAATAAAACAGCAGTAGCGAAAGTTAGAAGTTGACGTCACGTGCGAAGGGTCTAGCCCTTCTAAAACTGAGTCTAGAACCGCGCCAGATTTTACCTAACATAAAAGGCGATCGAAATGCGGGTCGGATTTCAATGACCTTCTCCGAAGACCGAGCCACGTTTTGCGAATGTTATTACTCAGAATAGTGTGAAATGAGTAACACGAAAAATATATAATCATTTTGACACGAACAAAAATGCAATATTAACCAAGAAAGTGTCAAGTTGCCACGAAAACTTGTAATTTTGACCGAGAATAGTGTCACTAGTACACACACAAAATTGGGGGGTGGCGGGCAGGTGGAGAAAATGGAGGTGCACCATTTGTGTTAAGGAAGGCATGAATGGCAACAGATGTGTTGTTTGTATACAACTTGAAATTTCAAATCGGGGTGGCCCTCCGTTTTTAACTATAGTGTGCTATTTCTCACTGTGGCCCCCGTCAGGTTTCTGGACAAACTGGGAATGAGTGCAAAAATGGGGCTTGACACGATAATACGTCAAGCATACTACGGAGGTCACTACACGATGCTCGACCTTCTTAACCTCGACCCTAAGCCGGTAAGCGTGCAAGGAAGAATTTACAGTGACAAGTTTTTTAATTGTCCAGAATGTTGTTAAGAACGCCTGTGGGTATTGTTGCTAACCCGAAAGCTGTTGGCTTTGTGTAAGGCAGATTCGATTATGAAAAAAAAAGGATGATGATATATACGCACTGATATGTCGCTTACAACAAGAAGGGACCGTAACAACATCAGTTTTATTAATAATTAAGACCCTACACTTTTTATACCAACGGAAAGAAAGAGTTTCCCAAAATCAAAACTCCAATATTTGTTTACGAACCTGCATACTGTATGCGTGGAGATCAATTAACCCCGAAAACAGGAGCACTTGTTTTCCTGTGCATGAGTAAAGAACCATTTGGGTAAGTTTGGCGCGGCTTAGTTTTTTTTGTTCTCATTTATTCAAATAAACGTACAATTAATAATAGCCCCTTTAAACTTAATTCGTGCTTATAACTTATAACTTATTTCGTGCTTATACAAATCCTTATAACCCGGTCTTTGCCTTTTGTACGTTTTACTTTGCTCAGGATTACTGGATTGCGTACATCTACAAGCGTCTAGTCGGCAGGAGAGTACTACGAGTTAAGATTACTCCACCGACTACGGTATCAACTTCCCGTAGCGTTAAGGGCGATGATGACAAGCAGTACGTGCGCGTGTATGCCCACTGCACATCAACCAAGTAAGCCCTACCAAAACCCAACTGATTAGCAGTTACATACAAACAAATGACTCCGGGATTAATGAGGAGAGACATTTTGAAATTTATTGACTTACGAAAATTAACTTAATTGCATTATGTCCAGCGACTGTCCATGGCATTTAACCCCAAAACTGGTCCAATAATGGTCGACTGGCCCGAGTTCGAGCGAGAGCGAAAATGTAGTCGAACCTATTATTGCCATGGATCCAGCTCGAATTTGCTTTTGTGTGTCCTGGGACAGATTTCACCGTGAAACCGTGTTATGACCAGAGGCAGTCTGGGATAGAATGAGGTCAAATCCGAACGCAAATCTGGCCCCGAACTGAACAGGTTTTATGTTTTCTGTTGTGTGATACCAGTTCGTATTTTCTCAATCCGATTTGATGTTTTTCTCGATCAGTCATAGTGGCTACGACGCAGGAGCAGTGACCCTGATCATACTGAATATGCACAAGACCGAAACGGCTAACATCACCTTGGTGCGTAAGCTGGGAGGACGAATCATTGATCAGTATCTGTTAACGCCATACGGCCCGGAAGGAATGACGTCATTGTAAGTGTACAGATTCGTCAATGGTAGATCTATACTGTACCATGAGGGTAAATGTAGAAGGTACTTTCGAGGTACGATTTCCCTGTTTTTGCGACTCGATTTTGAGGGGTTTAGACAACGCCCTTCGTTCGTTGTACCTAAACTTCTCCCATTAAAGCACCGGCATTAACCATTAACGTGGGGTCTTTTCTCCCACTAACAATAGTGTGCTATCTATAAAGTGAAGAGTACCATCTTTAAAGGGTTTCATTTCGGAAATAAAGGATGGGATACAAAAGGTACCGTTAATTGTTAAATGAATTTTTAACTTGACACTAAATGGGCCAGCCGGGATGAATCTGCGGCTGTAGCGACGAGTCTGCCCGTCAATACTGCCATGGCCGCATGGCAGCGTTTGTCCAGCAAGTGCACTGCACAATGGACCCGAGCGTGCAGCTAGGACAGGGGCCGTGTTTTATGGCATATAACAGCTGACAGCATCATTCCAGACGGATTTAGCGGGCCGCGCCCATAACCGTTTCCCGGCGCCAAGGAGTTGAAACCCACTCTGAAATGAGTACAGAAGTTTAATACAGTTTTGTATACTTATTATGTATAAGTCCATAATTTCTGGTGAATGCAGAGAAACATAATTTGGCTTTTTTAATTTCTACAAGGAGGACAAATTTAGTACTAGGGAAGTACTTGATGTTAACGTTTTCAATAATTACTGAGGATGACAGATCTTTAACCTTTTTGTTTTGTTTTGTAAAAATATTATTATAATTTATTATTACAGGGAAGTGAACCTAAATGGCAGTCCGTTACATCTGGAGAATGACACCATCTTCCCAGAGATCGAGCCGGTCCGAATCAACCGTGGGGAACCAATACTCATGCCTCCTCTATCCTACGGTTTCTTTGTGGTTGCCAAAGCCAAGGGCAAAGCGTGCATGATGGCTTAGTTGCTCCAGATCACGTGTGGGATATAGGATCTAAATTTTCATATAAAAACTGTGGACAAGACCTTTTTTTGCTAACCTTAAGAACACATTGTGAAAAAAGAAGGGAAAATCGTTGACGGCGCTGCCCACGCGTGCTTGTTCACTACTTCACATAATTATTTGACTCTGCCACAGAGTTGATAAGTATACCTTGAGTTATCGCCCGCCCGAAGAGTGTGCCGTTTTTTGTTCTGGGGCGTGGCCTTGCTTGACCTCAAACCCAGGGTACTCAGTGACTATACAGTCCTTTTTGGAATTTACCATTTCTGGGGTATCAATGTCTGGGGCCTGTTTTTTATAAGAAAAACAAAGGAACCTGCTGCCCCAAAAGCAGCCCTCGGCTAGACGCTGGGTTTGCTAATTTTGTTATCCTACGTACTATATGATATCTGTGGGTGTTTTGTGTTTAGCTTTTCAATAGGAAAAAAACTAATGAAGTTTGGGATTTTGTATTATTGAGGCTGAGGCAGTATACTGGGCCTGAAGCTGGGACAAGGGATTGAGATTTACGTAATTGTTATTATTTTGATCTTACTGGGATATATTGGTTGCTACACCTTGTCTTAATTAACTGACTGTAATTCAGCTTTTAATAAACCGTTATTAATAATAATAATAAAAAGGTAGAAATGTGTCTGCCTGTTATGACGGGAACATTCTGTATGGTGGTCACCACTATTTTGTGTAGCGCGCCCTCTTTTGAAAGAAAGTTAAACTTGACTTTAGTTAGGATTGGTAAAAGCCCCGGCTACTTATCAAGATCACGACAAAAAGATTTGGAATGCTTAGGAAGTTTTAAAACATGTATATGTTTCCAATTTTTATTTTGTTTTAATTTTATTTTTTTGGGGGGGTGATTTAGGGTATTTTTGCGGCCTCGAAAAACATCAAAATTATGTCCATGGATAAATTATCTAAACTTGGGGGTTATGCAAATATGAAACAAAAAATCACAAGATTTTTTAATATTGAATAATCATGTTTTATGTTTGAAACTAAGGCCACGCCCCTTTTAGGGGTTTCCAAAGTTGTTACTTTAGTTAATTTCAAACAACACTCTCAGGTGTTTTCTAAGACCTATAGAAGTGATATGCAAGCACTGTTGGGAATCTTAAAAGCTCTATTTATATGAATTTACATGTTTCTGAAATTTCATGTTGGAAAACATCCATTCTGGGGCGAAAGATAATTATAAATCAATAGCTGTCATTTTTATACTGTAAATCAGGATTACTCGGTGCATTGATGCCATACAGAAGCATGAACTCTCCCCCCCTAAAAACCTAAAAAGAAACCACAACATTCCGCAAGCAATGACCAACACAAAGGAGAAGGGGGAGGGGGCGGTGGTCTGTCCGTCCCATATATTGGGTGCGTTCGTTTAGCTCACCCGGGGCGCCCCGGTAGCTTAGGGATGGAATCGTGACCGACTGGCCCAAAGCACCAAATTTGGTAGGTACCTTCTATAGGCCCCAGAAATAAATTTTAGAAGGGGTGACACCAAAAAATATTTTTGGAAGGTACCTAATTTGCATAATTTCAAAATGGCTGCAAAATCCTATACTTAAGCACTAATTTCGGTACATTTTTATCATTTGAAAGCAAAAGTCATTTTGAAATATTTACTTCGGTGGTTTTGTTTACATATTCTGCACTTAAACAACATTAATTAGCTGATGATGTGCCTAGGTAATTATGTTTAGTCAGAAATCCAAGATGGCCACGATAATAAATTAAGTATCGTGTTTGGGAAGCAGCGTAATCATACATGTCACTCACCTTTTTTTTTAATTTTTAGAACGATTCTCGGTCACCTGGGAAGGACATTAACGTGAAGGACGTGTAATACTGGGTTTTGTAGAATTTTCTTTCTTTTTCTGTGAGGCTACTAGGTTTTTTAATTCTAATGGAGTGCTTTTGCAAGAAGGTGTAGCTCAGAGAAACCGGTGTATGCAGGCATACTTCAAGGAATGATCAGTAAAATTTGTTTTTGTTTTTTTTATCAATTCTAGAGTTAGCTGCAGTGAATCAGAACTCATTCTTGTTTATGGGAGTTGTCACAAGTCAGAACTTTTTCTTATCGTTTTCGTAATTTTTTTTTGAGATGCTGAAGCAGTTCTGATGCGTGAAGTATCATTGGATTGTAGGTGTGTGGCTGGTCTACAGAGATAGATCTGGTCTACAGAGATAGATTTTCAAAAGAACCCCCTCCGTGCTTTTCGTATTTTTTTTGAGACGCGGAAAAGTTTCTGCTGACAAGTATCATATGGATTGTATTTGTGACTGGTCTATACAGAGATATATACTGGTCTATACAGAGGTCTATACAGAGATCTGTAATTGTACGTTAACTAGTGGGTATGCTAGTGGTTGTTTGACTGGTCTCTCCATTTGCAGATTCTCCTCATCAAGATTTTGTTCCTCTTGGTTGGATTGTGGAGATGCTTTAGTCCTAGATCGAACAAGTTCTTCTTTTATGTTTTTGTGCCGTTTGTATGCCAGGATGGGTGGGGTATCAAATATCCTATTCAGATATTCGTTTTCGCTAATCAAGGGCCAGTGTTTGAGGATAGCCCGTTTGAGGGCTGGGTGCGCGACATGTGGGTAGTATGGTAGGACGAACACCAGTGGGATATTGTTTTTGTTTTTTTCACGCTTATAGGGTCCGCGTGAGTCTTGCCCCTTTGAGAAAAGAGGCCGGCTATGTCTTCGTTTGTGTATCCGCGCTTTTGAAGTTTGTCTTTGAAGAATTCAACCCTCTCCTCAAAGTCTTTTAAATGGGTACATATACGTTTGTATCTGGTCACTTCGCCCTTGATTAATCCGCCACATATCGACTTAGGGTGTGCTGAATCTCCAGCTAGGTACTGTATCAGTTTTTTTGGTAGCGACTCGAGTATCCAATATCCCTTCATATATGAATCGTTCGCCTTTGTAGATAATAAGGTCGAGAAAAGTGACTTGGCGGTGCGAGATCTCAGACGTGAACTTCAGCGTGGGATGAATTTTATTAAGTGATTGCACTAGGTCAGCAGCCTGCTTTTCATTTCCGTTAAAGATTATAAGAACATCGTCTCTATACCTCATGTAGCTCACAATTGAGGGATTGTGAGGGAGGATTTTGTCTTGTTCGTATTTGAATAGGGTTATGTCACAAATCTCCGGACTGCATTCGCTGCCCACATGGCCACGCCAATTTTTTTGTCTGAAAAACTTGCCATTGAATTCAAACGTGTTTCGACGCATGATGAGTTCAAGGAGACTTCGCGCGTGGTCTGTCGTGGGCTTGGGTATTGCGTATAGTCTGTCGTCGGCCATTGAAAGTGCGTCACAAACTGATTCAATTGCCTCATCTTGTGGGCAGTTAGTGTACATGGATACTATATCCAGTGTTATCAATAAGTGTTATCATGCTCCAATGTCAGGTTATTTAGTTTTTCAAGCACATGCCCGGAATCGCGTGTGTATGTGCTTTGCTGTTTGACAATTGGGAGTAAGAAATAGTCTATGTATTTGGATATGGATTGAGTCGGTCCTCCGCAACCACTAATGATTGGCCTCCCCACGAACCGTGTTCCTTCTGGTACTTTTTTTGTGAACTTTTGATAGGAGGTAAAGGCAATGTGTTTTAATGTCGGGGTTGCGGGGGTTAAGAAACTCAGATATGTCTTTCGATATCCACGTAGAGTTGGCGTACTTATGGCTTGAGAGACTAATTCCGCGGTTTCATCGGTCAGGTCCATGTTAATTTCTTCATAGTGGGGGCCTGTTAATTGTCGTGTCCCTTCACGTATGTAGTCTTGTTTGCTAAGGACGCACACACTGCGGCCTTTATCAAATTGATGAGTGTATGTTGTGTACACCCTATGGTATCCCTAAGTGGGGCATATTGTTTTCTTCGTTAGGTGATAGTCAATGTAAGATATATAATTACAAGAACATGTGTCGTGGATTTTGAGCTCAAACTTTTTTTTTTTTTGGGGGGGGGGGGGGGGGAATAGTGTTGTAATCAAAAAGAATGAAATAATAAAGCAATCTCTAAAAAATAAAAATTACATAATAATTTGTTTTTAAGAGTAGTGGTAGAAACCGGTGTGTGCAGGCCGATATTAAGAGATATCCTTTGAAGAAGGATAAGAAGGGGGTTTGTGCACGTGTCGGTTGCACCACAATTAACCCCGTATTTCTTTTTTGTTTGCTTTGTATTTAATGGGGGAGGTTCTGCTGAAAAGGGCGCCTTATTAGGATTCCTGATTAAACGTGTACAACAAGAGTGCCTTCTTTTTAAGGTATTTTTTGTTTTTAATTTTTACAAAAAAAAGGATTGCGTTAAGTAAAGCTGTTGAAAAATAAAACCTTGGTGTTATAGTTAAGGTTAAATTGTGTTTCGAGATGTGTGGAGTGAGGAATAGCTATACATTCGTTTCTTGTGAGTTTAGGGAATAGGGCTACACCAAATATTAATACTGTTTTTGTCAAGGAAAGGAAACTGACAAGAAGGTAACATATTTGGTCGAGAGTAAAGAAAGATAATCTCCCCCAGCGATAAGAGAATAACTTTTCCAAACATACGACAGGAAGGATAAAAACAATTTTTGAATTGGCAAATTGAAGCCCACCTCAAAATTGTAGGTGCAAATAATAAAACAAATATATAAAATTGTACACTGAATCTTTCTAAATGAATTATTCATCAAATCACTAATAATTATGTTGTAATTAGTCTTAATTAGTGATAATTAGTTATAAGCATCAGTCTACTTTGACTTTAAAGTAAAACATACATAACTCGAACCCTATAAATAATTAATATAGGGCTGAATACAGCACTCAACTGGAAAAAAATCGCCACATAATTTTTTTTAAGATTTTATATGCAAATTAGGCACCAAATTAGATTTATGCAAATTAGATACCCTTCCAAGATAATTTTCAGGTGTCACCCCTTCTAAATATCTTCTCTAGGACCAAAATAATATATCTACCAAGTTTGGTGCTTTGGGCCAGTCGGTCACGATCTCGTCAAAATTTGGACCTAAGCAACCTGACTATAAGCCCCGCGCCGTTCTTTTAGCTCTGACGTGTACTCGTGGCTAGGCACGGGTCAGCCACCAGAAACCCTGCTCCCGTAGCAGGGTCTCTGGTGGAATGACGTCACACGCATGCGTTGTCGAGTCGACGACGTCTAGGGCGGCGTATAAAGATGGCGGAAAGGTAAATATTTTGTTGCAAAATATTCCGATTTTTCATTTATTTTGTAGGTTTGTTGTTGTTGTAGAATTGTATTTGAAATGCATGCAACTAAAAAATACAACCATGCAGAACATTTAGTGGAAAACACGAGTGCGTTCGATTAGCTTCCACTCGTGCCATCCCCCGAGTGTTAACCCTAACTCCCCCGGGTAAGCTAATCGAACGCACGCTTCATATGGTAATTTTAGGTCACAAGGAGTTCCACCTTTGTTAAAATGCAGTAGCTTGCAACGTCCCAAAGACTTGCTCGTTTTGGGAACAAGATCGATAGCAATAGTAATGCTGCAAGTTTGTCCGCTACGTTCGCAACAAGTACGTCCGCAACAAATAGCGACATTACATGCGTTACATTGAAGTGTGAAGACTACGTGTGGATTGAATTTCGTGTATTTTATGTTGTTAGTGCCGTCTAGGCTGATGTGAATTTCAACAGAAACCGAACGGTAAATTGTCTCTGTAAAAAAACCACCAAGTTATGTATGCCGAGGCCTACGTGTACAACGAATGCGGAAATTGAAAGCGTACACACAAAACGAGTTTCTACTTTTGTTAAAATGCGTTCTTTGTTCACAGAGCTAGCTAGAATAACAATAATGACTGACCTTCTTTGGTTCGTGCTGGTCTTTACTCAAGCCGTTTCACTTGCAAAGGGTGTCCCGCCCGACAAAAGGTAATGTTTTCCTGACCAAATTGATACGTAGACATTTGTATTTTGTATATCTATATCCGCAAGCATTATAAGCAGTTTTATAAAACAAACTGCAGTGGAGTAACTATAGAATGCAGGGCCACTCAATCCCTCTCGACTTTATTTACCCTAGGACATATAATGAACTGACCCTAACCCTAACCCTAACCCTAACCCTAACCCTAACCCTAACCCTGTATACCCCAATACCCGGCCCCATCCATAAAATACAGGGCCACTCCATATTTTATGTGATAGGGTAAATAAAGTCGAGAGGGGTTGAGTGGCCCTGCATTGTATGCTTGGTGGCCAAGTGTTATTACTTTTGCATAATTAATTATCATATTAATCTTTCGGTCTGTTTAACTGCAAGTTTCCAGTTTTCGCATTTGTGATGCGATCAAGCAAAATCAGTCTGAAGTAGGCCTTGGTCATTTTGGGGATTTTTTACATATTCTTTTGTAGCGTACTTCAGGCTTCATTTCAGTGAAAACCCCATGTGAATACGACCTTTGGTTAACAAATTACAACCATTTGAACACCAGCACGTTAAAAATAAAGAAACTGAGAAAATCATGTTTTTGTATCACTTCCCTTCTAAATTTGGTTAAAAGAGTATTTTCATGTAAGAGATAAATATTTTCCCCTTCTGTTTTTGTAAAAAAGTCAATTTTTATTTTTCCACCTCTACGAACATATTTTGGCCCGATCTCTAAACAAGAATTGCCGAGTTCCGACTGATTTTGCTTGATCGCATCCCATTTATATGAAGTGTAAACAAGCCTTTAGTATTGTGCGCAACACATACACCAGGGAGAACATTAGAAAGACGATTCGAAAGGTATTTATAGGCTATACTGGTTGTGGCATGAATTCCAGACTCCATGAAATCCGAACTCATATCGGTAGTATTGCACATGCTTAAAGGCAGGATACACCATTGGTAATTGTTTGAATTATCAGGAAAAGGTGGATTTGGGGGTTGCATTTTATAGTAAATATCGTTTGACTGACCTGTCCGAAGTTTTACAATAATGGATGCCGAAAACAAAGCAATATAAACGGCGTTCGTTTTCATCCGGCGTCGGGCAGTTGTTCTTGCTGTTCTTGTTTTTTTCGCGATTGCCGTCTGGCGATCGCGAACATGTTTTATAAAATTAAATTGTTCGGAACAATTACAAGATATCTAGCGCAATCATTTTTGCTGGATGCCTAGAATCGTTATTTACTTTCAAATAAGCAATATTATAGTTCTTTAAAAAGTGTTAGTAAAAATGTTAGATATCTGCAAAATGGTGTATCCTACCTTTAACTGAGAATAATTAGGAGAGTGACAAGTCACGTGACAGGGTTTAACCAATAGGAACAAATATTTGTATATGACACCAGCTACCATAATTCATGACGATATATTTTGTATAAATAAACATATACTATGGAATTCCATTGCTGCCATTTACGCGGCGCATTTGCAGCCGCCCCCGCCCCCAACGGCGCATAGTCGCGTCGTGCCGTGCCGTCGCATAGTCGCGTCGTGCTGTCGGATTGTCGCGTCGTACCGTCGCATGGTCGCGTCATGCCGTCGCACGGTCGCGTCGTGCCGTCACACGGTCGCCCCGTGCCGTTGCGTCGTACCGTGGCATAATGTTGTACTGTTTGTATAGGGCCGTCGCATAGTCGCGTCGTGCCGCCGCATAGTCGCGTCGTGCCGCCGCATAGTCGCGTCGTGCCGTCGCATAGTCGCATTGTCGCATTGTCGCATTGTTAATTTCGGGGTCCTTAGACGCGGCTATGCGACAATGCGACGACACGACGCGACAATGCGACGGCACGAGGCGACGACGCTACGACGCTACGACAATGCGACAATGCGACAATGCGACGGCACGACGCGACTATGCGACGGCACGGGACTATGCGACGGCACGGCATGGCACGACGCGACTATGCGACGGCACGACGCGACTATGCGACGGCACGACGCGACTATGCGACGGCACGACGCGACTATGCGCCGTTGACGGCGGAAACGGCTGCGGACCCAAGCAACACTGCCACAAATGCGCCGCGTAAATGGCAGCAATGGAATTCCATAATATACTGCTTAATATTCCTATTATCTCATTGTCTCATCATGCTAATAAAGGGAGGGCACATCTACTATACTTGACTATGCGGTGGATGTGCGCGCTGATGACGCACCGATCTATATCACCGGTGAGAGATTCCTCTCTCATGCCGTGGACGTAAGTTTACTCGACGCACACTGGGAACACTTTAACTTCAGGTTAGTCACTCTAACTTATATATTAACATTAATTTTATTTTTTGATTAACATAATGTACCTGGATACCAAGTCTATTTACGAGATCCAATTTTCTAGCTAAACGAAGTGTAGTATTTTTCAGAATGCTTTTTGGAAAAAAAATTAAAAAAATACAAGCTGGGGAATAAAATTGCAAACTGAAGGTCTTTGTTTGTACGAATGGTAAACATATCTTTAAACGTGGTTTAAATATAACTATTCCAGTATTAACACGTACAACACGAAGACACTTTCTTGTTCGTTCACAGTTCACCTAAATTGCAGGCGATGACACGAGCACTGTCCCCAGCTTACCTTCGTCTCGGTGGGACCGCCGCTGATTTCCTTGTCTTCAAGAACCCCTGCGATGGCAGTGAGCCCTCTACCGATTACAAAGGCGTTAAGATTCCACTGAAATACATGTGTCGTACGTATTTTACGATCGATAGGTGCCTCGCTTGCCTGGGGCCAATTTCACAGAGCTGTTAAGCACAACAATTTGCTTAGCATGAACATTCTTCATTGTCGAAAACAGGGTTACAAACCAAATTTGTAGGTAACATATTATTGTTTCTGACTTATTATCAGTTGGTTTTTGCTTAGCATGAAATGCAGATGGAGTTTTGGCTGGCAACCCGTTATTTTTGAGCAAGACCTTTTGGTGCCAAGCAGCTCTATGAAATTGGCTCTTGGTTATAACCAAGGAACAAGTTTGAACTAGGCCACACCCCCTAATAAAACTGACCAATCATAGTGCACGAGTTAATGATTTGTAGGTCCAACAAATTGTCGCCATTAAAATTTAGTAGGAAACTGGTATGTTGGGTAAATGCCCATGGGAAGAGGGGGGGTTACATACCATCGTAACACCCCCATCGGTAAATACGACTACGGTTCGACCGTACCGTATACGGTCGAATCCTCGCACTTCGGTGACCGATCTTCGACCGTAAATTGTACGTTTCTTTTTACTGTGTATTCCACGCTCAATAAACGTATTCCACATTAATTTTAAACTCTCATACAACATTTATTTACATGTTTTTTGCAGCCCAAGACTGGGACGGCATCAACAATTTCTGTTCTAATACGGGACTGAAGTTAATCTTCGGGCTAAATCTGTTGCTACGGACGAAGGCAGGAGGCTGGGACCCAGACAATGCCGAGCAACTTTTAGATTACAACACTCACGACGTCGCCTGGGAGCTGGGAAACGGTAGCTGGAAAAAAGGATTTATTTTTTTTGGTCTCCAGATATTTACAAAATATTCTTCTTCATAATAATAGTATCTTTATAAAAACCTCACATAGGCCTATATTACCTCAGAACCTCTCATTTGTCTGGTTCGTCTTGATTATACTAAATAAATGTTCTCGGCTTCGCCTCGTGAATTGAAACATTCCAGCTGTACTGCCCCCTCACCGAAAACTATCCTGAATAAATTATCGTCATGATTGGTCAGAGCGCGACTAATTTGCTGTTGAATCGGTGCGACCGCGCCGTGCATTGGGACGAATAATTCAATGCATATGATCAACGATTCACGTAGGCGTTGTATAAATATTAATTGCGAAAAAGAAAGCGTTTAGCCCGATTAACTTTTTTTCTCAGAAGAGAGTGGAGAAAAATAAAACCCGACGAGTCAAAACTGTAAAACATCGAAAGCTGTGCTTAGGTTCTTACGCGTAATATTAGGTATACGGCTAAATTATGCCCCTTTTGCAATCTTAAAATACAATTATACAAAAAATGCTTCACGTAAAGAAAATTTATGAAAACTATATGTGGCCTGCTCCCACGATAACGGCGTAAAGTCGCGCTATATGCTTTATTGAGTTATGATTGAAAATAGCCGATTTGACAGTGGCTAATCATTTTGGATTTTTTTGCATGATACAATTCCCACATATGTTTTCTTTCGAACTATAAGTATTGTGTTTATTGGAAAGGGGCGTAATCATACATGCAGCTTACGTTTTTTTTAAATTATTATTAGTTATTCTCGGTGACATGGGAAGAACATTAAATTGAAGGACGTGCAACGTCAATATTATATATTTTATAAATACCCTACCCAATAAATTATATATCATTTTAAAGCTAAGAATTCAAGGAATCTGGTAATACCCATATCTCAAAATATCAAAATGTCAACTTTACTCAGATTTCGTGGGAGCAGGTCATATATATACACCTTTATAACAAGGTCCTTCGAAATTTACAAATTACCTTGTTATAACATGTACCTTGTATTATCAGTAATGAAAAACAGGATGTAAGCAGGATGTTGTTGTATAACAGTGTTCTTATTTATAATGGTTCGACTGTAAATTGAAATACAAATTAGGCCCTACACAGGTTAACCCGACTGGACAGGTGTAAAGTTATTCTTTTCAACCAGTTATTTTTGTTTGCAGTTAACACGTGACTCGTACAGTTGATGATTTGTTCCACTTCTACAGAGTCGAATTTCTACCCGAAGTTTAACATAAGTCTGTCCGGGAGCCAGATTGGAATTGATTTCAACTTGCTACGCACGGTACTGAATAATCGAGCCCAGTACGTCGGGGCGTCCGTGTACGGGCCAGACATCGTCCTACAGTCGGACTTTCTTAAAGGGTAACGATATACTATTTAAACAAGTACAAGAACAAAATGTGTTTCTCACGTGGACAAATACATGTAGCTGTTTTTGGTTATTTGGAAATGATGCGTGTCCTGTGTATTTGCATATCAACCGAATGGAATCTATGTATAGCTGTAATAATGGCTGTATAGGGCTTCGATTTGGCTTTAATCGCGTGTAAATAACACCATATGACTAATCGTGACGAAATTCGTCAGGGACTGTGTCAAGTGTATGTAAAGTCGATCAGTCTTATACGGGCATAAAAAACGGGTGAAAATCCTATGGAGAAGAGAAGTAACGGAGGGAAACAAGGGAGGAAAAACGGAACACAATAATCTTAACGAAAAAGAGCTGTTTCGGTAGGTTTATCATTTAAAAAAACAAACGATTATAACTATTTAACAAATATATTTGGGCAGTGATAGGTTTGTTCAACAATTTGAACAAACTGCCTTCATCGAACGTATATAACGCTACATTATTAGTGGGCTAGTTTACTCTTAAATAACCAGTTTGCGCTTCAAGGGTTATACCGGGTTCTTTGCCATGCCTACAGTGTGTACGGTGCAGGAGCCATACTCAGCGCACAATTACCTATAGGTACAGCATACGTTGCGAATACCACCAATATCAAACAATAAACTTGCATGTCGTTGTAACAATATCAATTCTTTTTCGTTCACAGATTCCTTTCAGCGACCAACACTACAAATGCTACCACTTTTCACAGCTACTATCTCAATGGTAGTTCAGCCACCGTGGATGATTTCCTTGACCCGGAAACACTAGACGGGCTTTCGGGTCGGATTAATCTGGTGGAGTCTCTCGTGTCCCAGTACCGCGGTGCTGGGTCTCGAGTCTGGTTGGGCGAGACGGGCAGCGCGTACAACGGTGGGGCAACGAATATCTCCGATAGATTCGTTGCAGGTTTTTTGTGAGTAAAATGATTTTACAAATCCCCAATCAGCACTTTGTTTTAAAACTGAATAACGAGCACTGTTAATAAGAGGCCAGATTGACGCAATAGGCCTATGTAGGGTTTAGGCATTACCCTTTTGTGGGTACAAAACCCGGACACAGAAACCCTTTGTAGTGTTTTACCGACAGTCTCTGAAAAAAATTGTTGACTGAGAATAGTGTTATTTTGACCAGAGAAAGGGCGCGAGTTGTTAAGGTCAATTTGACTTTAAAATTTGATTGTCCCCCCAAAACAAATGCAAAAAAACACGTGCGAAGGGTCTATAGCCCTTCTTCTAGAACCGCGCCCGATTTTACCTAACATAAAAGGCGATCGAAATGCGGGTCAAATTTCAATGACCTTCTCTGAAGACCGAGCCACGTTTTGCGAATGTTATTACCCAGAATAGTGTGTAATGAGTAACACGAAAAATATATAATCATTTTTACACGAAAAAAATGCAATGTTAACCAAGAAAGTATCAAGTTGCCACGAAAACTTGTAATTTTGACCGGAAATAGTGTCACTAGTACACACAAAAAATTGGGGAGGTGGAGGGCAGGTGGAGAAAATGGAGGTGCACCATTTGTGTGAAATGGAGGCATGAATGGCAACAGATGTGTTGTTTGTACACAATTTGAATTTTCAAATCGGGGTGGCCCTCCGTCTTTAACTATAGTGTGCTATTTCTCACTGTGGCCTCCGTCAGGTTTCTGGATAAACTGGGAATAAGTGCAAAAATGGGGCTTGACACGATCGTACGTCAAGCATACTACGGAGGTCACTACACGATGCTCGACCTTCTCAACCTCGACCCTAAGCCGGTAAGCGTGCACGGACAAATTTTCTTTTGTTTTTTAATTGTCCAGAATGTTGTTAAGAACGCTTGTACGGTATTGTTGCTAACCCGAAAGCTGTTGGCTTTGTGTCAGGCAGATTCGATTATGAAAGACACAGCATGATGATATATACGCACTGATATGTCGCTTACAACAAGAAGGGACCGTAACAACATCAGTTTTATTAATAATTAAGACCCTACATACCAACGGAAAGAAAGAGTTTCCCAAAATCAAAACTCCAATATTTTTTCACGAACCCGCATACTGTATATATGCGTAAAGATCATTAACGCCGAAAACAGGAGCACTTATTTTCCTGCGCATGAGCAAAGAACCATTTGGGTGAGTTTGGCGCGGCTTATTTTTTGTTGTTCTCATTTATTCAAATAAACGTACAATTAATGATAGCCCCTTTAAACTTAATTCGTGCTTATATAAATCCTTATAACCCGGTCCTTGCCTTTTGTACATTAAAGTGGGTTTTACTTTGCTCAGGATTACTGGATTGCGTACATCTACAAGCGTCTAGTCGGCAGGAGAGTACTACGAGTTAAGATTACTCCACCGACTACGGTATCAACTTCCCGTAGCGTTAAGGGCGAGAACGACAAGCAGTACGTGCGCGTGTATGCCCACTGCACATCAACCAAGTAAGCCCTACCAAAAAATAAAATAATAAACACAAATCATTAGCAGTTGTATAAAAACAATTGACTCCGTGATTAAAATAAGGAGAGACAATTTGAAATTCATTGACAGTTGAATCGCTTCCTTTAGCCGTGATGACTGACTGACTTGAGTTGTTAATTCGTGACTCGTAATGCGACCGAAGGAAAATTAAATGGCATTATGTCCAGCGACTGTTATATAGCATTTGACCCCAAAACTGGTCCAACAATGGTCGACTAGCCTGAGTTCGAGCGATAGTTTGAGCGAAAATCGGGTCGAACCAATTATACCCATGGATCCAGCTCGAATTTGCTTTTTTTTGTCCCTGTGACCGATTTTACCGTGAAACCGTGCCATTACCAAAAAGAAAGTCGGGGATAGAATGACACTTTTGTAGGTCAAAAGCTCACCTTTGACCTAGAAAATGTGCGGTAAAATCCGAACTCAAGTCTGGCCCCGAACTTTCAAGAGACAATATTACAAGAACCTCGGCAGTTCGAGGGTTTCATGATGTTTTCTGTTGTGTGATACCAATTCGTATTTTCTCAATCCGATTCGATGTTTTTCTCGATCAGTCATAGTGGCTACGACGCAGGAGCAGTGACACTGATCATACTGAATATGCATAAGACCGACACGGCTAACATCACCTTGGTGCGTAAGCTGGGAGGACGAATCATTGATCAGTATCTGTTGACGCCATACGGCCCCGAAGGAATGACATCATTGTAAGTGTACAGATTCGTCAATGGTATAGATCTATACTGTACCGTGAGGAGTAGAGGTCTAAACCCCTCAAAATCGAGTCGCAAAAATAGGGAACAGTATTTGTCCAGCAGGTGCACTGCACAATGGACCCGAGCGTGCAGCTGTGACACAGGGCGTGTTATATGGCATAGACTAGCCGGCATAGATTAGCCGACAAAAGCATTTCAGACAGATTGAGCGGGCCGCGGCCATTCTCGCGCTTCTCGGCATTAAGGAGTTGAAAGTCAATCTGAATTAGGCCCCTAATCTCTGGTGAATGCAGAGCAACATACTTTCCTGAGGATGACAGAATCTTTAACTTTTTAGTTTTGTAAATGTATTATTATTATTTATTATTACAGGGTAGTGAACCTGAATGGCAGTCCGTTACATCTGAAGAATGACACCATCTTCCCAGAGATCGAGCCGGTCCGAATCAACCGTGGGGAACCAATACTCATGCCTCCTCTATCCTACGGTTTCTTTGTGGTTGCCAAAGCCAAGGGCAAAGCGTGCATGGCTTAGTTGCTCCAGATCACATGTGGGATATAGGATCTAAATTTTCATATTAAAACTGTGGACAAGGCCCGGGTCTATTTTGCTAACCTTAAAAACACAACTGTGAAAAAAAAGGAAAAATCGTCGACCGCGCTGCCCACGCGTGCTTGTTCACTACTTTGACTCTGCCACAGAGTTTAGTATACCTTGAGTTATCGCCCGCCCGAAGAGTGTGCCGTTTTTTGTTCTGGGGAGTGACCTTGCTTGACCTCAAACCCAGGGTACTCAGTGACTATACAGTCCCTTTTGCAATTTACCAGGGTAGGCATTTCTGGAGTATCAATGTTTGGGGCCTGTTTTAATTTCTTTTATAAAAAACCCAAAGAAACCTGCTGCCCCAAAGGCAGCAGTCGGCTAGACGCTGGGTTTGCTAATTGTGTTATCCGCCACAGGGTTTAGGCTTTAAATGGTAGAATCCTTTAACTTTAACATGAAGTGAGATACGACCTACCTAAATTTCAGATTGACGTTTCGCCAAACCTACACCCTTTGCATGTGCCCTTTTGGGAGACACGTCTTGAAAACAGAAATATATTATTTTGTTTTTGGTGGTGGGGGGTGTTTGCGCCCCGGCTATTAATAAGATTGTTAATCTGCTGTAACTTTGCATGAGCGCCGCCATGTTTGTAGCATTATTTGCCTAGCTTAGTTTGATTTTCAAGATGGCATACCCTGATAACGGTCCAAAAAGTTCACGTGGACAATCGTGGGCCTTTTTTGTTGGTCTTCACCCTTTGGAAAGTTTTCTGTGTTAAAATAAATATATATTTTACGGTGGTAACCAGTATTCACATAGTGCCCCCTGCTTTGAAAGAAGGTTCTAGTTGACGACATTTGGATTCAGTACAATAGGCATTTCTTCGTCCGCACAACGAGTATTCATGCATTGTTACTTTCATTAATATTGTACAGTATCTTTTGCACTAAACACTCTTGTTTTTGTAATTGAATTGTCGGACAATTTATCTTGAAATTTAATAGGCTTGTATTGCCTCAGTTTATGACCATTCACCAGACGAAATCTCAATTCAACATAAGTATTCCTTGAGTTATCGCCCGCCCGAATAGTGTGCCGTTTTTTGTTCAATAGGCAGATTTCAGTCGACGTTGACTCCTGGTCTGTTATCAATTTAATGCTAATTGTGTTATCCTACCTGATACTATTATGATATCTGTAGTTTGTTTTTGTTTTAGCTTCTTATAATAGGAAAATAAACGAATGAAGTTTGGGATTTTGTGTTATTGGGGCTGAGGCAGTATACTGGGCCTGAAGCTGGGACAAGGGGTTGAGATTTACGTAATTGTTATTATTTTGTACTTCTTTGCTGTTATCTTACTGGGATGTATGTTATAGTTATTGTGTACCTGTCTCGACCTGATGCAATTCAACCTATGGTTGCTACATCTTGTCCTAATTAACTGACTGTAATTCAGCTTATAGTAATAATACAAATAAAAAGGTAGACATTTGTCTGCCTGTTATGACGGGAACAATTCTGTATGGTGGTCACCACTATTTTGTGTTGCGCGCCCTATTTTAAAAGAAAGTTAAACTTGACTTTAGTTAGGATTGGTAAATAGCCCCGGCTACTTATCAAGATCACGAACAAATTATTCTTTGAAATACATATAATTGTTGTATACTTGCGCGATAATCATGTTATTAACCAACGGTTTTTACACAAACCGTTTCACTATGTATGTGTCCCGCCCGACAAAAGGTAATTTTGTCCCCGACCAAATTGATACGTATACATTTGTAATTTATATATCCATATCCACAAGCATTATAAGAAATATTATAAAACAAACTGCAGTGTTTATATATTGTGTTGTATGCTTGGTGGCCAAATGTAGTTTTGCATAATTATTTACAATTATCTTTCGGTCTGTTCAACTACAAGTTTCCAGTTATTTATCATAATGTAATCTGTGTGCACGACAATCTTCATTGAAATCGGGAGTAGCCGTTCCATCGGCTGTCACGAGGCCCCAAGCGGACGTTTTTAGTAGGGTTCAATTTTGGACAGAATGAGCCTTTGAGTGCAAACCTGACAGCGTGACAACAGGCAAGATCCGAATTCAGCATCCTCATCTCGAATTGTGAACATCCAACAAAAGAAACATTACGAGATGAGATGGTCGTACATGATGGCATTATGTGCATAAACATGAATTATATTAAGTCTACTGCGCAGGTCTACTGCGCAGGTCTACTGCGCAGGTCTACTGCGCAGGTCTACTGCGCAGGTCTACTGCGCAGGTCTACTGCGCAGGTCTACTGCGCAGGTCTACTGCGCAGGTCTACTGCGCAGGTCTACTGCGCAGGTCTACTGCGCAGGTCTACTGCGCAGGTCTACTGCGCAGGTCTACTGCGCAGGTCTACTGCGCAGGTCTACTGCGCAGGTCTACTGCGCAGGTCTACTGCGCAGGTCTACTGCGCAGGTCTACTGCGCAGGTCTACTGCGCAGGTCTACTGCGTTTCCATAATACAAACAAAGAGTCAAGTTAAAATGTAGACATTCCACTTATTGCAGAATTTGAATGAGGTACTAAACAATGTCGGTATGTGGTTTGCGAATAGGTTCGAATTTGTTGGACAAGTTTGATTTTTGTAGCTTTGATCGAGAGTTGTGCGGTTGGTGTAGACCACTGACCTCAACACCTGGACAGATCATTGTCCATATTCTGCTGTGCTAACACTTGAAGTCGGCGCAAACTGGAAGTGCAACATGGCGTCACTGCTGTGAGCCAATGAAATGTCCAGTTGTAGAGGTCAGTGGATTTACCAACCAACTGAACTCTACACCTGGACATTTCATTGGCTCACAGCAGTGACGCCATGTTGCACTTCTCTGCATGCCGACTTCAAAATGAAACAATGGATGATCTGTCCATGTATAGAGGTCAGTGGTGTAGACATATACATTATACATGTACATACATGCAACAAAAATGGAAATTAACACCATGCAGATGTACATGTAATAGCTAAGAAGGGAAGCTATACGTTACATATTATGACAGGAGCGCCTTTTGTAAGACGATTCACGAAAATACGCAATAGAAAATAAAAACAAAAGTGTGATTGGATTGGTTTATTTGGGTGAAAAACAGGTTAATTTACGTTAAATATAAGACAATTATATTACACAAAAATAAGTACTCTATGCACAGCAATGATTCAATAAATATCACTTTCTTTCCAGACACGTTCAGGTTTCTTTCAACGTGTTGCGAAACTATGTCCGATTGGAACACCACACTGAACCCTCAAAACGCTGCAATAGAATTAATTTGTTTCCAAACGCGTAGCACAACATGCCACTGTCCTGAACCTTCTGTTATAAACTGAAGACAAACCAACAATTTAATTTCACTTTCAGATTGTTTTAAGATTTCTTGTCAACATTTTTGTAAGTATTATGCTGTACTATACTCTGTTGTGTAAAACATATCAGGTTGATTTTTTTTTGAATTTTGCGCAGTGCATTATATTCAATGTTATATTTTATAACTAAACATGGGCTTTTGTAAATACATCGGGGGGGGGGGGGGGGGGGGGGGGGGGCTGAAACTCCAAAAAAACATTGCCAAGTTGAATGGAAAATATTTGTTAATATGAGTAAAGTATGATGCCAATTAAAAAGAAAATAGGAGGACTTTAGATGACAAGGATAAAAGTAGGAAATTGGCAGGGTTTTAAGGAGTAGTTGTCGGTGATAAGTCGTATTGCTGTACTTTATGTTCCATCGGCATCTTACGTACAGTTAGCTCTTGTAAGTACAGATGCAGTAATCCTGCATCCAAAACCCTTTATTGTGATATTTACACACCATGACAGTGTCTAACACTAAAGTGAGTTGTGAGACAAAAAGTAGGGAATAGTAAAAATGTCAACGTAGGGAAAAGTAGGAATAGTTGAATGTCTGCATTTCAGACAAACCCCAGAAAATGAAAACATGGCAAGCTGTACATTGCATTTTTACTCGACACAGGCATTCTTGTCAGTTGTTTTCTGACCTGGGGACAAATTCATTAAGCCGCTAAGCACACAACATTTGCTTAGCGCAAACAGTCTTGCTCAGTAAAATAAGGTTTCTAGCCAAAGTTCTTTTATGCTGATCAAAAACCACCTGAATACAGTCACAAACAATATATGTCACATATACATTGGGTTTGTAACCCTGTTTTTGCAAGGACAAATTTTTATGCTAAGCAAATTTGTTTGGTGCCTAGCAGCTCCCGGAACACTGAATGTGCAATCTCTATTACAATGTACATGTACTTACATTTTAACATGACATTCTTTCACACTGAAAAGGTTTTGGGTAAAATAATTTACAAGATGATAATAATATAACTAAATTTCCATGATTTGGTGACAGAATATATAAATAAAAATAATTTGAAAACCAACAAAATTTAGTAGTCGTAACATTTATAGATTACCATCGTCTTGTGATTTTTGGCACATCATCGGAACATTATAAATATTTGTTGGTTGTATTTAATTGAGTATTTTGCATGATTTTTAAAAGAGTTACATTTTTGCTTGTGCCCAATTTCTGTTTAAAGAGATATTATGTTCTGAAGAGCCCAAAATGGGCTACAAAACGTGTTTTAATGAAATGATGTTATTCGGAAAGAGCTTTCAAAAGTAGGATAAAATTAACCACACAACCATCGTAAGAAAACTAGGCGTTTTTGTGTTATTCTTTTGTAGAACGAGTTTCAAGGTCCACTTTTGCAACCAAAAAAAGTCGAGCTGTTTGGGTATACACTGTAGTCTTAATTCCAGCCGTAAAGTGTTCACCTTTTTGTGGACAAGCATTTGAGCTGTGTGTATTTTATGGGACACACACGTGTATTGTGCATTGAGTTAAAACGACAGCAAGAACGTATGCGTATACTTTGTCGTTTCCAATGTAAACAACCCGTTTTTTTGTTTGTCTTTTCTTAGGAATGTTCAGACATTAGGTTGGTTTCCTTTCAACCAGATGTTTGAAATAGGATAAGTAAACATATATAAATATTTCAGGGTGTAATTTCACCGTTAACCCTAACTCCCTAGAGTGTGTGCAAAATCATATTGATTTTAAAGGATTGAAGACCATACGTGCCTCCCTGGATATCATTTCTTGGTAAATTCATGGGTTGAATAGGTAGGGCGCCTGCACTGGTGGGCCAAGAGTCTGGATTTGCAATCCAATCAATTTTCTCACAAGGTCTCGGATGACATTGATTGTATGTGGTTACATATTTAAAGATTAAATAACAACATTTGTTTTGCATCCCACTAACACAATAACTTAGATCCTAACTAAGAACAATGATATATGGGTTTAGCAGCTCCCCGAAATGACCTCTTAACCAGTTTGCGCCGGGATTATTTTGACATCGACCGGGCCTAGACGAGGCATTGTTTTTCAATCCGAGACGGGTTCAGGCCAGCCTCTGTGTGTAGCACACCCCTGATATTTTTAAACCTCGGTCGCTGTGAGCCAAGCGATGCCAGCTATTTCCACGTCCTCCGATGCGAACTAATTAAGCATCCTCCTTAATGTATCAGTGAGTTCTTCTAAGATTTTCCAATCACTCATTTTGCTCCTTGGAAGGTCCTGTTGCAAGTGACTACTTGTCATCCACTCAGGGGTATAACCCCGACCCCAACACCACCCTCGTGTGCCATCATGGAGCCCACCAGGCTCCACTTGTCCGCGTGCACGTCATAGCGCTCTACAGAGTTCAAGTTGGTGAGTCCGTCATAGCCGCCGATGGCGTACAGGTGGCCCTGGTTGGCAACCAGTGCCACCCGGCTCCGCCTGGAGTTCATGGGTGTGGCGTAGCGCCACTGGTTGGCCACGGGGTCGTAAATTTCAACCGTGTCCAGGAACTTGCAGCCGTCATAGCCGCCGCAGACGTAGAGCTTGCCGTTGAAGGCAGTCACGCCCAGCCGACAGCGTTTGCTCTGCATTGGAGGGACCACCGTCCACCGACCGGTGAAATGGTTAAAACACTCCACCTACGGAAAATAGAAAAGTTATGATCATTATCTTGTGTGTTGTTTTTTCAACTTTTAACCCTAACCCTGCCAGACGCAGCACAGGGCATCAGCTTGAAATGCCTGCTACCTTGTATTTGGCTTTCAACACCAGTGCGTATAAATGGCCAAGTCAAAGACTATTAGGAACTAATTCCCGTTGGACAATGCCATTCATGGATCCTGCTGCATTGGGTGACCACAGAATCTTGCTGCACTAAGCAGGCTGGTCATTTTGACAAACGGTGCATGTTGCTGTGTCTGGTACGGGTTTTTAGCCAAAATACCGTGGAGGGTTAGGGATATATATAAATCAAACATTCTGTGAATCAAATCAAATGAAAATCATCAGATTCTTGCATACAAAAGTGATTATTATAACTGTAACTGAACCGTTACAATTTTATAGTAAATTAAATAATACATTTTGTTCTACAACATCGAGGATTTTACACAGCTTACATAACACAGCACCGAAATTGATTAGGACGAGGAACTTGGTTACAGTATGTTGTTGTGATCAATTGATCAAGTGCAGTGAAGCATCGATAATTATGCTGCGTTCCAATCGCGTTGTGTTTATCGTGTTCACGAGTTCACGAGTCGTATAATGGCGTTCTAATCGCCTCGTAACTCGTGTTCACCAGTAGTGAACTCGAGGTGGAATTGTTTTCTCCATGTTCACGACTTCATAAACGAATGAAATACTCGCGCATGCGTGTTGGTTCACGTACGAGTTCTTGCACGATAAAGAATGTCCCTACCGCACGACTAACTCGACTGTGCGCGTACATCTTGTTGGGTAGCATTTGGAATGCAACCTACTCGTGAACATGGAGAAATTCACGGTAAACACGATAAAAACGACGCGATTGGAACGCAGCATAAGGCCAAGGATGCACACTCAAAACATTTCAAAATTGACCTGATGGTTTTGGAGTCATTTCAGAAATAGAGACACTTTTTGGGGTAAATCCTTTACAGTCAACTGATTCTTTGTTGTCTTTTGCTTACCGAGTTGAATATCTGCAGCCCGTCGTGTCCCCCTACTGCATAAATTTCACCATTAAGTACAGCAACTCCTGCAGCACTGCGTGATTTGGTCATGTCTGACACAATATACCACCTGGCGGCAAGAGAGAGAGAAAGCTGGCACAGTTGGTATGTGGTTTTAATTGTGATAGAACGTGGACTACCGTGGCCTCATGGCATTGAATTCATGGTCCGTGGATAATTCTGCACTAATCCACTAGTCAGCCACCCAAATCCATTCGTCAGCCACCCTAATCCACTAGTCAGCCACCCAAATCCACTAGTCACCCATTTTAATCCACTAGTCAGCCACCCAAATCCACTAGTCAGCCACCCAAATCCACTAGTCAGCCACCCTAATCCACTCGTCTTACACCCTAATTCACTAGTCAGCAACCCTAATCCACTAGTCAGCCACCCTTATTTACTAGTCAGCAACCCTTATCCACAGGTTAATCCAACTAATTCACTCAACCCAACCCACAACAAGCCGAGTCCACTGTTTAGCGCTTTCCCCCAGTGGTGCAGAATTTGACGTGTTTACTCGGCGCTTAAACTTCATTGGGACATTGGTCATCAGACAGGCAGTGTACCTAATACTTGACGCGCATTACAATATTTTACAAGAGACACACACATATGTAGCTTACTTGTTTGTATCAGGGTCATAGCATTCGACTGAGCTGAGAGACGAGATACCATCGTAGCCACCGCATGCATAGACACGACCATCCAGTGCAGCTACACCTAGGGCACTGTGTTGGAAAATACAACGCAAGGAGGAAGCCCTTTCAAATGAAAACTTTGAAATTAAGGAAAAATGTAAATGAGTGCTTAACATTTCTGGCCATAGAGTGTCTTCATATTGTTTAACCAGTTCGCGCCGGAGGACCTATGTACACGCAAGGTTTTCCCCAGATTCAAGGCCGGAAATGTCTGTCAGCAGCGAGCAAGGCCGGAAATGCGTGGGTGTGCTTCGCTATACATTGGCCTGAACCCGCCTCGGATCGAGTTTTGTTAAAAATAATCCCGCGCCTCGGCTCGGTGATGTTAAAATAATCCCGGCACAAACTGGTTAACAAAATGTCTATACAGTGGAACATCGCTATAACTAACTAACACAGGATCCACATATTTTGTTCGGTATATCGATCGTTCGGTATAGCGATTTTCCGCTGCCGGTCTATCAGGTGCTCATTTTTCAAGACGGCATTTATCCTCTTAAAGGTAGGATACACCATTGGTAATTGCTTAAATTATCATGAATGTGCGCCTTTGACGTTCGGAAATGAACTTGGCCTACATAGCCCATACGCAGTGGATTTCTAAATATCTGTTGACATACTTTCAACAACAATGTTTGCTATGTTTGGACACAAAAATCGGGAGCCAAGGATGGTGTTCGGTATAGCCCAATGTTCGGTATAGCAGTGTCCCACTGTACTTATTTTTTGCTAACAACTTTAGTTTCGAGTACCTTTTCAGATTGTTGGCAAATCCGTCTTTGCATGTAAACCCCCTTTCAAGTTCAGTTCATAAATATGTTTTTTTTTTAATTGGAAATTTTACCCCTTCTAAGAGGAATTTTAACAAAGTGCTTTCCATTTCATTGAAACAAAATAAACCAAATAACCTATACATAGATTAAGTTATCGGGTATCTGCATAATCACTGCAGCCCTAAACTGCCACAACCAAACTAAGATTTGTTTGATTGTTATGTCAAGTACGGCTAAACTCCCCCCTTAAAAAATGTTTCGAACCTTCGTCTGCTGTTCATGGGAGCCACGTCCCACCACTCATTGCTACACGGGTCAAACACCTCCACCGTGTTGAGTCGAGCCTGCCCGTCGTACCCGCCAATCGCATACAACCTACTGGTCAGGACGGTCACTCCCACTCGGCTGCGAGGGGTGGTCATGGGCTTGCCGCTGGTCCAGGTGTTGGTGCCCGGCTCATAGAGCTCCACCGCGTTGAGGGATTCGCCTGTGATAAAGAAATCTGGGCGTGTGGTTTAGGGCCGGGTTAAAAGCATGCCTGCTCTGCTTGGGTAACCAAAAAATAGCACATGACAGCCGTGCTTTGACAACATAAATCTGCAACTGAAATACACAAGCAAATGCGGCTCAAGTAAAAAAAAAAACCTGCTGAAAAGTAAAGGCTTATTTTGCATGAATCCAACTTTATTGGTTTTATATGCTTAACATGCATCAAGTTTGAGCAGAGTTTAAGCAGATCTTACAATGATTTACATGTAAAAAAACACTTTTTTTATCTTTAAAAGCAGATGACATGTTGGAACTAAGCACAGCGTGACACGAACAGATAACAGGCATGCACATTTTTTTAATATATAGGAAAAAGTGAATACTTTCAATAGGTCGTCTTGTCTATCTTCCCTAATCGCTCGGAAAATTACAAACGGAATTTGCATGCATAATTTTGTTACGTAACAGAAACTTGACCAATGAGCCAGCGATTATGCATGTTATGTCATGCATTTATTCACGCAACGTCACACGCGCATGCAAATGCGACAGAATTCTGTTTGCAATTTTTCAAGCGATTAAGTGAGATAGACAAGACGACCTATTGGAAGGTCATAGCGTCAGCGTGGTCTACAGCATTCGTTAGAGAGTGCCTGTATTGGCAACCAACAAGCGCTGCATACCGCGATTAGGTCGTCTTGCAAGCAAGACTACTAGAAGCCATAGGCATCATTGCATATTCCAACACAATTATGGTAAACTCTATACTCAAACTGTTGAAACTGATTACGGTGGCATGCCCAACCCAATGTAAATGGAAATCAGTTTAACCAGTTCGCGCCGGATGACAAATATAAACGCAAAGTTTTCCCCAAATTCAAAACGGATGACGCACAAACACGCCACGAGCAAGGCCGGAAATGTCTGTCCGCAGCAAGCAAGGCCGAAAATGCGTGGGTGTGCTTCCCGGTACTCGCGGCCTAAACCTGCTTCGGATCGAGTTTCGTTAAAAATAATCCCTCGCGTCAGCTCGGTGATGTTAAAATAATCCCGGCGCGAAATGGTTAAGGGTGCAGTACCCATCCTATAACAGATTCCAACAAAACATGCGGTTGGATTTTGATGGGTCAGGTTCGGTGAGGGTCAGGCGGACATGTACACTGAAAAACAATTCAGACAGAAATTCTGCATTTATGTTGCAAATTTGGCCTTGCAAATTTGTCCTTGCAAATTTGGCCTTGCAAACGTGGCCTCGTTTTATCAGCCACAATTCTCAAGTGCAGAATTTGAAATGAGAGTTCTTTTGCATGTATGTGAAAAAAACATCTATAGTGCCCTTTTTGTCTTTCAAAAAAAAATCAACCCTTTTGTATTTGTTCTCTTACATTGATTAACCGTTTGGATGTACAGTGTATTGTGTTAGGTGAGTTTTGTATCTGTTTGGCGACATCAAATGCTTGATGAGTGCTTCCCACTCTTTGTTGATTTAGCCCAGCAAAACAAATTTTGAGAGATGTTATGACTGACTGACAACAAAAACATTACTAACATTGAGCATGAAAGTTTGTTTCCAATCCCATTATTGAATTAAATTAATGAAAGAAGATAGCTTATCGGGAGTTGAGTTGAAGAGGTCGTGGCAGGAGTTTTCGACATCATCACAATATCTTTGACAATGACGGGACTGAAGCCCGGGACTAAAGCCGTCAAGTGACCGCAATTGGTCACGCAGCACAAGACGATGTGACAGAAGGCAACACGACAGTAGGCGACGCGACAGGTCACACTACCAACTGTGGTCAGGTGACGGGCCACGTGAGTGCCTTAGTTAAGTCATTGACAAAGACATCGTGCATATGATGCAAGAGATAAGACGGAGGGAACCCCTGGCTCCTGCTACAAGCTCTTTCCCAATATGTTACCTCTATCATTTTTTTTTTTAAACCCCTTGACGCCGAGGAGCGGCTATGGTCGCGGCCCGCTAATCCGTCCAGAATGCTGCGCTATGCCCTAGAACACATCCTGTGTGACGGCTCCACGCTCGGGTACATTGTGCAGTGCAGCTGCTGGACAAAGGCTGCTGTGCAATCATGCATATAATCCGATGAGGGAGGAATTAATATCGGCGTCAAGGGGTTAATCACTGCACATATGAAGTCTTTATTTTGAACAACATGTATGTTTGATTTCTAGAACATTTGTACATGCCCTTCAGAAACTTGTAGATGACAGCTTAAGCATGCTATTTTTCAGTTGGTTTTCAGACATTGTGTACTGTTCACGCAAGCGGGGTGGGTGATGTTTGCATATGCCAACTAGTTTACACAGACAGAAATTCACCAAACAGAAGCCATTTTTGCTGTAGTGGTGTCACCCCCATGCGCACGCCACAGGCGTTCTTAAAGACGAGGCACGTGCATATCTTGGTAGCCCTACTGGTCTAAGGAACCCGAAGGTGCGTGCGTACTAACTGAGCGTGAAGCACATGCGCAGGGCTGGTGCCATCGCGGAAAAAGCCTTTCACCAAATTGATAACTTTTGCAAAAAAGGAAATCTTTTTACGAGTCAATGAATATCTTCGAAATGGACCTTTTCTGCCTGTTAATCAAATGATGCACATTGACCAATTGAGATCCAGGCTTTGGGTCTGGTGACAATGGTACATGCACATGTAGGTCAGTCAAACATGGAAACAAGCACTGTGAGAATTGTTCACCCCCGTCCCCCAGTGAATGGGGATTACGGCCAAAAGTGGAGCAGTGCTGTTGGGGGAATCCCCACCCACCCAAACCTCATACTTACCTGCTCTAGTCAGTCCACCCACTGCATAGATGAGACCAGCGATGTCGTTGCATAGCCTGGGTTTGGTGCGTTGGCTTTGTAGTAGGGGCCTCCGCTCTGGCATCAAGTGGTAATCTCTAGCTTCATCGACCAGGTCCCTGATACAGAAAAGCACGACACGGCTTGGCTAAGAACTGAGCTGGCCACGATTTGAATCCCAAACGCTACACCGAAATAGGCCCATGACCTAATGAAGTCACGCTTTGTTTCCATGTGCGCTTTCCTGTGTGATAGTATGTCCCTACTTCGTCTGGCGTCCCGACTTTATTTGCTCCCATAGGAAAGCACACATATGTATGTAAACACAGCCATTACGTCATAAGGTGTCAGATCTATTGGAGTGACCAGAATTGTAACTTGTGACCCCTACAGTTGCCCTCAGGTCGACCTTGCGACAAAACTGATCAGTCGGCGACTGACCTTTTAGGATCAGGATGAGCCTGATCTACATGTGTACAGCTGTTAGGAACACATCAGAGTGTCAGTTGGCACTCAAATAAATCAGCAGTTGGAAGAGTAAAAAAAAAAAAAAGCGCCACGACAGATTGCTGTCTGACAGGCGAGAAACAAATGTAGTCGACCTGTATGAGGTTATGATGTTGTGCGCACATCCTGATCATCTAATATCATTGTGTAGCTACATGTAATTAGTGCAGGGTTGTAGCTATGCTGGGAGGGCGCCAGCCGGTGCACTTGGGTAAAAATGAAGCTCGCCGGCCAGCCTGCCAAAATTGTGTACTGCATTACATGGCGATTGTCAAGTTTTGACAGAGAAAATAGGCCGATACGACAACACCTCATCAACAATCTAGCCCGAAAACAGATGGCACTAAAAAACACACATGTAGTTGTACAACCCTGAATTAGCGTGCGACAAAAATGGTCGAATGAACAGGTGTGACGGTAAAAGACTGTTCGACTTCACCAAGTGCACTGATCAACAGTGATCACGTTGAAGACAACTTGATCACGTGTACACTAAGGAAACGTCGTCGCTTCATGCTTCGTTGGTGACAGGAGCATGGTTAAGATTATTTTGTGCAGAGATGTGTAAATGAGTCTCGTATTATTTAAGGACACGTTTGAGAATACGCGGTTCAAGATTCCGGACCCAAGTTAAATCTCATGCCGATCACGCGGCATTTTAAAAATTTAAAACAGTATTCAGCCCGATATTTGCCCACACAAAATATTATACCTCCAATTTGTTTATATTGTGAAAAACAGGTTAGGGTATTATTCAAGATTCTGATTGTCCAACGTTTTTAATTTCTTCAGCAAAGTATTTACACTGTCCAGTGTTTGTATTGTGCAGCTTTATCCATACCAAACCATCTATCTGATAGTTAAGCTGGTACTTGGAAAGTACTCATCTACAACTCTGGGGTGTCAAGTGATGTCCAGGTTCAAAACTCTTTCTACAAATTCATCTCTCAAGGATTCGGGACTCAAATTATTTTTCTAGTTGACTCACCTACACTGGTGTGAACTTCTGACCAGGTCTTCTGTGGATACCCTATCGGTGAGGATCTGAGGACGGATGAGTGGGAGTCGAACCTTGGACAGCAGCTCTGGCATCGAGGACCTCCTGCAAGCTAGGTCGTACTTCACCCAGCCCACAACAGCATCAAACACCTGGCGAGAAAATAATAAGGTGAAAATGCCGAATAAAGGGTTTGAATTAGCCCAAGATGTAAAGCTGTTTCCTATAAGCGAGTCTGTTCTTACGTCGTCTGGCCGCGCTTACATAAACAAAGCCCATTTATTTATTTATTTATTTATTTACAACCATCTTTAATGAGGGTAACCCATCCAGCAGGAGCTGATCATTTGGGGCCCTCGGTAGAGAGAAGACAATGAGAAGAAGGTACAGTTTTAGAGGTGGGAGGAAAACCCCAGAAGAATATCCTGGGGAAAACCCACGGAGTCAGGCAGGGACTGAAAACCCAATCCACATATTGGCCCAGGCCCATATTGGCCCAGTTTTAGAGGTGGGAGGAAAACCCCAGAAGAATATCCTTGGGAAAACCCACAGAGTCAGGCAGGGACTGAAAACCCAATCCACATATTGGCCCAGGCGGGGTTCGAACCCGGGTCATAGTGGTGGAAGGCAAGGAAAGAACCGCTACGCCAACCTGACTCCCATCATTATGTCTCAGGTCTACTGAAGAAAAAAAAGGGTAACAGCATACAATTTTATTAAAGCTGCAATACAGTGACAACAGTGAAGAGGCAACCTGTTACCTGATATTACATTACTTCTGGAACACCAAGCACTGGTTTCAAGAAATTCCATTAACCTTAACTCCCCACTTCCGTTCCCCACTGCTTAACCAGTTCGGGGGATTATTTTCACCGAGCCGAGGCGAGGAATTATTTTTAACAAAACTTGATGCGAGGCGGGTTCAAGCCGTTGGTACCGGGAAGCACACCCACACATTTCTGACCTTGCTCGCTTCTGACAGACATTTCCGGCCTTGCTCGTGATGTGTTTATAATAAGCGTAATCCGTTTTGAATCTGTGGAAAACTTTGCGCGTATATACGTCCTCCGGCGCGAACTGGTTAACCAGTTCGCACCGGGATTATTTTGACATTGACCAGGCCCAGGCCCAGGTGCGAAATTGTTTTTTAACGAACCTCGATTTGAGACGAGTTCACACCGGCACTTGTGGGTAGCACACCCTGATATTTTCGGCCTCGCTGAGACCCGGTCATCGACTAATATTGTTCGGCCTAGCTCGTGACGTGTTTATCCGTCATCCGTTTTGAATCCCGGAGAAACTGTTTGTGTTTACACGGCATCTGATGTGAACTGGTTAACATGCCTTCGGCCCAACTACGTTACAGCTGCGTCATTTGCAATTCGGCACCCAAGCTGCAAGTAACACTAAAAGAGGAAAGCTCACTTGTTCCTCTCCGCCAATGTTGAGATCATCTGTAGAAATGATCTCCATGAGTTCGTTTATGCTGAGGGTTAGGAATTCCTCCGACAGGGACGTGTCCACAAACTTCTTGTGCATGAAGCTCGTGGAGGCCTCAAAGAGTTTGGAGCACACCATGGTGTCGGCGAAGCGACGGATGCCAAGACAGTTGCTTGGATGTAACCTGTTGTTGACATCAGAATATAATTAAGTGGCAACTGCTTTTATCTTCAAGTAAACTTGATTTCTGGACCCTGATTGGTCGATCCATGACAACAACACTGTGATATCACACTATATTGCACGGCCCATATCGCACTTTGTGTGCTATGCTGTTCCAACTCCATGCATTGTGCAATACGCAAAACACAGCTCTGCACAATCTATTGGAAATTCAAAAGCTGCGCGTTTGCGTCCCATGTGGATCGTCACATTCTGCGAACTATTATTGATGCGCGCATGTGGTACATGTACATTCTGGTTTCACGCACATCACCATCCATGTTCTATCTTTACTGCGCGTCAAGTTTACTTGAAGATACATTTGTTATCCTGCTCGCGCTCGTGGAACACGGAAAATGTAGTGTGTCTGTGTCCCATATATCACTCAGCCTTCGGCTCCGTTGGAATGGGACACAGACGCACTACATTATTCCGTGTTCTACTCGCGCTTGCAAGATAACTAATATAATAATATTTCCATTTTTATTAAACTTCATTACACACACGTAAGCACGAATGATTCTAAATTTGGTACCCTATGGAGACATGAGGACAATGAGAGTTAAAAAGTCTCCACTAAATATATTTCAATAGATGAATAGGTCACCACAGGTTTTCACGAAATAGATTGTTTGAGTCTTACTAACAAAATCTAGGAATTTTGTTATCTGTCGCAATAGGTGGCAAAATTATCTTTTGAACTTTATGGAAGAATGGGTTAGGGTTAAGGTTATAGCCAGAACATTTAATCTAGGGTAAATAGGACCACTTTGAAATTAGCCTTTGACGTTAAGAAAATGTTGTACACGAGAACAGAGATATGTCTCCACAAAGATACAAATTTGAGAATCAATATGTGACCCGCTCTGCGAAAAGGTGTATTAAGTCGCACTGTGCATTATCATGTAATGGCCCAACCAACATTGACAGGGTGAACAATTCATCAAAAAGAGTTATTTTCATTTTGTGTCATGAATGACATCTTTAATACCTACAGTTTCAGGTTTCATTGAAAGAAATGTTGATTTTGGATGAATAAAGTGGGAAAAACTACCATTTTGTGTGCATCGTTCTGTTGTACTACAACAGAGCCTACTATTTCAAAGCCTGTTTTCTCAGTTGTGTAATTTGAACTCCAATGAAGAAATCAGTTTGTAAACACGTCATATCTCCAAAATGGGAGAGGGCTATGGAGCTCTATTATATACCAAATGAAGGGTTACGTTGTAGGCTCTCCAACTTTGTATAAAACTCATTTTCACGTTTTTGTGACATAATACTCCTTTTCCTGATATTGATGAATCTATCAAGTTATACAGCGCTTGGTCAGTTTGAGGAAGTAGTACAGGAAATAAACAGACGGTGTACTTGTACATGATGTGGTTTAGAGCTGTAAAGGAACTACATGTACATTGTACCATGGAATAGAAACTAACATCTATATGTAAATGTACATCAATTTACCAACGTACATGTACGTACCTTTCTCTAAGAAAATCACAGCAGGCTTCCTTGATGTCCTGTAGCTGCAGGAAGTTGGCTCCTACGAGTATTGATTGCACATTGTGTATATCCATTGCCACTTTACCACTGTATGCATAGTTAACAAGTGTCTCCAAAGCACTGTTGGTCAAGCGCAACAGAAGAATTACAGGTTACATTTATGAATGATCAAGAGAAAACTTGAGTCTATACATGTAGCTATGTTAACCTAAATCATCCCAAATCCTCAAAATTCCTCTTTGCAAATTGCAGGATTTTGCAGGATTGAGGTCACTTGGAAGTTGATGCATCGGAGGAATTTGTAAGATTGAGGGCGTTTGGGGTTTTTGCCACTGAAGGATAATGCAGGATCCAGGTTTACGTGGAGTTTTAACACTTTGGAATTGCAGAATTTTGAAGGATTCAGGTTAATCCAACAAAATCCTGCAGTGGGTTTACCATTGAGCTATAAAGCAGCCAAACATGGAACAAACAGCTGCTACGTGCCCCATTACAACAAGGGTGACCCTTGCTGAGCAAACGTTTTCTATCCTTGACACATAACTTACACCTTGACTGAAGTCAGATGAAGAATGTGCATAGAGCATCATCAGTGTGAAAGTACAAAGTAACAAATAAAAAATCTCAATCCCCAAAAATCCTACATTATCCTCCAGTGGCAAAACCCCCAAATGCCCTTAATCCTGCAAATTCCTCTGATGCATCAACTTCCAAGTGACATCAATCCTGCAAAATCCTGCAATTTGCAAAAAGGATTTGAGGTTTTGGGATGGTTAGGGTCAAGAATACACAATACAGAATTCTTATATGGCACATGTATCTACCCGGACTGGTACTCAAGCATGTCAAGGTGCTGTGTCATTATTATCCCTGCTCATTGGGCCAATAAAACATTCAAAATACTGGTACCATCCCCGCTCCCTGTTGCTGCCGTTTCGGCGCAAGGCAGCTAACAACCATTTCCGCCCTCACAGCAACAGGTACAAATTTACTCCTGGGTAGAGAGATGCAATGAGTGATAAAGTGCCTTGCCCAAGGGCGCACACACTCCATACATGTAGTCCCAGGCTGGACTCGAACCCAAAACCTGGGAGGGGGAGGGGGGGGGGGGGGGGGGGGGGGTCAATCTACCGCAACTTTCTAAAGAATGGTTTTGTTTGTTGGTCGAAAACTGGTTGGATTTTTAGACGATACAGAGAAACACACGACAACATATTTTTAATACCGCCATAATCCATCATACTTTTGTTGATGGATTGTTGATGGAATCAGGATATCTGCAGAATTTATACTGGTAGATTCTGATGGGATCAAGACACCAGCAGTTTTTGAACAACAAACTCGGTGGATTTTGGCGGATTCAAGAAACTTTCTACTAAAAGTACTCACAAGGGGTTAGGGTCAACATACCTTGGCTCAATGCCACTCATAGTGATCTCTTCTTGTTTACTCTCTACCATGTCACTAGTGAACATTGCGTGGAAGTACGGGATATTGGCCGCCAAGACAATTCGATGAGCTGAAAATTTGTTTTCTCCAACCTACATGTGTACAAAAAAATCATAAAAAAAAAAATTCACCAAGAATATTAAAAGCCACATTTTAGTTTCAAACGTTACCATGTTAAAGGTAGTATACACCATTGGTAATTTGTTGAATTATCAGGAATGGGTGGATTTGGGGGGTTGTATTTTATAGTAAATATCGTTTAACTGACCTGTCCGAATTTTTACATTCATGGATCCTGAGAAAAGCATGAAAAACAGCGTTTGTTTTTCACCGGCGTCGAGCAGTTATTCTTATGTTATCTTTGTTTTTTCGCGCTCGCCGGACGGCGAGAATGAATTTTGGTTTATACAATTCAATTTTCTGGAACAATTACAGGATATCTAGGGCCCTCATTTTGCTGGATGCCTACAATCATTATTTACTTTCAAATGAGTAAAATATTTCTTAATAATTCGGTAATAAATTTTTTTGATATCTGCAAATGGTGTATACTACCTTTAATAGTTGGGTTGTTTAGATTGAGCCCTATTTAGTCCATGGGCCAGACCAAATATCGGTACCATCCGAGGTGGCAAAACATTAAAGGTGTCAAATGTTTTGTAGGATCGACCTAAGTACAAAAACATGTGATAGCATCTCCAAATAAGTAGCTTAGTCTCTGTTTTTCTTAGTTTTGTGTTTTGCCATTAAGTTACATTAAAATGGCATTATAGGCCTTTTATGTACATTGTTTAGCATATGGGTTGGCATAAACTTAATTACGCTGTTATTGCATGTGATATATGGCAATACAGTACAGACAGGTGAACAATTAAAATCATGCAAGTAGTGCATGTTGATTGTTACAACTTTAAATTTTGTCTTGGAGTGGGGGGGGGGGGGGGGGGGGGGGGGGTGTAAGTTACGGCACTCTGCCTTGACAACTTAACAAATATGCATTATTTCAGTACTTTCCGGGGAACTATGTAAATCAACAGAAATACGTGTGTGTGTTCGACCAGGCACTTTATGCCAAAGCAACTGAAGTTGCATGGAAGCATCTAAACAAGTTCAAGCATAAGACTGGGAGTGTTCCACACTATTTGTACACTGCTCGCAATCATTGGAAAGCGATTCCAGGATGCAGGATTGGGCGATCTATGCAGAAGGTTCGATAGCTGGGGTTATGGAAGGCCGCAAGTACAAACGTGCCGTGAGGGTTCACAAGCTATTATTTGAGGCACTAATTAATGAGGATTGCTTGGAAAGGTTTCCTCTCATAGACGGAAGCCACGCCTAGTTCTGATGTGATCCACGTGGATACAACTTTGCAAACATTCAGAACATTCAGCGATGATGTATGCCATAGATCGTTTCAGCAGGTCTTGGATACAAAATCATGTGCTCGTGTCATGCAGCTGTTTGAGGTCTATCTTAGCTTCATCAGAGATGGAAATGGAAATCTGTCCACATTCTGGATGTCCTATGTGAATATGGTGGAGATCATGCTGGGACTGTTGCGAGCATCAAGAGAAGGCGATTGGCTTCTTCATCTGGCATCCATCAAAGACATGATTCCATGGTGCTTTGCCTACGACAGACTCAACTATGCCAAATACCTTCCCTACTACCATGCGCAATTGTCCCAACTGCACATCGATGAACCAGAGGTGCATGCCCACTTCATGGATGGTGGTTTTCCAGTGCAGATTGGACAAACAAATCCATTTGGAAGGATTCCAGTGGACCAAACCATCGAAGAGACAGTAAACAAAGACACACAAACTGCCGGCGGGACCGAGGGGTTCAGCCTAAACCAGGAGCAATCAGCAAGTACTATCTGACAGCAGAGTACAGGGGCAAGCATCTCAGACAGCTTAGAGACATGAGAAGGTCTAGGTGGCTCCCAGCTGAATCACCCAGATCTGCAACTACCTAGAATTCGCAAAGATGAGTATGATGACATACAATCTTTGGTTGATCTAATGGAAACCAGTTGGATCAATCCACTGAGCCAGGATCAAAATGACTTGATCAGCTTGTCCACTAGTAGCCTGGCTACATCAGACGTTTCCAAATATCTTCTCAAGGCTTACTTGGTAGGTGAACAAACTCACAAAAATTTCAAGGAAGATCCGCCAATTACCAAATTCCATGACAAGATGAGAAAGCAGAACTTAAAAACTTTCACTCGCTTGAACAGAAAGAAGGTCAGCGGCAAATCTCAAGCTAGTGAGATTGCCCTCAAGGCAGAAAGAATTGTTTGGTCATATGATCATTGTTGCCCAGAGCAGACAGGTATTTACCTATATGAGTGAAGTTTTAACGCACTCATTGGGACCTCTCTGCCATGGGCACTCTTCAATGGTGATGGGTCTCTTCGCAAGACAAATAAAGCTGCACTAGCCAGAGAGCTTGAAAAGAATGTGGGTCCAGCTGAAACCATCACCAACCCATCAGCATGCATCATCGATGGAATGAGCATTGTACAGAAGATGAAAGGGACCGGAATGACTTTGGCAGAGTTAGCAGAATCTGCTCTGTCTCTAGTGCTGCGCGAGGAAGAAAAGAGTCACAAAATCGATGTTGTATTTGATGTGTATTTGGATAAATCTATCAAAGATGCCGAGAGATGTAATCGAGGGTCCGGCTCTGGCATTCAATTCAAGAAAATTGCATCAGGCCACAAAATCCATCAATGGCGGAATTATCTCGACAAATTGCTTTTTGTCACATGTGGAGAGTTCTGATACAATATTACATTGAATAACTGGGAGGAAGTAAAGGAACTGAAGTCGTCCCAAGATGAAGCTGACACCTGTATGCCTCTCCATGTATTACATGCATCGGAACATGGCTACAAGGCCATCGTAATCTATGCTGAGGATACAGATGTCCTCATACTGTGTCTTTGCTTCCACAAGGACATACCTTGCCCTATATACCAGAAGTGTGGAACACTGAACCAAACAAGATTCATCGACATTCGGAAACTGGCATCATCAATCTGGAGCAGTGTTTGTAATGCCCTGGTTGGGCTTCATGCAATGACAGGTTGCGATACTGTAAATGCTTTTGCAGGCCGTGGAAAGTTAAATGCATTGAAGCAAGTAAGAAAAGATCGGACATCAGCTTTTATTTAGTGTCATATACGTGCACATTGACACATGGCAAACAAAATGACTTACTAATGTCTAAGTACATGTAATACTCATCAAAGTATAGCGCCCTCTATAGACAGTTGCCATGACAATAAATTCATCATCACGTGAAGTATGGTTTATAGTTGATTCGTGAAATTATGTCTATGTTTTCAAAAGCATATTTATTATAGGCAATAAAAACCTACACATGACGCTAATATGAAGACTATATACAGGCAGTTTATGATACTAAACATGTACTGGCAAAGTTTCAGCATTTTACTATCTAAATAGTTAAAACAAACCTAAACCAACCCTTTTTAGCCATTAATTAAGTTCGGTTTGTTTCACAGGGGACACAAACAAAAGAATAACGTTAAAAAAAATGTTTAGCCATCTAAACAAATTTTGTAATGTATGAGTACATTAAATACGTCTACGAACAGCGCCCTCTAGAGGCTATATATGTTTTCGTGACGTCATTTTAAAAACCTATAGCTAAACAATAATTTGACCAAGTTTCATCATTGCACAACAAAGCATAATGGTGTAACTGTGAATTGTTCAACCGTATCCTAACCCTAGTGCTAAGGATTTAAGTAGTAAGCTCATTTTGATTAGGCTTAAAAAGTTGGCATTTACTACCAATAAGCTACCACCCTGAAATTGCTATCACATCAATTTATCATCCTTAGACATAGACCTTTCAAAAAAACATATTTAGATTTTGCCACCTCGGGTGGTACCAATAAGTGAATTTTTGGCCTCTGGCCCATGGACTAATTTATGCATATGGCTCTAACATTAAGAAATGCACGGTCCAGTAGATATATACGAAGTATGTACATATAGCGTCCAACTCTTGTACTTGCATGCTTTGTACCGCAAGCATTGAGGCAGTGGCCCCCACTCAAGCACCACAGTACATTATTTTATGATTGAAACATTGCGTGGCATCATGGTTAGAAAGGACACAAGGAACGACATACATACATTGTACGTACGTATGTACTACTGTATACAATGTAGCTTGTTAAATTTCTTGCCACTGTTGTAAAACAGCCAGAAACACTAATCCTATTTTCGCTCCAACTGCAGAGTGACCTTCAGCGAATTCATTGATGCCGTTCGAAACGTTGCATTTCAAGAGTATCTGCACGTGCGCATATCATTTCATTTCTGATATGCCAATTAAACACGACCATTTTTGCAAGAAAAAAACATAAAAACGTTCCACATCGTTCCCAGACAATGAATACATTATATGATTGAACAGTTCGTTGACTATCATTTACCAAACAATATTAATATTTCCAATATTGGAATTCACGGCGTTACATAAGTAACAAGGAAATGTCAAAAAATCTTGGTAAAAATATCACTCGATTTTTGTTTTTATGATTCATTGCTATGGAGGTTTATTATTTTAAAGAAACGATAAAGGAAAGAGTTCAATGGGCCTTAAACATTATCACCTGATACTCAGGGCCCACTGACAACTCTCGACTTTATTTACCCTCGGACATAGAATGGACTGACCCTAACCCCAACCCTGTATAGAATCAGGGCCACTCCATTCTATGTCATAGGGTAAATAAAGTCGAGAGTTGTCAGTCAGTGGGCTCTGCATTCTACAGTTCTAGGCCGAAATTAGAATAGCTAGACACCCATAACTAGACACCAAAGCCAGGTGAGTAACTGTCTAAAATGATTTTTGAGTGAAAGCAAAAGCCTAAAATGTTAGTTTATGTAGGCTTTCTCTACTCTATCGACATATGGTGCATCATTTGGGGGGAATAATTTGGACGGTCGTGCTGAGTAGTAATACTGGTCACTACGCGTACTACACGGTTGGTAACCTGACTGCTATGTATTAATGCTGGGCGCTCAACGCTTACCATCGAATAGTCTGTGACCCATTTTAATTGTATACAGTCCCTAGTGGCGTACACACGACTTTTATACCTTTTTCTATTAACCAAAATAATCTCATCTAGATAGGGTCTTATAGAAAAGGGTATAAAAGTCGTGTATACGAAAAACTAGGGACTGTATACAATTAACTAGGGACTGTATCCATTTTTATTGGTTAATTTATGCACCTAAATAATCTCATCTAGATAGGGTCTTATAGAAAAAGGTATAAAAGTCGTGTATACGAAAAACTAGGGACTGTATACAATATTAACTAGGGACTGTATCCATTTTAGTTTTCCTCAAAAAAGTAACTTTTTAGTTTGTACACGGTTCTATGGAGTAGTGATTTTATTCCCGTGTAGGAATTGTGTAGTGCTTTTTTGTGCACGGGTCTATGGAGTAATGAGTAGGAATTTCATTTCCCCTCGAAAAATAACTTTTAAGTTTGTACACGGTTCTATCATGGAGGAATTCCTCCATGGTTCTATGGAGTAGTGATTTCATTCCCGTGTAGGAGTTGTGTAGTGATTTTTTGTGTACGGGTCTATGAAGTAGTGAGTAGAGATTTCGTTTTCCCTCGAAAAAGTAATTTTTAGTTTGTACACGGTTCTAATTCTATGGAGTAGTGATTTTATTCTCGTGTAGGAGTTGTGTAGTGATTTTTTGTGCACGGGTCTATGGAGTAGTGAGTAGGGATTTCGTTTTCCCTCGAAAAATTACTTTTTATAGTTTGTACACGGTTCTATGGAGTAGTGATTTTATTCTCGTGTAGGAGTTGTGTAGTGATTTTTTGTGCACGGGTCTATGGAGTAGTGAGTAGGGATTTCGTTTTCCCTCAAAAAATTACTTTTTAGTTTGTACACGGTTCTATGGAGTAGTGATTTTATTCTCGTGTAGGAGTTGTGTAGTGATTTTTTGTGCACGGGTCTATGGAGTAGTGAGTAGGGATTTCGTTTTCCCTCGATAAATTACTTTTTAGTTTGTACACGGTTCTATGGAGTAGTGATTTTATTCTCGTGTAGGAGTTGTGTAGTGATTTTTTGTGCACGGGTCTATGGAGTAGTGAGTAGGGATTTTGTTTCCTCTCGAAAATGAACTTTAAAGTTTGTATACGGTTCTATAGAATAGTGATTTTATTATCTTGTAAGAGTTGGGTATTATTGTTTGTACACTGGTCTATGGAGTAGTGATTTTATTCCCTTGTACGGTGTCGGAAATACGGTTCGAATCATTGAAATAGTCGGTGTAGGGCTTGTAGTACTACTCAACATATATGCGCAAATTCTTCCCCCCAAATCGTGCAGGGTATCTCTATCGATGACGATGTCGATGTTCATCTTTAATTTTGGGACCTTCCGCCATTTTTACATTAATTGCTCACAAAATACAGAACTCGGAAGAAGTCCACTATTTGAACCACAAGTATATGGGGCTAGGTAGGGCCCAACATAAGTTGTCCGAGGCAAAGCGAGTACCTTCAGCGTCACATCACATAATTTCCCTTTCCTTCTGATGCTTTCCATTGACGAGAAGCCGCTAGCGAAGTGGTCGCGTTTGTGAAACACAATCACCCCTTCGCCGTCTTCCTCCAACTCCAACTTTGCCAAGTTTGAAGACATATTGCATGTTTCCCTTCCACTCTAGGCGTTGCAAAACAACACAATTCCTACTGCAACACTAACATTGTTTCTTCTGTAATTAGTATTTATTATGACACAAACAGGTGGGCCAGTCTTTCGGATATTTGACTTGGACTTGGAGTTGGAAATTGGAATCTTCAGTGTTAATGCCGCCTAGTGCTACCGTATGTTCCCTACCATGTTCAACACGCATGCGCAAAATTGCGCAGTGGCTTACATTTTCGCCGACTTTATTCCGTGTGCTGAGTTCTTTGGTAATGTACTGGTGCACGTAAGATTGTATGTGACTACGTTATACAGGGTACCAGTAGAATCAAGGATTTCCACGGCGACGGTAGCCTTGGTCAAGGCGAGTTCGTCGCAGGGGGGGGCGGAGGGGGGGCCCTTCGAGACTGTGATTGCGCAACGCTGACGTACCGTCCATTCTCAAAATAGGGGGGAACAATTTTCTCACGCGAAAAATAAAGAGTTTTTGGCATCCAATCTTAACATCTTGTCTTTTGTAGTTGTAAAAGGTTGTTATTTACCTTAATTTTTATCATCCAATGACAAAAATTGTATTGAAAATAAAAAAAAACAGTCGAAAAAATTAAGCGTTGACGTACCGTTGATGCACGTAGAGATTGTGCACAAATACTAAAACGACGTTGACAAATACCTCCCCTAAAAAGGGCAATAATAATCGATAAATTGTGAAAAATCGTGCTTCGAACCCACTCACTTTTTTCCATGGATACGTTTAAAAAGGATGTAGCAGTGATATACTGAATTTTTAAAAAAATCTGCCTGTGAACCCCTTGCATTTTATCGTGTTGTTTTCGAACGAAAATGGCAGAAAATGACATCGCCCCAAAACAAATTCGTGTAGATCGTGCCTGTGTACCTGGCTTTGCGGACGTTATATGAATCACTGAATTCGGAGAGCGAGCGCGGAGCAAATTTGTACGTGTTTCAACGGTGCGCTTCGCGGTAGCGATCTATACGTATTTACTGTGTGAGATGTGTGGCTCATGAGCGTGGAAGAACGAATGAGATACATTTCAACGTTGGTGGCGCACTTTCTTGGGCCCCCCCTCCGCCCCCCCCTGGTTCGTCGTTATCCGTCCGTCGTTATCCGTCCAGAAATACACTGTACGCGCGCCCCGCATATGCTGCATATGCGCCCCGTGCAAAGATACAGCGCGAACAGCGACCTCATACGGCCACTATTTATGCAAATCAACTGAGGCTACTTTTTCGCCTTGGATATCATTGGGTTTTTTAAATCTTATGTTTTTCCTATATTTTGCGCCACATTTGTGGCGCATGACCTCGTATTAGCCTCTGTCATGAAATGACGAAAATCAACCGAAGAGGGCGTTTTGCGGAAATTTGTCAATATGGCTTTCGAGCTCGCGCGTAAAACTAACGTAAGTAGCCATACCATGGAGGAAAGACAACAGATAGTTAATGAATTGCGGGGAAATACTTAATAAAAAATGGCCAATCATAAAACTAGATTTTCTTTCCTGCACTTGAAAAGACCCGCCGTGTATTTATGCTCCTTAGAAAACCGGTTAGGCCAAATTAACATTTAAACAAAACAAAAAATTCAGTGGCACTGAACTGAAGCTTTATTTGAAAGCCATATTTGAATGCCATACAGTAAACAAACAACTTGATACATGTACAAGCAATATTATTTTTGTATTTTTAATTATTTACACACAAGCACTTGGTTCACATAATTACTATATGGACGTTAAACCTCAAAATTCCTGATCCTGCAATGTTAATTTAAAAACCAGTTTTAAATACTGTCACATTAAATGTACAGACGCCTGTGAAATCTAGTAATATTTTATCCTTTTATTGACTAAAACCTGACATTAAAAGAAGTTCGTAAATATTAAACTTGGATTTTCCAAAAATTATTCAATTGCGCCACGACCAATTAGGGAGCACTCGGTCGATTGTGTACACAATTTCTGGACGCCACCGTTTTGGTTTTTTTCGGACTAAGCTTACACCTAAATTGTTAACAGAGGGTAAATAGCAAGCATTAATAACATTAACATGGTAAAGGTACAATGAATTTGCAGTTTGTCAACAAAGAAGTATAGCAACATTGCATGAGGAAAGTCGGCCCAACACTAACTGTTTATAAACAATGTAAACGTCGAAGTACAGCTATAGCTCTCCCAAAGGTCGAGTTGTCTCAACGGGCGAGTTGTCTCAACGGGCGAGTTGTCTCAACGGTCGACTTGTCCCGAGTCGAGTTCTCTCAACGGTCGACTTGTCTGACATCCGCTAGCTACGCACGTACGTATATAGCGCAGCACGCTTTCACAAACTGACCATTTTTTCAGTCGCTGTTTCTTTTTCTTTCGTAATTTTACGGTTTTGGATGACATTTAGCCTTATGCCTACGGTTTATCCTTTCGAAATAACCACAGTCTTTAGAGCTCCGTCGTAAGCCATAAAGTTCTGACATCGACGACACACGTGTTGCTGTTGGTAAGCGCCGCCATTTTGACAATTTTCCTCGCGTTGACCTTTTAGAAAGGTCATGACAGAGGCTACATACAGATAAGTATAGGCGGGGCTAAGATGTGAAGTGTCCAATCACAACGCGGTTGAAACCCGACGTCATCAAATTTGATGCAGCATGACATTTAAGACAAAATGGCAGATATTCAGCGTCGTCTGTCGTCCGAAGATCTGTCGTGTTGTTAGCCTTGGTCAAGGCGTTCATCGTTACCCGTCCGTACGTACAGCGCAGCGGTAATCGGAGCTCAAACAACGACCTCACGCGGCCACTATTATATGCAAACTAACTGAGGATAGAAAAAGTAGCCTCAGTAGATTTGCATAAATAGTGGCCGTATGAGGTCGCTGTTCGCGCTGTATCTTTGCATGGGGCGCAAGCTAGTAGCATATATGCGGGGCGCGCGCACAGTGTATTTCTGGACGGATAACGACGGACGGATAACGACGAACTCGCCTTGACCAAGGCTATCGTGTTGTTTGAATTTTGCAGCGAAAATATAATCTCTCGAAGATTTTAGACCCGAGCAGCGAAAGGCCATTAGAATCCTTTCTTCGTGGTCTTTGTGAATTTGCCGACAGGTTATGGGAAATCCGTCATTTTTCAGGCAGCCTGAGCCCCATTTTGCTCGGAGCTCGCACGTACGGCCAGTTTGCGTCAGTTTTCAGCGTGTTCGGTCAGTTTCTTATCGCCGCATAATCGGCATTAACCCAGGCATGCTGGTCTGTGCAGTATCGCCACATTGTGGTTCAAGCATGGTCCAACGTAGTCTAGTCCTAGACCCTTGTGTTATTTCGGCGCCCACGCGCGCAGATTCGTTAACGCTGTCTCTTTTTCAAATCCCGACTTCGTGTGCGTTGGTGTCTCACGCATGCGTAGTTTACATAATGCAGCTGGATCCATACTCGCACTGGAGCCGACGTTTGACAAACGTACATGATTTTGGATTCCCCAATGGGTCTAGCACTAGTTGGCAATCAATTGTTAACTTTAACCTTAGTTTTCGACGAATCTCCCTCGCTTTTCCGAGGGATCCAATCAGCGACCGAGTTTGAGCCTCATCATGAATTATTCATTATACACAATTCATAAATACCTGGGACAGTTTAGGCATTCCTATTGGTCGAGAGCCCGTCACGTGGCCGGTTTTAAACGGACGATAAAGACATGGGGTGCGTTCCACTTACGCGAACTGTTTGCGCGAACGTTCGCCTACGTTTTGACTTTGCGTTAGTTGAAGTGGAACGATATTTAAAAAAATACGTTTTCAAAATGGCGGTGCCCAGTGACAGTGACATCGTTTGGTTGGCTGTTTTTTGTCCAACTGATTATTTTAATTAAGAAGACCCCTGTAACTGCTCAAAACGATCCACCGTTTATAACGAAAAGTATGAAATGTAAATCAAAACCGTAAAAAGAAAACTGTCGGCTGCTAACTTCTCCGCCATCTTTAAAATACGTCACTGGCCAACAGCGAACAGCTCGAAATGTCGTTCGCCGTTTTCGCTAACGTTTGCCAACATAATTGGCGCACATTGCGTTCCACTCAAGCGAACAACACTAACGTTGGCCAACGTTGGCAACGTTCGCTTGAGTGGAACGCACCCCCGGCTAGAAGTGTTTAAAACCAGTTGGCAACAAAAGTAGCCCCTGCACATGGACAACTCAATGGACATCCTTCTCCGGGCACTTCACTGCTGCGCAGACCATTGTACTTATCTATTTTGAACCATTCGGGTGCAAAATCCTTTTCCTCCAAATATGACGAATTTAAGAAAAAAAGTCTTCCACTTTTTAAAAAAATTCCATAAGTCGTGCACAAACGCGGTCGCGTCACGTTCGTTCTTTTCCCTTTGAAAAAAACACGCGCGTGTACGCCATTTAGACGCGGAGGCCTATCCAGTCTATATAATGGAGATCAATGGTAAATACGCTTTATTGCATGTATTGTGACCATTGATCTCCATTATATAGACTGGATAGGACAACGTGTATGTGTTTGTGCACGAACGCGTGATCCGAAACAATGGCGGCGCGCTTACTGCTGTACTAGGGTAAACGCGGCATGTGTATTCACTCTATCAGTAGTTATCGAGATTATCGGAATTGTTTCGGTATGGAGGCTATGAGGAATTTAAGCGCTCTACCAATAAAATCATTAAAAAACATTAAATTAACTAACGAATAACGATAGGGAGACATGCAGACCTAACACAGCCAGCTTTTTCACACTTTCTTAATATGCAGGCCTCGGCTTATTTTTTCCTACGTAATGTAGTCTACATTTTTGGCCCTTCCCTGAAATTGGATTCCAGTATATTGCTCTTTCATTTTATCACCCCTATGATGTTATTTAATAGTTCAGTTGGAGCATAGAGCAAGGAACAGAAGGAGTTACAACTTCCCCCCAAGCCACTTAAGCTATCGCATTAATCAATCATCGGCCTCCCCGGCCCTGTAGAAACTCTATGGGACATCCCGTGGCGCTTGTAAATTTAACGACCACAGCCATCCTTTCGGGCCCTACGAGTGTTACCGCGTTTCGCTGCTCATCGCTGGTAAGCGTCGTTCGCTTGGCATCATTGGAGTATCGACCGTAGAACAAACACTGACAACGCATGCGTGTTAGAGCTTCCACGAGGCATGTGTAGTTTCAATATGGCCACCGTCGAAGGAAAAATGAAATTTCGCTTTTGGTCGGTTTTTGAACCGTAAAAATCGGCCCATCGGTTGGTAAGTTACGCTCCTTGCCAACTCAAAATTGCTTACCGAAAACCCAAGATATGAATTTCATATTTTAATATAAAAGTGATCGTTCCTAGCGTTTCCTATACCTAAAAGGATATCGACTGTGGTTGTAAGATTCTCCTTTTCAGTTTGATGTACTTTTTAACCCGGCCCACAATGGCCCACAAGCCGAAAAATCATCGTCAAAAAAGACGTTTTCGGTCGTTCAATTATGTTTTTTGACTGTCCTAATTTCGAGTCAAAGTCATGAGTATGTGTATTTTATAATTTGATATCATCTTGTACTAAAATAGATAGGAAAATTAAGTTATTTTGATTTGTTTTTCGTGGTACAATGTTTTTCGTGGTACAGTTGAGCACGCGAAACTTGTCGCGATGATTAAAAGCTACTATACTAAACATGAAACGGCCGTTGTAATCGTGTTTTTTTGTGCACGTTGTTATGGTTGCACTTTTCAACGGCTGTTGCGTATATAAAAGGTGCTTCGACGTTATAACTCGCGATATGAATCAGCAAGTATTGGAAGAATACATCGAAATAAGTGTTTTAGAATTATAAATAGATGTTTCAACTGAGAAGAGTGTTGTTTGCATTTATGTTCACATTTTTTAATTGTTTTGTTTTATTGTTTATTTAATTTTTTTTCGATTTGTATAGGTAGGTAGGATTACAAATTAACGTTAGGTAAGAAACAATTGTATTGTTTGCAAAATAAAATATTCTTGATTTCCTATCAACTTGATTTAGGTAACAACTTTTATCTCTACGATTTTATGATAGAGATACATTGTCTGTCTACTGAATTATGGACCGGTGCACTGTACTGCACTCCAAGTATTTTTTTTTTGATTCATTTTTATAATAAATTAAAAACAATTGAGTTAAAGAGAGATTTCACAGAAAAAACCAGAAACTGCTCTTATCGGTAAAGCGGCGGTATTAGCCAATTAAGACACACATGACGTAGTCTACATCAATAAAAAATTGTTAATCATTGATGACTGTTTTGGATAGGTAAACATTTTCAATTTCTTTTGAAGAAAATATTGAACTAATTAAAAATTGTATCTCTTTGTTATTTTATTACAGCATCTGTATTGCTCTTCTTTACACAAGGGGTGTTGTGAAAAATACATGCTTTCACTCGTTAGGTTTGTGTATCCTGGTTTTGTGATCCTGGTGTCGTTTGTTCAACTGGTCCAAGATGGCTGCATGCCTGCAGGATGTATGCAGATTGTGTGGGGGAGATGGTGCTGCAGGGGTTGACAGGAGACATCCTCATGTGAAGGAAAAATACCGAGAGATAATTTTGAGGGCCCTTGATGTTGATGTTGATCAGGATGATGTTGCATCCCATCCACCTTTTGTATGTCACACCTGCTTCAGAAAACTACACAAGTGGTGGAGTGCTGCCAAGCTAAGAAAGAAGCAGCAAATAAATATACAAGTGCCCTCATTTGCACTGCATCAATGTGACCAATGTGTTGCACAGCAAGAAGATGAAGATTTGTCGGCGTTTTGTGAAAAATGTAATGCTGTGTTGGTGAGATATCCATCGTTCTTGAAGTGGCGTGGCACAGATGTGTTGAAGTTCATTCATCTTGGAAGTAGTGGGCGCCCAGAGTTGGAGATATTTATCCAAAACAATTTGTCAATGCAAATTGCAGTTTGTGGTGTCGATATTAAAGGGTCAGGATGTCTAGTTCTGCAGGATTTACCAGTAAGAGCGGATGTAGATATCTTTGCAAAAGTGTTGGAAACACTTGAGAAATGCAACATATGCACCGGAAACGCAGGATTTGCCGATCTTGTTAAATCTCGGGAAGGTTCAGCGGGTCAATATCCCATGTCCATCACTAATAGGGATTTGGTGCAGATGTACCCATTTGCGACAGTACGCCACAAGAGATGTCGCCTCCTTGTCCCTGAACCAGCTGTGCAGTGTGAGGTGTGCCTGATGTTTAAGGTTGATTTAACGGTGTTGGCATCCCGTGTTGATGGTGCAGCTTCACGGGACATCACCACTTCTTCCAGCATCAAAAATAGCATTCTCTCTCGTACAGAGTTACAGACGAAAATGAAGCTGCTTAAGGTGGAAAACAAGGCATTGAAAAGGAAGAATGCAGCACTCCATACACAGATTGAAGAAATGATCAAAGGGGAGAGTGTCGCTGTTAGCAGTCGAGAGGGGGCTTTTCTCCAGCAGGCGATGGATGAAGGGGAACATGATTTCAAGTCGGCCGTGACTGAGGGAACACCAGCAGGTTTGCTCTGGGAGCAGCAAAAGGCAGCACTTCAAAAGGGAAAAGGGATGAGATGGCATCCGGCCATCATCAGGTTCTGCATCGCTTTGCAAAGCAAATCTTCTTCATCCTATAATCTGCTGCGGGAGAGTGGTTTTTTAAAACTACCTCACCCAAACACCCTCCATCAGTACACACATTTTGGCAACCCGGCTCCTGGTTTTAATTCAGATCTTGTGTTACGTGTTGCCAAGGACATCAACCTAGATTCCCTGCAGCAGCATGAGAGGGAAGTCTGCATCATGTTTGATGAGATGAAGATCAAGGCTAGTTTAGTCTACTCGGTGAGGTCTGGAGCTGTTGTGGGTTTTGTAGATGTGGGCTGCATAGGTAATGAAATTGTACAGTTTGAGAAGAGGTGCCAAGATGGAGATGTCCCCATTGCTAGCCATGTGTTAGTTTTGATGATCCGTGGGATCTTTACGTCTTTGCGGTCACCGATCGGGTACTTCCCCAGTCTTAGTATTTCTAGTCATCAACTCTATCCTTGTATGTGGGAAGCAGTCATGCTATTGGAGGCAGTGGGGTTTTCTGTCCGGGCCTTCGTTTCCGATGGAGCTTCACCGAACAGAAAATTCTACAGGATGCATGGCCCTCGAGATGAGCTCATATACTCCACCCCTCATCTTGCATCACCACACAAGCTGTACTTTTTTTGCGACCCACCACACCTCATGAAGACTACCAGAAACAACTGGGAAAATTCAGGATATCACAACAAAACAAGAAACTTGCATGTAAGTATGCTCCATTACAAAATCCAAACCTTTGTTTATATAGCAATAAATTTCTGGAAAAAATAGTAATATACAACCATAGAGCAAGGATGTTTTGGTTTGCATACTTTTCTGCAGATTATGAGAAATTTAACAAGGGGGAAAACTAAATCAGCCTAAATTTATGATTTTTTTAATTTTTGTTTTGGTCTTCTACTCTTCTTCTTTATTACATTTTCAAAGGTAATCGTCAGATCTTTAACAGCGATGTGTGTGATTTTTTTCAAAACAATTTTGGTTCATTCTTCTTACAGTACAAGAAGCAAGATATTAAGTGGCCTCAACTACTGGCACTTTATGACTGGGATGTTGGACTCAACAGACAATCCCCAGGCTTACGGAAACTGCATAAACTAACCTACGAGCACCTTCACCTGAGTCCAACACTGCGAATGCGTGTATACATGGCCACACAAGTATGTACAAGTACTTTTTAGATTAGACAATTTAAAGTCAATATTGATATACATGTAGTTGTGCAGTTGTATTTCCGATTGTCTTTGTTAAACAAATTCTATGGCTGCTTTACTTTCTTTATTAATAATCCATGAGATAAGGTTTAAATGAAATAAGTTTTAAATAAGTGTGAAGTTCATATTAATTGTATTCATTTGTTATGTCTGTAGGTACTGAGCAGCACAGTTGCAAACGCCCTTTGTGCTTCAGGCCGGCATGACACCAAGTCTACAGAATTGTTTGTGTCAAACTTTGATCAGTTCTTTGATTGCCTCAATGTGAGTAATCCGCATGAGTCCCACCACAAGCAGAAGACTGCCCTGGCTCCTTACAAGAGTGTGGACGACTGGCGCTTCAAGGTAAATTTGCTGAAATATTAATTTTAGCTTATAAGTAAATGCGAGTGAAACTATGGTCGTAATTCTAGATAAAAGCTATACAGTCGACTCTTGTTAATACAGAGTCAGCCAATTTTGTTAAGCGGAATGCCTGTCCCATTTATTTTGCCCATTGTCGGGACCTAGGCTTTATGTTTGCTATAAACAGAATTTGTATTTACAAGAGTGTGGAAATCTTGCATGTACCTGTACATGTATTTATCGAGGCCTATGGCATGAAGAAAACCAGCAAAACTGTTACATATTGTTTTACCACAAAATATTAAGAAGTCTGTTTAATATGTTGCCCATCACATGCACAGCTTACTGAAGACTTCTATGTTGTTATTTCAATAGTGGCTTAAAGACGAGTTCCTCGGTTTCTTAGACGACTGGGAGAAGGAAGCTCAAAGCCATGAGAATGTCAACAAAGATGTCAAGCAGAAGATGTGCCTCAGCAGGGAGACACTGGAGGGACTTCGCATAACTGGTGAGAGTACAATGTACTTTTACTACTTTAATTTTTTAAATGCCTGTTGTATTTCCTCAAGAATGTGCACCAGATTATTGACAAACATTCACACATCAAAGACACATTCCAAGCGACTTGGGAAATTAAATTAAAACATTTCATAATTGCTTTTTTTTGTTTTTAGTGCATTCCTTCATCGAGTTGGCAAAGGTACTGCTGCAGAATCCAGAAGTAGATTATCTTCTAAGCGAACGATTTAATCAAGATCCACTGGAAATGTATTTTTCCAAGCAACGGTCAGTGGGAGGGAGTTCAGATAACCCCACAGCAGAACAGTTTGGCCACAACATGATGGCATTTCATGTGTCTAGAGAAGCCATTAAAGCTTCCAAACGGGCCAACGTTAAGGACAGTGGGGAAAAGAATTCTCACCATATTGATGACACCCCACTTCCTAAGCGTAACAAAGACAAATAGAGGGTATCTATACGGTGTTCAGTATTTTGTGGAATATTGATTCACAGAGTATTAGAGAAACAGTACAAAATCCAGCTAGATCAACGTCTTTACCTATTCAGTTACTGTGGGACTTGGTTTCCTTTGGGGGGGGGGGGGGGGGGGGACAATTTATCGACAAATTGCCAAACGAAAAATACAAATACTTGTACAGCATTTGGCAAATGTACTTTTATTCTGTTCTATTCGAATGGGTTTGGTCCCAGGGGAAAAAACAAATTCAATATACATGTAGTGTATGAGAATTGAATACACATTACTGTTAACAAAATTGTTGTGTAAAACAAGGTATTTTGACTTGGTGCTTTATCCACTTGTATATTTTGTACAAAGCCAAATTAATTTAGTTTCCTTATTTTTTCATATACATGTACTTTTTGTTGGTGCAAATTGTACATGTAGTTGTGTTTTACTTGGGGCCTAACAAGGTTAGGACATGACCGAAGGTGAGGTCCATTACCAGCGGTCATCACACAGTGATTACCGGGTCCTTACCCTGCTATGCTCTTTAACCAGTTCGCGTCGGGATTATTTTTAACGATACTCGATCCGAAGCGTGTTCAGGCCGATAGTGCCAGGAAGCACACCCAAGCATTTCTGGCTTTGCTCGCTGCCGACAGACATTCCCGAACTTGAACTTGGCATGTTTATGCGTCATCCGTTTTGAATTTGGGGAAAACTTTTCGTTTATATACGTCATCCGGTGCGAACTGGTTAAAACATACCTTTCTTATTTAGAGACACAGTTAATTTGCTCCAATTTTTAAAAGCCGGGGCCAATACTACAAGATACTACAAAATACTACAAGTCCTTTCGCAGTGCCTTTTCACCCTTTTTGGAGACTTGTTTTGTTGATGCCTTTCTAATGTCTAGGTACACTCTTAAAAACGCCTTACAACGAAGCTTTATGTAGTATCGTATTATAATGTCGAGAAACACTTCCGAGGCATCACCGTTTAATTTACTGTCGGTGAGAGCACACCAGTAAGTTTGTACTCTATAGTTGGTGCTTATGTTATTGAGCAATACTTTGTTTAGGTTAAGTTCTCTCATATTTTTAAGATTTGACGTCGTCAGAAATGACCTACTTACTAGTTCCATCGATCGAAAAAACAAATACACATCATCTGAGACTGTAAATAATCTACCTCGATTTTGGGCATCAATCCATTCTTTTGTGTAACTTAAAAAGGTTCTTCCAGTGATTACACTTTGAACAGACCAGTATTTTAGAAATTCGCAGTACATTTTTGCTGTATTATTCACCTGTTTTGTGTATCTTTTTAACAGTGCAAATGGTATATACCCAGCTATATATCTTAGCACTTTTTCCTCCTCTTTTTCCATCTCTACATTAACTGTCGTGTCTTTTTCTGGCAAGTCAGCCTTGTTTCTTTCCTTCATAAGTAGGCCAAAGACAGCTTGTATTACATATTGATAAGTCAGTTTCATGGCATGTTTTGATTTGTAGGAGATATTTAGGACATTAAGTACTTCTTCCCATTTTGTGCATGAACTGAATCGATAGTCATGAAACTTGCACCACATGCCTTCATACACTTCAGGCTTTAGACTTTTGCCCTCGCATGATGTAAGAACAATCCAAAGGCCTAAAACAGAGGACTTACAAAACTCTACGAAGGCTACTTCCTCAGTGCTCACAAGTAATTGCATAATTATGCTTAAAATAATCAGAGACGTCTCACTGCCACAACTAAGAATCGGGTGGTCTCTCATGTTTTGCAGACTGGTCACAAAAAATGAAGTAGCATTCGTTAATGCATCAGTCTTGGTGAAAGTTGCCTTTGGTCGTTCGGGGGCTGAAAAACAAGGACAAATAATCAATTGTATAAATATACATTATTTACTCCAACTGAATAGACCCTTTACATGTATTTCCATTACTTGTATTGAAGTATTATGTAGAGGAAACCTTGTGTGAAAATTAAAACAGATTTTTGCTGTATGCAAAATGGTTTAAATAACTATGTGCCAATATCACGTTATACATGTACATAATTATGCCAGTGCCTGTGTTTTTTAAAGATTATAAAAGCGTGATAATTAATGTATTATTTATTGTACTGTATTCTAGTTCAGACTATGTTTGGAAATGGTTTGAACAGTCAAATATGGTTTTGTATATTTACACTGTTTAAAAAGAATCTGTGAAATAAATAAGTCTCAGTTAAATTATGTTATTAGGCGGATATTTTAAAATTAATTTTGTGCACTACATACCTTTCTGTCTTTTCTTTACGCTCTTTTTTCCGTTGTCTGGAGTTTTCTTCTCATTCACAACATCCTTTGATGTTGGTGTTCCATCTAAAAATGAAACGAATGATTGTACTGTACATGTGCATACATTAAAAAATTGATGCGGGGGGCTCGTCTAAAGAAAAAACTTGGATCCTGATCACCTGATTTGTGACATCGCTAACGTATTTTGTGGAAAGAAGGAGGGGGGGGGGGGGGGTGCAATGGTGATTATTACCGAGACCCTTGGCCTTGCTCTATCCTGAGACAAACAGTCTAATCACTTTGAGATGATGTTATTAACAATCATTTATATTCAGTACCTTTGTTTTTACTTGTTCCTTTTTTTGGCTTAGTGACTGTTGCAGATGGTTTATCTCTCGGGGCTGCATCAGGTTGTGCATTAGAGTCTGGTGTACTTGTCAGTTGCTGAATTACCGGTGATGCACTGTGGTTACCTTGCTCAGTAGAATCATCAACTGTTTGGTGGCTAACCACTGCTTCAGATCTCGAGGGTCCTAGAAAAAAATAATTAAAATATTTCAATTAGAAAGCATATAATTGATAATTAAAATTACTCTAACACAATGCACTTCAATCTGTTCCTTGCTGTATGGATTAAATAACAAACCCTGGGGTGATATCAATAATCATACAGGTGCTTATGCCTATACAAATGCCGAAAACGTAATTGAATTTAAGGACATTTTAATTTTATTGGTAAATTTGCAAATCATGTTTGCATTTGCAATGGCGAAGTTTTACTTTATATGTTCTCACAAATCCTTCGATTTAAAACTTAAAAGACAATTGGTGTTTTGTGACAACAGACAGTACTTACCATGAAATCCGGTTTCTGTTGCACTGGAAACACATTTGGGGCAATACCAGTCCCCTTCTGGGATCGTTTCTCCAGTAACACCAGCGCATTCGTAATGCCACCATTCGATGTCACAATTTATGCGATCGCACCCGATCATATCTTTTGTCATTTGGCCTTTGCACACGCAATACTGACGAATTTCGTCTTCACAGTCAGATTCGGATGAGGATATTTCATTTTTGTCGTTATTATCTTCATCAGAAAAGTCAGAAAAGTCACTAAAATCATAATCATCGAAACCACTGAATACAAAGTCGTCTTTACCGTAAGCCGCCATTTTGGTTGATGTGGACGCTACATCGCGCACTGCATCGTGGGTATTTTTCGGTGACGTCAGCGCAAAGATCGACCGATAAGCACGAGGCCGTCGTTAAGCTGCGGTCGAGAGTCCAACTGTTTTACGACCGTTTTACGACCGCGGTAACTTTCGTGGGGCCTTTTAAGTTGGGGCAGTTGTAACTCCTTCTGTTCCTTGCTCTATGGTTGGAGACAGACAGAGGGTGAATGTAATGACATAGAACACTCATATAGCGCCTATAATCATGGAAGAACGAAATTGAACCGCACAAGAACAATTATATTTATATTTTAAATGCAAAACAAATTTATTTATAAACAGCATTACAAAGAGCAAAAATTAAAACCATTTAAAGTAGAGTTTCTTATACTACAATGATAAACGTTCAAAATTATAAAACGATAACAACAATTGAATTGATAAAGGAATGTTATGCACCAGCATACTTATACGACTGCTTAAACTTAAAGAAATCAATATTGGGTTTATTTAGGGGAAACGACATTTAAAGAGTCAGCATTTCTGGTATTAAAGCCATGTCTATCGAAATACATTTCAATGCCATTACATAATCTAATTGGAGCAATCCTATTATGTCATTATCCTATAAACCCATTTATACATTAAACAGGCTAAGAAGAAATATCTTCTTATTTCTAGAGTTTGCCAAGTAATTGTTGAATAATGTTTTTGCCATGATAATTAACATAGTCAAAATTATTAGAGACAATCCGAGCAGCTCTTTTTTGCATTCTGAGGAGAGCCGTTTTACTGGTCAAGGAACAATTTCCCCACACGGAACAAGTATAGTAAAAACATGGTTGAATGGTTGTTTTATAAAGAGTGTCAATAAAGTAATTGACTATTAATAGTATGTCTAAGTCTTGATAATAAATATACTTTGTTATTGTAGGCAATTAATTTGCAGAGATTTCTTACATGTGGTTTCCAAGTGAGGTTATCATCAATTTCAACTCCCAAATACCTGAACACTGTTTACTTGTTCAAGCTGGGTGCCTTCAAGAACAATATTCAATTTGTCAGAATCGTTAGTATAACAAGATTGCAAAAGCATGATTTTAGTTTTATTTGGATAAATGCGAAGTCTATTATTATTATACCAAGTAAAAAGTCATAACTATTAAATTGTAACACCCGGTTTGTATCATGGGCATTTTTTCCTGTCACATAAATAACACCATCATCTGCGAAGATATTACAAGTACTAAAATTAAAATGTTGTGTAATGTCATTATTAAAAATAATGAACAATATAGGACCTAGTACACTCCCCTGTGAAACCCCAACAATTATTTTGAATTAAAGGAGCTTTAAAAAAATTCCTCTTATACATCAATTTAATAATACAAGGGGTCATCCAGAGACAGTAATCTCAGCTCTGCCCATCGCTTCAGTTTAGGTTCGTCTTCTTTCTCGATCTCCCGTACCAAAGCCTACAGCATTCTGACACCAAATGGTTTGAGCACACTGACTGCAGCCAGCTGCAGCTCGGTGGCAATACGATTTGGACGTCTTGCAGTTATACGCACAAGTCACCGTTTTCTAGCCGTTTTGTCTGAGGAAATTAGGAGGAAATAACTCAAAATTAATAAAACAATATAGGCCTACGCATTTTGGTTATTTACTTATTAAGCAAGCCTATTGTTAGGCCTAAATAACAGGCTAGTTTTACAACTCGAATGTATTTTAAAAATGTTTGTTAACAGACTCTTTGCAATTCGAACAACTTAAACGTCGATTTGTCGCCGTACTTTAAGCTTCGGCAAATAATGTGTATACAGCTGTACACTAAACCATAAATGTACGTAACATCATATACGCAGTAACATCAAGAACGACTTACTTGTGAAATAATATTCCATATTCCCGACTCATTGGATATCCTTCTCCGGGCACTTCACTGCTGCGCAGACCATAACCATTGGACTTATCTATTTTAAACTATTCGGGTGCAAAATCCTGTTTTTTCTCCAAATATGACGAATTTAGGAAAACAAATCTTTCACTTTTTAAAAAACCTCCATAAGTCGTGCACAAACGCGGTCGCGTCACATTCGTTCTCTACCCTTTGGAAAAAACACGCGCGCGTACGCCATTTAGACGCGACGGCCTATCCAGTCTATATAATGGAGATCAATGATTGTGACGTAGAGCGACAGAGGCGGCCCGGAAACATGTCATTTGACAGTGGCCCGTGAACATGGATAGGGGAAAACACACAGAATGGCGAAACACCGAAATTAACTTGCGACAATTTGCCGTGATTTTCGGGGCTTTTTTGGCTGAATTTTACAAAAAAGGTATTTATGAATGGGAATAAATGTGTGTTCGGTCGGTATTAATCACTCTGTTTAATACCGCTTGGAGTCTGGGTGCTGATAATTACCCTCGCCTTCGGCTCGGGTAATTATCAGCACCCAGACTCCAAGCGGTATTAAACAGAGTGGTTAAAACCTCCCGAACACACATTTATTCCCTTAATATAAGATACTGTGTGTGTAAATCGGAGGTTTTCAAAACCGAATAACCGAATTTGAAAATATCGAATAATCGATCCTCCGAATTCGTTAATCGGTTTACAAATTTTTTTTTTTTTTTTTTTTTTTTTTCGAATAACCGAATATTCGGTTTTGAGTCCCAGCACTAGTGTGTACACAAGACAGTGCTCTTGTCAAAGCCTGCAAATCGAGCACTTTCGTGTGATTACACACTCACAGACCGAGGACCTTCAACATACCGAGGACGTCCTCGATTTGTTATTAGGTCAAAAATGGCATCTCCTTGGCGATTTATAATTATTGTCAAAATTTCAACGGATTTGGAATATGTTCTCGGTTTGTCATAATGCCAACGTGCAGTGTGTTGTATCATGGAGCATTTTGTGTTCATCCGAACAAGTCAACTTGTAATAGCGCCACCTAGCGGCCAGATTATCGTCTCCTAGGCGCTAGGGACGCGTTAATCGCGTCTTCATGTAATTTGGGGAAAGCGTCATGTTCATCGGCTCAAGTTCAGACCGGCTACAGAAAGTGCCCTAATGTTATGGTACGTACATTATAATTAACAAATATGTTTAAAACTGTTCTCGTGTACAATTTACATAGGATATTGAAGGAAATAGTAATCGGGTATTGTTGAAATAATTAATTTCACATGTGGAATTCTTTTCACATCAATCGTCAGCTTTCTCACAACCATCAGTATGTTCCACCATACCTCCATGGTTCCACATGCCCAACCAAACCCAAAAACATTAACATAATAAATCCACCCAATTAAGAAATATTCGGTTATACTAAAAAATCATAGATAGACACATATTTATGTGCATTTATTTTTCTCAACTGAAATTGGGCATGACATAAAAAAGTGAAAGGTTATAATTTGGGTCATCAACTCATATCCCGAATCAAATCGATTACAAGTATCGTCAGACCCCCTAAATCTGCGCGGTCCTATTTCTGCGCACTCGCCTTTAATTTCAATTTGGCAACGCGCGCATCTTAAAAATGATGTACTGTCACTCGGATCGTATTCTTTGATGCATGAACTTTCACAACCACCGAAAAATTATAGTGAAATAAGTGAATGCTTTAACGGTAAGTCGGGCAAAAATTGAAAAAAAATCTGATTTTTACAGCTAATTTACTAGGTACAATTGTTGGTAGAGGCTTTCGGGCCTGCAGAAGTCGAAAAGATGACCGCACGGTAAACTCTGTTATTCGCCCTCTGTCGTCAGTATTATAGCTACCGTGTCCTATATAATTCATTAATTTTGTTAAGGGGGTTTAAGACTTGCGGTGCAACAAAGAAGACATGTTTCTTATATTATTTTGGAATTTTCTTCTGTCATACCTATTAAAATCTGACATCTTGACAATGTTCTCTGTTGATTGGGATGATCAATATATGACATACATTCATCAAGATAATTCAGGTTACCAAATCTAAGAAGGGGTCAATTTATTAAGGCATTTAAATATTATTAGGTTTATTTGTATTTTTATTTAATTCAGGCCTAATCAACAACCGAGTTTATTGATGCACCCTTCTAAAAACTCAGCGAACCAATTGCTACTTGAAATGAACAATACAACGCACAACTTGGTCCTGGGTGTACCTTGTATAAACCATTATCACCAAGATTATTAATATTAGAACGAGAGGCTTGGAACGTCTGAGGTGACGATTTGTAATATTGTAAAACTAATTTGTATTGCCTAAAGAACATAAAAAGCCAATTTAGTATGAATTCAGAGCACGGCAGTCTTTAGTTTAGTTTGACTGAGAGTATGATTCGTGAACACTCGTGTAGAGCTAATCCTACTATATTTAAAGTAACAAAAATTGAATTAATTATTTTAATATGAATGTACATTTCCAACTTTATTAATACATTTCTTCAATGATAACAATACAAACTGGGGTCTACATTAAATAGGTAAAAATGTATAAATTGGATGTGAATTTTAAATATATGCCTTTTTGTAAAAAAAAATTAACAATTATCTATTGAGAATTAAACCATTATGGCGAATTAATCTTGAAATTACGAAAAGTGTACTGGCATTGAAAAAAAGAAGTAAATAATTAGGTTAAAAATGTTCAAGCTAATATATTTTCCAAAATCAAGGAGTAAAAAATGTTGTTCTTAAGTTGCATGACCCGGACACCGTAGATTTTCCATGAAGCGCCCCACTGCGCAGATGTAGGCAGGATTTGTTTCGGAACGCCAAAACTGCACGCTTTGGAATTCCCCGCTTGTCGCTACAAATAAAGAAAATTTGTCTTTGTTAATCCGCATAGTGGAAGATCGTAAGCCAACAATATAAGTTTTGTTGATGAAAAGAGTGGTTGCTCTTTTAGTTTTAAAGGTAGTATACACCATTGGTAATTGCTTGAATTATCATGAATGGGTAGATTTGGGGGGTTGTATTTCATAGTAAATATCGTTTAACTGACTTTTCCGAAGTTTTACAATCATGGATGCCCAGAAAAGCACGAAAAACAGCGTTTGTTTTCAACCGGGGTCGAGCAGTTATTCTTATGTTATCTTTGTTTTTTCGCTCTCGCCGTCCGGCGAGAGCGAATTTTTCTTTATAAAATTCATTTTTTTGGAATAATTACAGGATATCCAGCGCAATCCTTTTGCGGAATGCCTAAAATCATTATTTACTTTCAATTGAGTAAGGTATTTCTTAATAATTAAGTAGTAAATATTTTCGATTTCTGCAAATGGTGTATACTACCTTTAAGCTACTCGGTTGCAAACCCTTATGTGCGCAGAAATAGGAAGATCGAGGATTTATGCAAATGTAGTTATTTATTAATTCTAAATAAATTGAACAGTTAATGCCCAATTTAAAATTTTTGTAAATGCAAGTTTATTTAATGCCCCCTCCCCCCCCCCCCCCCCCCCCCCCCCCCCCCCCCCCCCTTCACGGGGTCACTCGAATACTACATGTCCGTCCGCCGGGAGGATGTGGAATCGCTAATCGCGTTGCACAATAGACCACCTAAGGCTAATTGAACCAGGGCAGTATCCATTTAATTTTATTGACTTTTACATCTATTGCTGGGAACAGACAAAAAAAAAAGTTTGTTTAATATTTGAAAGCTGTAAACGCTTTTAATAAACGTGATATATCATGTAATATGTCCCCCATTGTCTATTAATTATTACAAATTGGCTTATTCGCGCATTTCATAGTAGCAAGGCATGTGTTATATAGCTCATAAAAATTGTTGGGGGGTAACCAAAGAACCACAAATATTGTTTTTAAATGCGTCTCCGCAACACTTTAAGCCAACCCCTGACCAAAAACCAAATTTGTTATTTTGGGGGGGAACTTAGGCTTAAATACTAAATAAAGCAGCTTCCTAAGCAATAAGGATGAATAGCAATCAGTCTTGAAATGTTTAACGAGTCCAACATGTACTTACTGAACCTGATTACAATAAGTATGGTTGCATTTCTCTTTGCAGGTGGCCCCTTAGTACATCATCATTTGTGACTGTGTTGAAGTTCTTCAGAGAGGGTTTACATATGAGAGTTTGTTCACCAATAGCAGTTCCCATGGCCTTTACAGTTTGAATCCTATTATGGCAGACCTTGGACACAGTGCTTGCAGCAGCACTTCCCTCTGTCCGTCCAGTTGTAACGATGCTCCAGTTCATACGGATGCCAGTGATTCTGATTGCGTTTCTCACGTCCGTTTGGATGACACATTGAATACTGCAAATGAACCGTTGAGTGTACGATCTCGCATCCCGTCGCCCATCAGAGACTTGACAGATGAGTGTAACATCACAGTTATGCAGACTAGTAATGAAAGCGGTCAAAGAAAATGGGACAAAAAAAACTTTTGCTTTTACTGTGATGAGCCACAGGCCAAATTACCCCGTCATCTCGCGTCTTTGCATAAGGAAGAAACCGAAATAGTGCAGATATCGTCCGAAAACAACAATTTGATCCGCAATAAATTTCTGTTAAAAATCCGCAATGCTGGTAATCACAGACACAATTGCCAAGTAATTCGCCAAGGTCACGGTGTGCTTATAGTAGCATATAGACCGAATCATCCCGTAAATGCAGATGCATATGGACCGTGCATGTATTGCTTTGGCTATTATGTGCGAACTGATCTTTGGAGACATCGTTGCTTACTAAATCCAGCGCTCTCTGCCCATGATAAAGGTGTTCGTGTACGTGGCCGAGTTGCTCACAAGAGTGATTTATTGAAACCGCCTCCTCCGGGTGTGTCCTTTGAGCTGAACAAGATTCTCTGCCCGATGAAGAAAGATCAGGTTGCCTTGATAGCCAAGACCGACTCGTTGGTTATTGAGTTCGCCAAACGTGAATTCCTAAAAATGGGCCATGATGTAGATCAACACGGATATATCCGAAACAAATTGCGTGAATTAGGTCGCCTCATCTTACAACTCCGGAAGAATACTGTGCAACCAAATGCATCGCTCGAGCTGTTTGTGCATCCCCGGCATGTCATTACCATAATTAACGCTGTCCATGACATTGCTGGCTTTGACAAACGCAAACAATTGTATAGTGTTCCATCATTGGCACTAAAGATAGGACATTCCATAAAAAAGTGTGCCCTGGTGGTGAAAGGCAATGCTCTAGAGCATGGCCTCAAGCAGAAAGCTGATGACGCAGAACAGTTTTTGGAGTTATGCAATTTGAAGTGGCGAGACCATGTATCTGTCCATGCACACCGAACATTGTACCAAGAAAAGCGGAACAAGAATACAGTTCTCCCAACCAATGCAGATGTTGTTAAGATGTCGTCCTTCCTTAAAGAAGCTGCCAACCAGCAAGTGCAAATTCTGGAAGATGCGTCTGGTGATGCAATCAAACTTGCATGGAAGTGTTTGAATGAAGTGACGCTGTGCCATCTCATAATGTTCAATCGCAGGCGACAAGGGGAGGTGTCAAAGATGCAATTACACGATTTTCACAAGCGGACCACAGCACAAATTGATGGGGGCTGTGTCTTGAGTGATTTGGAACGGCATTTATGCAAAATGTTCACAGTTGTTGAAATAGTGGGTAAGAAGGGCCGGACTGTACCAGTGCTGCTGTGTACTGATGCAGTGACATGGTTGGGTGCACTTGTAGCCAAGAGAATTGAAGCTGGAGTAGCGGCAGGAAACCCTTACTTGTTTGCGCGCTGTTATGGAGGCTTGGGCCACATACGAGGAAGTGACCAGCTCCGATCCTATGCTGACATTGTGGGCCTAGATAATCCTACAAGCATCCGGTCTACTAAGCTTCGTAAGCATGTAGCAACTGCATCACAAATATTATCATTGAAGGAGCATCAGCTGGAGACATTAGCAAACTTCATGGGTCACGACTTGCGAATACACCGTGAATACTACCAGCTACCAGACACTGTGCAGAGGGTAACACAATTGTCAAGACTGTTCCTCAGCTTAGAGAGGGGCAACTTGCCTTCCCAGGAGGGCAGGTCCTTGAACGAATTGGATGTATTGGGAGGTAAGTACAATTTAAATGGATCTGTGCATGAGGTACACATGCCGATGACTGTTTGTAAGTTGACCTGGATACATATGCATTTAGACAATAGTGTTTTCTATGTGGTTTTTTCCCAATCACTTCAGAAGGCTTCACGAGTGACAGCAGCGATGTCAACGACACCCGCAGTGATGGTAACATCGGTGATGTCAACGACACCCGCAGTGATGGTAACATCGGTGATGTCAACGACACCGGCAGTGATGGTAACATCGGTGATGTCAACGACACCCGCGGTGATGGTAACATCGGTGATGTCAGCGACACCTGTGGCAGCAGTAAGTTGAAATGTTTTATCAGTGTGTCACAATGTCAGGCGGTCATTGTATGTGTTAAAACTACTGATGAATTCGTGTGTCTAAAGCTGTAATGTATGTGTTGTATTACAGTACAGGTTCAAGCAAACAAGGCATCAGTCACGGTGAGGCATCGGCGGAGAACGGTGACACGTCGTAATTGGACGGAAGAGGAGAGACGTCATGGAAAGTCTGCACAGATTCTTTGTTCTGAAGAAAATTCCTGGTAAGCGTGATATTGAAAGATCATGTACCATAGCACTGCAGAGTCGATCATGAAAGAACATCAAAGACTTTTGCCGCAACACACTTATTCGAGAACAACGATAAGTGGCTATCTTTAACCACTCCACGCCGGTGGACGTGTACACACGCAGCAATTGTCCGCACCCGAGGAAATAATTCACTCGTGTTAGAAAGCATTTGTGAATGTATTTGGGCTGAAATGGCAAACGCACCTTGATAATAAGCAAAATAGAGAATTATGTGTATGGCGTCCTCACATTGATATGATCATGTACCTCCAGAAAAATGTCCCCTATTGGATAGACTGCTCAATAGGTCCTCCATGTGATGGTCTGCACATGTATGCATGTACATGTACAATTGTTATACCACGGCAATAGATTGTGAATTTTTATTGGTCGAGAAGCGTTCACGTGACATGCCACAAAAACGCATGTATCCGAGTGTGCCGATGTATGAGCATGGTATGAGTGATGTACGCTGAGTACGCGTGGTACATGAGTTCATGTACCCCACGGGGTACTATGGGCGGCCATCAGGGCAAAAAAGACATATCGGTAAAATTGTTTTTCCCGCACGCGCACTCAGACAACTCAAAAGATTGTAATCCCCGCCCGCACGATTGCATTCCCCCGCGCGATTGCAACCCCCGCGCGATGCGATTGCATTCCACGCGCGATGCGATTGCAATCCCCGCTCGATGCGATTGCAATCCCCGCGCGATTGCAGTCCCCCGCGCGATTGCAGTGATCCCCGACGCGATTGCAGTCCCCGACGCGATTGCAGTCCCCGACGCGATTGCAGTCCCCGACGCGATTGCAGTCCCCGACGCGATTGCATTCCCCGCGCGCGATTGTAATCACCGAAATACTTGTCACTAAATAACGATAGAGGGCGCTATTCATCTGGCATTACAGCTGCAACCTTCCAAGTTCCAGTCCAATGGTGGAAAATGGAAGGTATAGAGAATGTTGGAACTGTTGCATATGACCGCCAAGTCACTCTTTTCCAAAATCTGCAAAGGCGAGTTATTGAAATAATAGAATCTCTGCAACCTTGGCAATTGCAAGTCGTAGGGAATGGCCAGATAAGCTCGTCCGATGACAGGACAGAGGCTTACCAGTCTGTTCTGTATCGCCTCGATAGCGTGTGTCATGATGCATTGAGAATATCAGCGGTGTGAAGTTGGTTACTTATTCCTCGTTCGACATTCGATATTCAATAAGGAACCGGGTCCTCGTTCGATATTCAAATGGCTACACTGCATGTACAAATTCTCCATAGGGTGTATCCACATCTGCATCCGCATTTCTAAATGGTTCATAGACTGGTATACTACCCTGCCTGCCAAGACGTAGACCGACTTCGTATTTAAACTAAGCCCTAGCAATTTGAGCATTAAAAACGTATTGGACCAGCTGAAGCTAGAGGTACAGGGCAAGGGTGTATAGGGATCGACCTCAGCAGTGTTTTCGATGTTTATATTTAATTATACATACTTGTTTTTTTAATACGTACTTTTACATCAATTCAAATGCACCTTATGTTTGCCATAATGTTTGTGCACGTAATCGCCGCTCCCCGGCCCCGCGAAGAAGTGCCCAATTATCCTATAAAGGACGTCTTGGACCGGGCAAGGCTAGAGCTACAGGGGTGCAGGGGAACCTCAGGAACCAGACAAAAATTAGCTTGACCTGGTCAAATGGGGTCTTGTGTTTTTAATTAATTTTCAAATATATCTATAACTAATGCACCTTTTGCCATATGTTTGTGCACGTAATCGCCGCTCCCGAAGAAGTACCTCTTTAAGTCCGAAGGACGTCTTGGACCGGGCAAGGCTAGAGCTACAGGGGTGCAGCGGAACCTCAGGAACCATAAAATAATAAGCTTGACCTGGTCCATAGCAGACTAGTATTTTTTAGTTAATTTTTATTTATAATAGCTATAACTAATGCACCTTTTGCCATATGTTTGTGCACGTAATCGAAGCTCCCGAAGAAGTACCCCTTTAAGTATAAAGAACGTCTTGGACCGGGCAAGGCTAGAGCTACAAGGGTGCAGGGGAACCACAGGAACTAAACAAAATATTGCTTGACTTGGTCCAAAGGGGTCTTGTATTTTTAATTAATTAATTAATTTCCAACTATAATACTAGCTATAACTAAAGCACCTATTGCCATATGTTTGTGCACGTAATCGCGTCGGGGACTGCAATCGCGCGGGGGAATGCAATCGTGCGGGGATTGCAATCGCGCGGGGATTGCAATCGCATCGCGCGGGGAATGCAATCGCATCGCGCGGGGATAACAATCGCATCGCGCGGGGATTGCAATCGCATCGCGCGTGGAATGCAATCGCATCGCGCGGGGGTTGCAATCGCGCGGGGGAATGCAATCGTGCGGGCGGGGATTACAATCTTTTGAGTTGTCTGAGTGCGCGTGCGGGAAAAACAATTTTACCGATATGTCTTTTTTGCCCTGATGGCCGCCCATAGGGTACATGAACTTTCTTTTTCCAGGCCGCGGAATTTTTTTTTACACGCTAGCGCATAGCCTGGCCGGCCATTTCTGTGATAAATACCATGGAAGCGACTGATATTAGAGTCTAGCAACCTTTGACATGGCGCTGTGTTATATTAGCTGGTACATGTACTACGTAAATTGATGTATGTTCCTGTGCGATGTAAACAGGGAACAGTGAAGTTAGCACTTTCGGCAACGACTGACGACCGCCATTGTTGTTTACACCGGCTTTCGTTTATGCTGTTCGTCTGCTTTTTTTCTGTTCCAATTTTGCCTTATTTTCTCCGTAAGAATCTATTACCGTGGTATAACAAAACAATTGTTGCCTGCTGTGACATGGTCCATGGCGTTTTGTACACCCTCGGGGGCAAATGGCACCCTCGGCTTCGCCTCGGGTGCCATTTGCCCCCTCGGGTGTACAAAACGCCATGGACCATGTCACAGCAGGCAACAATTGTATAATGTACAATGTAAATGTATGTGATGGTGACTGTATGCACGTGCATTGCGCGAAATGTGCAGACTTTTAATAGCATTGTACATACGTACGTACGTACGTGTGTCCGATCTTCCGGGGCATGGCAGTGCAAGCTAGCTACAGCCACCGGTACCGTACCGCGGGTCTGCCCACTGCAGCATCGCTATGTTATGGTGCTTCAGCGCGGTGCGTTTTTTTGTATTCCAGTGTATCGAACGTACAGTACGTCAGTATTAGCCTCAAATCTAGTGAGGTCGTGCTTCATTTTGGCAAACAGTTACCTGCAAAAACTACCTTTCCCTGAAATAAAAGGGGAAATTTATGGTGGCTCTGCATGGAGGGACATAAAAGTCGTGAATTTGTTTGCGAGTAGTTGTGAAACTATTCGCGACTTGTCGTGAATTTATTCGCGACTGGTTGTTAATATTTGTGCGACTGTTCGTGAATATTTTTGCGACTAGTCGTATAATTCGTGATTATTAGTGAATATTTTCGCTACTAGTCGCGAATTTTTTTCGCGACTATTGAAAATATTGACGACTATTCGCGAAAAAATATTTACGACTAGTCGCAAAAAACAAGTCGTAAAAAATTCAGGACTAGTCGCGAATTTTGTCACGACTAGTTGTGAAATTATTTGCGACTAGTTGCAAAAATATTTACGACCAGTCGCAAATTTGTCGCGAAAATGTTCACGACTTTTGATATCCCTCAGGGCCACCATATAAATTAGTAGCCCCAGTCCCACTGAAGCCGGATATGCTACGGATCGCCCCGGATGAAACTACGTTTGATCCGGGGTGGTCCGGGAAGGCAATCAAAAACAAAGTGACATGTTCCCCGATCCTACTACGGTTTGACTACGGTTCTGCCACGAATGGGCCCGGATCACCCCGGTTCAAGCCTGTTTTTCCCCCATGACCCCGGATGGTCACGGATTCACTACGGTTCCGCCACGGTTTCACTACGGATGCGCCACGGTTCATCCCGGATGTGCCACGGTTCACCCCGGATGACCCCGGATACACTACGGTTCATCCCGGTTCATCCGGGAAATACCGTGGTGACACCGTAGTGAATCCGTGGTGATCCGTAGTGGAACCGTAGTGGAACCAACTCCCGTTTCATCCCGGATAAACACGGTTACACTACGGTTACGCTACGGTTTATCCCGGATACACTAGGGATCATCACGATCGCACTACGGTTTCACTACGGTTCTTCGCCACCCCCCTCTCCCTTCCCGGATGGCCCCGGATCACTCCTGATGCTAGATGCTGATCCAGGGTGACGCTCGACTTCCCGGACTCACTACGGATGTCCCCGGATGGTCCCGGATGCATGGCCCCGGATAGTCCCGGATAGTCCCGGATTATCACGGTTTGACTAAGGTTCCACTCCGGATGACCCCGGATATGAACCGTAGTGCATCCGGGTTGATCCGTAGCGTATCCGGCTTTCGGTGGCGGACTGGGGCTTTGGAGGTTTTCACCCTAGAGCAAAGTTGTTTCAATCAACAAATTCACCCGCAGTCACAAATAAACGCCGGGGGCAGCTATGATTTGCTGTGTCAATGTACATGTAAAGTACATGTACATATGTACTAAGGATGTGACCTTTAAACGTTTAAACGTGTAAACGTAAACAAAATCAAATCCGTTTATAATTTTTTTCAAACGTTTAAACGGAACTCGAATAAAAAATAAATGACCTTCCATTTACGCCATACCCTCAAGTTTTATTCACGAAGAATTTACTTCAAACATCTATTTATTTTACAAAGCATTTGTAATGCCTGTAGTACTTGGTCATGTTTCAAGAAGATTAATCGTTTACTTTTCTCAATGACCAGCAGCCGCCGGTATCTATTGTGCCCATGATGATTATACAGTGTATATACGGCGTGTTTATTTTTTCCCCAGCAGCGGCGTATTGAAAACATCAAACACATGTACACATGTGTTTGATGTGGGAAAAAAATAAACATGCCGTGGATGGCGTCTTTCTCCGAGGGCTATTCAGATTAAACTACTAAGTTTTCAAACAATTCTAAGTTTCTCGTATTTCTTTATTTTTCTGTGAAGTTGGAACTTAAATTTGCTAAAATCATCAGTCGGCGTGTTTTGCAGTAATCAAACCAATGCGTTATTTAAAACAATGTATCTGTGTCGCTCTTCAAGATCCGTGTCGCTCTTCAAGATCCGCTTGGGCTGCAAGTGCAAACACCACCGTTCCCTTAAAAAAATTAATTCGACGGATAAAATATTCTTTAGATCGTAGAACGGGTACCGCTGGGAGTGACATATCAGAATACTTGTGGAATGGGGAGGTGTAAACTTTAAAATTAGTTTTTGAAGAGTGATATAAATGTAGAGTTTTCGCCATTTATCTCGGTGTTTTGTTGTTGCAAGTAATAAACACAAAGTTATAGTTTCCGAGTCCAAACCCTGTATTTATTTCTATCCAAATTGATGTCGACTATTTAATCATCATTGATGATTCTGCGACATCTCCCCCGTAAAAAATATTGTGGTTCCAAAAGAATTGTATACTTATTTAAGAAAATTGTTAAAATGTTGCTATCATTTTGTTACATGGTTCTCGGACAGTTTTACTGAAATATAGGACAAAGAAGGGAGAAAGCATGAGAGCATGTCCATTCACTTACTAGAACAGTATAGAAGTGTTTAATATTCAAATCATGAACTATAACTATAAACACGATGAAGAATATATAAAATCATCATAAACTTGTGCTCAGCTAAACACTAAATAATTAAATCACTTAATTCACAAAAACAAATAGTCAAGAAACAAAACATTAAAACCGTGTGGCCGAAACTAATAACCACCTAAATAAACTATGGAGTAACAACACTCCAAATTCCAGTGGCCCGATGTCGGACTCTTGACTACAACCAGCTCTGGGCCATACTCCCTAATTGTGAACACAGCTGTCATTGTTCTAGACTTTGGCCACCCATCCACCCTTGGGAAATAAGAACATTCCTCCATGGGTCACCTACTATTAGTACATGTACAGCGTAGGCCCTATTCACTCTTTCCAGCCACACGCGTGCCTGCATTCACCCCAACGTTATCTACACAACTTTGTAACTGAACAACTTTCACTATTCTTGCATTTACAAGTACATGAAGTATACAATGTTGAGGACTACATTCATAACTTCCTTGCAGTTCCTACCAAATACATTCAGGGTAAATACAAAGTGTCAAATCAAACTCTTTCAGCTTCAAAGTATTAATGAACTTCTTCTATTTAGAATAACTTTATGTTCTTTAGTTAATTAAATGAAAGTAAGGATAATTCTTATACAGTTTCTAACCCAAACCTACCTCAATGTTCTACATGTAACGAACAACTAAATCTCTAAACTTGGTAATCTTTATGTTCAATCATTACTAAATTTATCAAGAAGGAATTACCTTGTAGACAGCATTCATGAACCATTCTCTTTTTACAATATCTAAATGAGATAAGAAAAGTTAACACATACCTGAAATATAGGACAAAGAAGGGAGAAAGCATGAGAGCATGTCCATTCACTTACTAGAACAGTATAGAAGTGAAAGGGCATGCAGACATACCGACCCAGATCTTTGGACTATACCAACATTGTACGGGGAGAGGGGTATAATTGATCTGTGACCCAGATCTTTGGACTATACCAAAAGTGTCTGTGTGTGGCTTAATACACAGGGCTCTACACACTCCCCTCCAGAAATGAATGTCGTCTCGACATTCTTTGTTCTATGCGGAACATGATGATCATGCGACTTCGTCGAAAAGAGTCTTGGCATAACTACTAGAATTACGTACACAGTCCATCTGATGAAGTGCTGCTGGAAGTGATCAAGTTCCATTGACACATCATCCTAAAGTCGGGTAGACTCATCCGATAAAATGGCTGGTATGCAACATTGTTGCTTAGTAGAGTGTTCCGGGTTACAGGTCCATGTACAATCTCATCTTTGTTGCGCAACATTCACTAAACTAGTGCACATGGCCTTGGTACTCTGTCTGCTGTATCTCCCGGCCAAGACTTCTATCACACTTCCGGCTCGTAGAAACGATGCTGGGTACGGCTATTGGCCTATACAGGTCATTTCAGTACTCAGGTCATCTCAATACTCGGGTCATCTCAATACCTTAGGGCATCGTGATATTTTGATGAGGCACCCAGTTCGGTTGGTGATAGAACCATGGTAACGGCGTTGGTAGAGTAGGTCGCCAAGGCGCAGTCTGGTGCCAGGCAGGCTGCACAGGATACTGATACTGGTAAGCCATCTGAGGTATTTGGGCAGCATGCAGAATTGTGGGTTGGCAGGTAGGGGTCCCCAGACAATCATACGTCAGCATAATTGGGGGCTGTCTGGTCCGCGTGGGTCGATGTGTGTCATCAGCAGCCACGTCCGCAGCTGCATCTTCAACAGTCGCATCCTGAACAGCTGCCTCTTCAACAGCTACGTTCTCATCAGCCGCATCCTGAACAGCCACCTCTTCAACAGCTAAGTCCTCATCAGCCACCTCTTCAACTGCTACGTCCTCAACAGCTGCATCCTCGACCGCCTCTTGAACAGCTACGTTCTCAATAGCCGTGTCCTCCTCCGGTAAACTGCCAATGACTACTGGGTGTTCTCCAGCTGTTTTGGCAGTATCATCCATAGGTGTACCTTGATGCAGAGGTGGGTTGATGGGGCTGTGAGCTTCGGGGATTGCGGTTACATCAGGTGGGTGAATAAGAATGACTTCGTAATTCTCCTCGTCATCACTGATGGTGACATCGGGCTGCTGGGTCTCTGCAACTGTTCTGGTTTTGCGTGTAGTGTTTATCTTGCTTTGGGGCAGGCCCTGCTGTGGTCTATCGTTCTGGTTCGGTCTACTACTGATGAAGTCACAGGGTAGTAGCAGATTACGATGCAGTATTCTTGTTCTACCCTGGCCACTCTCTGGTTCCACTTTGTACACAGGGATGTCATTACCCTTCTGGGTAACTACCTTGTATACTCGATCTTCCCAGTAGGACTTGAGTTTAGATGGGCCCTCTGTCCTTTCGAGGTTTTTGATGAGAACCCGGTCTCCAGGCATCAAGATAGTGCTCCGCGCCCTGCGATCGTAGTAGGCTTTGCTCCGCTGGCCAGTCTGTTGAGAATTCTCTGACGCGATCCTGTATGCTTCTTGCATCTCTATTTGCCAGCGTGAAGAATATTCTCTACTAGAAACTTCCTGCTCTTCCTTCTTCTCGAACCCGAAGGCAAGGTCAATGGGAAGACGTGGATGCCTGCCAAATAGGAGATAGAATGGGGAGTACTCCGTCGTTTCATGCTTGGTGCAGTTGTATGCGTGCACTACCTTGTTGACTCCGGACTTCCAGTCAGACTTCTGGGTTTCAGGCAGTGTTCGCAACATGCCCAGCAGGGTCCGATTGAAACGTTCCACCTGCCCGTTGCCCTGGGGGTGGTATGGCGTGGTGCGGGAGTGACTTATCCCAGAGTACTCTTCAAGTCTAGCAAAGAGATGATTTTCAAACTCGCGCCCTTGGTCGTGATGAAGTTTCTTTGGGAATCCAAACTTCAGGATGTAATCATTGAAGATTATGTCAGCTGCTGTCTTCCCACTCTTGTTCTTGGTTGGATAGGCCTGTGCAAACCTGGTGAAGTGGTCAATGACAACCAAAATATATTCAAAGCCACCCTTGCTCTTCTCCAGGTGTACGTAGTCTATGGCTACTAATTCGAATGGCTGGGTCGTGGTGATGTTGACAAGAGGAGCTCTGACCGGCTTGGTAGGCTTCTTCTGGATTAGGCATCGGCAGACTTGAGTGATGAAGTGTTCAATCTCGGCGGCCATGTGCGGCCAATAGAAACGTTCACGGGCTAAGTGTGCCACTCGCTCAGATCCCAGGTGGCCCGCATTGACATGAAGCTCGGTGTACACCAACTGTTTGAGTTGCTGAGGTAAAACCAGTTGGGTACGAGTGCCTGTTTTACGCCACAGAATACCCTCCTCGTCCACATGGAATTTGCCCCACTCGTGCATCAATGTTGTGACAGTCTTCGGCTCACCCTGTCGTTCTGCCCGGGTTGGCCATCTTCCCAGAGACTTGTAGCGTAGTACTCGTCCTATGGCATGGTCCTCTTCCTGGGCCAGTCTGATTTCTTGCCTACTGAACTGTTTAAGGAGAGACTCACCAGGCTGGGCTGCTTCTGCGATGGGTTCTTTGATGGAGAGCATATTCATCCATGCTGTCTGACCATGGAACTGAGCTGCGATACCTTGGGCAGTGGCCTGAAGCACCTCTAGGGATACTTCTTCAGTGTGTGAAGCGTCTAGCTGCTCGATGTTGTGTGGGATTCGTGACAATGTATCGGCATCTCCATTGGCTTTCCCCGGTCTATACCTAATGTCAAGGCTAAAGTCGGCCAATTCTGCAACCCAGCGGTGACCAGTTGCATTCAGCCTTGCCGTCGTCAGGACATATGTGAGTGGATTATTGTCCGTGTAAACTGTTGTATGTGTAGCATAATACAGGTAGTCCCTGAAATGTTCAGTGACTGCCCATTTCAGCGCAAGAAATTCTAGCTTCCCCGAGTGCATGTGGTAGTTCTGTTCAGCTGGTGTTAGGGTACGAGAGCCGAATCCAATGACCCTCAGTCTCCCACCTTGCTTCTGATAGAGAACAGCGCCAAGTCCATCTTGTGAGGCATCCGTGTGAAGAACAAATGGCAGGTTGAAGTCGGGGTAGGCCATCACTGGTGGTTGATGGAGACAGTCAAGGATGTCCTCTAGGGCTTCTTGATGGCGTCTCTCCCATTGGACAGGGTCATTTCGGTGCCTCTGGCATTTCTGTTTCTGTGTCTTCTGTTTTTGGCTCTTCTGGTGCCGGTGCTTGGGTTGGTACTCTTGCGTCACCGGTTTGGCAACTTTGAGAAGGTCGTACATCGCCTTGGCTCTGATGGAGAAATTGGGTATGTACCGTCGGTAATACCCTACTAGGCCAAGCAGCTTCTGTACCTCCCCGACTGTTACTGGTCGCTTTAGTCTCAGTGCATCCAGAGCTGTGTTCTCCTTTGGATCCATGCTATGACCATTCTCAGACACTATCCGCCCGAGATACCTAACTTGTGATTGAAAAAAGGAGCACTTGGCCGGTCTTAGTTTCATGCCATGCTCTTGCATTCGCTGTAGAACTCTCCTCACCCTTTCCACGTGGTCTTCGAAGGTAGCACTGTAGATCAAGACATCATCTAAGTATATGGTACAAATTTCATTGTTCAGGTCATCCAGGCAGGCCTCCATGTGTCGTTGATAGACTGCAGGGGCATTCTTCAAACCAAAAGGGATACGCAACCACTCGTGTAGTCCCCATGGTGTGACGAAGGCAGTGAGATGGCGGCTCTCTTCATCCATAAATCCCTGATGATAGGCCTTTCCTTGGTCCACTGTGGTGAACCATCGATTGCCACCGAGGTTATCCAGGACATCCTGGATGCGGGGAATAGGTTGCCTGTCGGTGATGGTCTTCAGATTCAGCTGTCTGTAGTCCACACAGAGCCTCAGAGAACCGTCTTTCTTCCTGACGCAGACAACTGGTGATGAGTAACTCGATGAAGATTTCTGGATCCACCCCCTCTGAAGGAGATCCAATATGTATTCTTTCACTTCACGGTACAATGGACGAGGTATGGATTGATAGGTTCGCTGAACAGGTGTTTTATCGTTGAGTGTGATCTTCATTTGAAGTTCCTTGATGCACCCCATGTCTTGTTCTGTACGAACAAATGCACCAGCTTCTTCCTTGATCATCTTCATGGCTATGGAGCGCTGCGTTTCTGGAAGATGTGCCAAGTCAACCGGTGGAATCCAACCCAGGTCTACTGAGACTGATGCCGCATTCACCGGTTGTTTTCTTCCATCCATCTGTGTTTCGGGGTGAGGTTGGATTTCTCCCGATATTACAGACTGGATTAACTGTAGAGTGCCTAGCGGAGTTTTCCGTCGGAGGACGATGTCATGTTTGGTGGGGTTGGTCATGACTATGTTGACGCGGCAGGAGTTGCCCTTAGGGATTGTCAACACTGCATCATCTACTTCCAACCCCTCTGGCCATTGTGCTTGTAGGTCCGATTCAAACATCACTGTTATCGCTTCTGTTGATCCAGTGTGTGCTCGACATTGTATACTTGCACAGGAACCCTTCTGGACAATAACATCTTTTCTGCCAACCTTCAATGTGCACAGCTGGGAAGGCTCTGGCTCTTGTAGTAGGTTTACTAGTGCTGTGATGTCCTCCTTTCTAGAAGAAGAAAAAGCATTCCACATTGCTGTCAGCAAGGAATCAGATGGACATCTTTGATCTCTTACCAGCTCCTGCAGAACGTTGGAACCAATGATGGGGTTCTCGAGATGATCACTGGTTACTAGCACCGGGATGAGTAGTGACTTGCTCTGAGGGCTGCTGTTCATCAACTCAAAATCTACTTCAACATAGCCATCATATGGAAGTTGGGCGTTGTTTGCTGTTGAAATCAGGAGGGTGTTGGAATCCAGTAAGTCGGACACAGGATGAATCTGTGAACCTGGCATGTGTTGTCGAACCCATGAAGCAGAGACGAGTGAAACCTGTGCTCCGGTGTCCCATAGGGCTTCTGTCGCCCTTCCAGCCAAGTAACAACATATGATACACTTTGGTCCTACCAGTTTGACAAGTTTTGATTGATGTCGAGGAAGATGTTTGGCCGACAGGGACAACAGTGAAACACTCTCTGGTACTCTGGATTGGGGTCGGTGATTGGACTTTACTGGGGACTGGGATGATGGACGGGCAGTGACGTGTCCCCTTCGCGTGCCCACCTGTCGTTTCCCGACCGCTGTCTTCGTTGCCTGCACCCTCTCTGGAAATGGTCGGAGCTGCCACAGATAAAGCAGTGGTTGCAGGCAGATCCAGTACCAGTATCACGGCAGCTCTTACATCCCCACTCCTCGGGTGGTCGGCTTGATTTGCGCTGGTCTTTGCGAGCCGGACGGGTGTCGCTGGTGGCCTGCATGGCTGCAAGCTCTGCTCGGATGAGTTGCAGTTGCTCTGCCATGTTTGCCTGCTGTGCCTCTATGGCACTCACCTGTACGGACTTGACTTTTCGTTGTTTACCAAGCCTTTCCGCCTCACGACCCTCCGCAACCTTAAGACGCTTGAACATGATCTCATCACTGGACGAGGGGTCTTCTAGTAGTGGCTTTAGATCAGCCCTGATGTTGTCGTTAGAAAGCCCAGTGTACAGGGAGTGTAGAAACATTTTCTGTACTAGGTCCATTTCATATTTGACGTGAGAGTCATCCTTAGATGAGGCCTGGACGATCCTTTGACGGAGATCGAGCATCCTGACTAGAAAGTCGTGGGCTGACTCTGTGGTTCCCTGGGAGGCGGATGACAGCTCCTTGTACAGATCTGTAGCGTCTCCCTCCCTGTAGTGGGCCTGTAGGATGTCCCGTAGTACTGGCAGGGTTAGGGACGCCTTACTCTCCAGGTAGCTTTTGAGGCGCATACCAGGGTTGATTGCCCGTAAGATAGCCTCACAGATGTCTGCCTCCTTGTAGCCCTTGGCCAGGCCAAGCTCTATTTGACGGACAAGACTGTTGTAAGCTATCTTGTCCTTCTGGCCCGGGTCTCCAATTTGGCCGTGTATCTTGAACTCCTTCTTCATGTAGGCCGCCATGTAGCTCGCGGGCAACACTGAAGAAGAGGCTAATGGAGCTGACAGCGGTTGACTAGTGTCGAGTTGGGCCACAAGGGCATCCCTCTGTTGCTTGAAACTCTTTTCTAACTGGGATAGGGCCTCTTGCAGTGCTTCCTGCTGCTGCTGCTGCTGGGATGAGCTGGAGCTGGATATGGATTGGGTCGTCTTTTCAGGCGTGGTGGGCTTTAGCTTTCCCTCCAATGCCTTCAAGATAGCCAATCCCTGGTCCTCCTCCTTCTCCAGCTGTTCACCATCTAGAAACCGGTTGATGCGCTTGACAAGCATCCACTCACTTGTTTGAGCATCATCTTCCTCGCTTATCTTGAGGAAAACGCAGACATCCTGTAGTTGGTCTTTGGTCAAATCATACAACTTCTCCTTGACTTTTCTGTTGAGTTGTTGTATTTCGGCCAGTTGTGCCATGTTAGGTCTTGGCTGCTCTGCTTTGAAGAAAGAAAACCTTTTCCCTGGTGGGCTCTGCCGTTCTTCCCTCTCTCTTCTGGCAGCCTCTCTGGGTCGTTATTCCAACATGTCACGTCCTGGCAAGATCGCCAGAATTGTTACATGGTTCTCGGACAGTTTTACTGAAATATAGGACAAAGAAGGGAGAAAGCATGAGAGCATGTCCATTCACTTACTAGAACAGTATAGAAGTGTTTAATATTCAAATCATGAACTATAACTATAAACACGATGAAGAATATATAAAATCATCATAAACTTGTGCTCAGCTAAACACTAAATAATTAAATCACTTAATTCACAAAAACAAATAGTCAAGAAACAAAACATTAAAACCGTGTGGCCGAAACTAATAACCACCTAAATAAACTATGGAGTAACAACACTCCAAATTCCAGTGGCCCGATGTCGGACTCTTGACTACAACCAGCTCTGGGCCATACTCCCTAATTGTGAACACAGCTGTCATTGTTCTAGACTTTGGCCACCCATCCACCCTTGGGAAATAAGAACATTCCTCCATGGGTCACCTACTATTAGTACATGTACAGCGTAGGCCCTATTCACTCTTTCCAGCCACACGCGTGCCTGCATTCACCCCAACGTTATCTACACAACTTTGTAACTGAACAACTTTCACTATTCTTGCATTTACAAGTACATGAAGTATACAATGTTGAGGACTACATTCATAACTTCCTTGCAGTTCCTACCAAATACATTCAGGGTAAATACAAAGTGTCAAATCAAACTCTTTCAGCTTCAAAGTATTAATGAACTTCTTCTATTTAGAATAACTTTATGTTCTTTAGTTAATTAAATGAAAGTAAGGATAATTCTTATACAGTTTCTAACCCAAACCTACCTCAATGTTCTACATGTAACGAACAACTAAATCTCTAAACTTGGTAATCTTTATGTTCAATCATTACTAAATTTATCAAGAAGGAATTACCTTGTAGACAGCATTCATGAACCATTCTCTTTTTACAATATCTAAATGAGATAAGAAAAGTTAACACATACCTGAAATATAGGACAAAGAAGGGAGAAAGCATGAGAGCATGTCCATTCACTTACTAGAACAGTATAGAAGTGAAAGGGCATGCAGACATACCGACCCAGATCTTTGGACTATACCAACATTGTACGGGGAGAGGGGTATAATTGATCTGTGACCCAGATCTTTGGACTATACCAAAAGTGTCTGTGTGTGGCTTAATACACAGGGCTCTACAATTTGCTGGAAAATCTGTTTCTCTTATTTTTCAGATAAGGTTTAAGGTTTCCCCAGTCTTAAAAAAATCTCGGCCCCGAAAAGAATATTTCTCCAGGCTCCAGAGAATGATTGACAGCCCCATTGTCCAAATTGATACATTATATCTCTTGTTTGATCATGGAGCTATAGCTCCATGGTTTGATACAAACCATCTACAAGGTGACTGAACTTTGAGGACGTGGCGTTCAGTAGATAAATGTACTAGGTCACCGAACTTCAGGGGCACGGCACAAGGTGCACAATGTAGGTCACCGAACTTTGAGGACGTCCGCCAATGCGTTTAATCCCAGTAAATAAAATGCCATTGGTTGCGGTTCCTTCTCTGCTCAATTGAAATGTCTAGGTGCATTGGTACTGTGACACCCAAACCCTGTTGCTTGGAAATACTGTTGCTAAAAGTAGCGAGGCTCCCCTGCCCGTGGTGCAAGGCGCGTAGCCAAAAGTCTAATGGGGAAAGGTTATGAATGATTGGTTTTTGTTCTCATGGCCTGGCTGTAGGAAAATACCGGTATACCGGCAGTACTCGCTGGAATGCTGCAGCTATCGCGAAATTTGTGAGGGTAACGTTTTTTTTAATTTGAAGGCAGTTTATATTTTTTTTAAATCGTAGCTAAAAAATAAATAAATAAACGATCTTCCTAAGGCTAGTCTAGACATTCCTTGAAGTGACACTTGATTTGACAGCACTTGCAAATGGTGGTAAGTGTACACAATGTATACAAACAAACGCGACCGCAGTTACGCAAATAGACCGGGACAGGCGGCAGCCTTTTAAAGTTTTCAATAAACGTTTAAACGTTTAAACGTTACGGGAAAAGTTTGCTAAACGTTTACAAAATTAAACGTAGATTCACATCCTTAGCCTTAATATGTACATGTACTGTACGTATGGTGCGAAATACGGTACCTCTGGAGACGTGAACACAATGGGGACAATGGGAGTAAAAAGGTCTCCAAAGGGTGATTTATATTTAGGTCTCCATTAGGAATTTCACGAATTAGATTTTTGGATTGTACTTAAATTACTCAAAAGCTAGGGTTAGGATGTGGGTTAGGGTTAGTGTTTGGGTTAGGGTATAATATAGGGTATTTTGGTTGGAAATTTCAACCCAGGAAAATAATTGTGGTTAAAATGGGAGCCTTTTGAAAAAAGTGCTCGACTTTCTAACCATTTTGTACACGAGAACATGTCATGTTCGGTAAGGGAAGCCATGTCTCCGTCCACAGTGATACAGAAATGCGAATACATGTACATGCACATCACGGCCGGGTCAATCGCGGCGTGTAACGTTTTGCGTAACCCTCGCACGAATTTGCCTATAATCGTCCATCATTATCACGTGATATGAATAATGCATATATTACAATAGTCTGACCACGCCCCCTGTGTGCCAACTTGTCCAAGACCTTCGAGTGAGTCCACTGAGTTCGCGGGTGCGATTCGTCTGTAGATAGCGCCCTCTATAACATCGGTGGTTTGTGTCAGTGATCGCGGAATAAACAACACGAAGGTCTTGGAACCAAGACTAGGTCCAACGCTGTGGGGAGGGGGCATGTTTACGGCTGCAGAACCAACCTTCAAAGTGTTCGCAATATCGTAATTTTAACAGGGACAAGTGTCTTATATCCCCAATAACTCCTCAGATTATTTTCTTGGCAAAATTCAGCCGGCAAGGCATTTTATTATCAGAGTTCCGCGTTTTACCGAGCCACGGTTTTCAGATCAGCTGGATTAGATGTGTGCGACATAATGTAGGGCCGAGTTCGACACGTTTCAATAGAGTCGCGGCCTTCTCCAGTCACCGCGGTTGAAAACTCAAAACCAAGCAGCTAAACACAACTAGTTTTGACCATAACTTTGTCAACACTCAAGAAAATACCCAGCAAAACGAGCGAAAATAACTGCGACCCTCACCAATCAAGCAAGACAGTTCAAATCTTCATGTGTAATTCCTACAAGCCTTCGTAAAGATCACTCAACTTTCTCCGATAAAATATGTCAACGATGGCGGTGTTCGTAAACACTTGCGAGCTAGCTATGACCTTTCACCGCTAGCTCAAATTATGCAGTTTCTACGCAACGATCGACCAATAAGAAAACGACTATAAAGGTCAGCTTAATCTATTAGCATAATGAGCACCGCCCCCAAAACCTAATGATCCAAGGCGTTCAAGTAGCCTCAGTTAGTTTGCATATAATAGTGGCCGCGTGAGGTCGTTGTTTGAGCTCAGATTACCGCTGCGCTGTACGTACGGACGGGTAACGATGAACGCCTTGACCAAGGCTACGGCCGCGGGCGGCAACATGTACTATAGTCCGGGAGCTTAGATACCTAAATCAGACCCTCAGGAATAAGAAAAAACATGTTGGCAAAATGTTAAGTGTGGCAGAGGGCGGCCATCTTAGATTTCAAAATGGCCGCCATTTTTAGCCTCTTTTTTTCCTAAATCAACGTTTATAAATGTCATATGAAATCAATCTTTGAGGCTGTAAACCCCCTATTGTTTATGTCAAAGGTTGAAACTTTACAATTTGTATTTGCAGGAAAGAAAACATGAATGGCTGCCATCTTGCTTTTCAAAATGGCTGCACTGTTTTATTTTTGATGAATATGTTTTCCTTTCGATGTCTCAAGAATTGTATGTGGCCAAAAGTATCTATAATTAACAAATAATTGTAGCTGTAAGTTGTACACATGCAACATGTGTAATTGGACAGAAGTTATGTTCGCTGTCCCTCGTATCGACGAGACACTATATGCGCTGGTGGGTGGGTGCAGAGTGGTTTTCCACTCTCGATTTAGCGTCTGTGTATTGGCAGGTTGACCTCGATGAGGATGCCAGCCAGAAGTCAACCTTTGTAGTGCGGAACGGTTTATACAGGTGGCGCTGCATGCCCTTTGGTCTTTGCAACGCCCCTGCTACTTTTGAAAGGGTGACTGATGGAGAAGGTGATGGCAGGTCGTCAGTGGGACATCCTGCTGATATACCTGGACGATGTCATTGTGTTTGGCAAGACTGTGAAAGAAGGAATTGAACGACTACGAGTCGTCTTCTCCAGGTTGAGGTGACTTCACCGTTGCATGCGCTGACTGAAAAGTCGCGTGAGTTCCAGTGGACAGATGCCTGCCAACATGCATTTGTTGGGTTAAAGCAGAGGCTACAGACAGCACCGGTGTTGGCATACCCCGTTCCTGATAGTGACTACATCTTAGATACAGATGCTAGTGGAGATGGGATTGGGGCAGTTTTGTCTCAGATCCATGACGGGGAAGAGAAGGTCCTCGACTTTGCAAGCCGTAAACTCAACAAGGCAGAGAGGAACTACTGTGTTACTGGGAGAGAACTTCTGGCGGAAGTTGTCTACCTCAGGAAGTTTAGACAGTACATGTATAGTCAGAAGGTGATACTCTAAACCGATCATGCTGCTTTTAGCTGGTTGCTTAATTTTAAGGATCCCGAGGGTCAGCTTGCCAGGTGGTTGGAAGTGATCAGCGAGTACGATTTGACGATTCAACACAGACCTGGGCGGAAGCATGGAAATGCTGATGGGTTGTCCCAGAATGCCTGCAAACAGTGTGGTCGTGCTGACGCTGATGAAGCGCCAGAGACAGTTGGGGCTGCGAATAAGGCCAAGGTGACAACGACCAGTGAGGTTGACGATGGTCGCCATGAGGTTGACTCTGACGTGCTGATCCCAGAGGCAAGGGTTAGGGGCATTTTTGCTCAACCACACTTGCCTAAGGATGCAGTCAAAGAGGGTCAACTTGGTGACGGAAGTATTGGTTGGATGATTAGGTCAAAGGAGTCGGGCACAGTCGGCCCAGTTTAGAGACTGTGTCAGCCTCTGGTCCTCTTGTGATCAGTTGGAGGTGCTTGGGAGTCCGACGATTGGAAGTCGGTGAGGTTGCGACTACTACTTCCTGGGAGATTTAGAGAGGTCGTGCATGGTAGCCGGACGAGTGACCATACAAAGCATAGAAATTCAGCTTCCACTGGCATTCCTAAAAAATACCAAAATTCATAACGAGTAACAGATCATAATACAATATACACTGCATCCAATGCCAGAGCTGCAATCGAGCCACTCACATGTCACTAACAAATCACTCACAAATCACTTCGTCAAAGTTCATCAACAGCTCGCGAGTCGACCAAAAATGAATGATGCGTGACCGACTTGCAGCGACCCGCGACCAGAACACTGATATACAACACTACAAAGAGACGATAAACACGACATGTATAACAAATTAATGATGAACCAGTTATTAAACAATCCTAAGATATGCATCAGCAATTACCTCTTGACACACGTATTGAAAAGGTGGATGGCATTTTGAACAAATTAATTTTTAGTGCGACAGAGTGAAATGGGTGGAACACAAAGGAGGATGCCAGATATGTTGAATTTAAAATGATTATTCAATGGGTGTGAGGGGTCATGCATAATTTTGTTAACTTTCAACAAAACCCGATGCTCAAACAAGGAAACAATTGAGGGAAGATTCGAATTAATTATACGTTGGGCAATCTTCCTGGGTCTTTCTAACTTCTTGATGTTTTCTTTTGACAAGTTACCAAAGTTACAAACAAGACAACAAGTAAGAATACTCTGAATCAAGGACTGATAAAAGAGAATTAAAAACCTAATGTCAACGCACAATTCCTTCAATTTCCTCAGGAAATATAATCTTTGATTTGCTTTTCCTGCAACACTTTTACAGTTGGTCGTCCATGCTACATGTAGTTTACTATCAATCACAGTACCCAAATACTTGTACTCAGACAATTGCTGATTAGGTTGATCATGAATAACTAAAGGCTCATGAACTACTGCTGACCGACGGCGCCCAGGGACAAGATGGCGCATTTTTCATCTTTTATAGTATAGACTCCGAAAATGGGCTTATTGAGGGCGCCCTGGATTGCCACGAGAGATCAGTGGATTTGTTTTAAAGGTATAGGTAGGATACGGTAGGATACACAATGAATTATCATGAATGGGTGGATTTTGGGGGGTTGTATTTTATAGTAAATCTCGTTTAACTGACCTTTACAATAATTTATTGATGGCGAGAAAATCACGAAAAACTGCGTTTGTTTTTAACCGCCGTCAGGCAGTTGAATATTCTTGTTATTATTAGGGTTTTTTGAGATCGCCGTCCGGTGAAAAAAAATCGGAATAATTACAGGATATTTTGCGCGATCATTTTCCTGGATGCCTAGAATCATAATTTACCTTCAAAATAAGTAAGATATTTCTTAATAATTCGGGAGTAAATATTGTTGATATCTGCAAATGGTGTATCCTACCTTTAAGGTCAGTTCACGAGATTTGTTTCTGATCTCTGATCTCTCGTGACAATCGAGACAATCGAGGGCGCCCTTAATAAGCCCGTTTTCGGAGTATGGAGGATCAATGAACTGCATGAACAGACGGACGGCTCGCCCCGGACAAATGAAAAACTCAGTCTTGGAGAAAGACTAGCTAAAACCTAGCTTGCTGGAAAAAAATTCGCGTCAAAATATTCGCGACTTTGGGGCAAGTCGCGAAATTTGACATCAAATTTGACGTCAATCTTCGCGACTTTTGGGGAAAGTCGTGATTATTGACGTCAATATTGACGTCAATATTCGCGACTTTGAGGAAAGTCGGGATTTTTTTCGCGAATATTGACGTCAATATTCGCGACTTCCTCCAAATATCGACGCGAATATCGACGTCAAATTTGACGTCAATATTTGCGACTTTTGGGGAAAGTCGTGAATATTGACGTCAATATTCACTATCTGCGTTGTCCCTTCAGGGCCACCATACACACCACCTATCCGTCAGGGTTTTGCAAGAACAAGTTACGCGTGTCAAGAACAGACCGCCCGAACTCGGCCATATAGTCTTGATCCAAGACCAAGCTAGCAAGCCGTTCATTTGTTCCGCGGCGCGCCGTCCGTATAATCCTAGACTTGATGACAAGTCGTTAGATAGTCGGGTTTCATCCGTGTATTTCAGTCGAAATTCATTGGCACGGCTGGTTTAAGACTAGTGACGTGCCGAGTTGCGACAGATCTAACTTCAAACTCTGCAAATTGGGAACGAGGCAACCGCAACCTCCCCCGTGTATATACCGAGTGGACCGCTATTACCGACTTGGCACCAAGTCTATATATATCCGGGCTTATTGAGGGCGCCCTTAATTATCGCCAGATTCGTTCCCCTATCTTGGTCTTGGCGCAAGTGTCACGTGAACCCGGAAAATTCCGATGACATTTCAACAAGCATATAGCTCAAATAGCTATTCGCCCCCGCATGCGCGCTAAGTCGTTTGCAGTGTTCGATTATTTTAGTCTGGTTTCCAGACCAAATATTTCTGACTATTTGTGATTTTTCATTTATTATTTAGCCGCCAATGTCACGTGACCAAAAACTGGAGGAATTGCTTAACGTTCGCGATGTTCGAGTGTTTTCAGGTTTTTATAAAATAAAACTCGCATTAGCAAAGGTCAACATCAGACGAAATGCCTAAGAATATCACAGTCATTGTAGTCATTGTGCTATTTTTTGGTAAGAGCCGTTAAAATTTGAATTGTTGCGTCGCCGTCATAGCTACGCTGCTTGTATCGCGTCATTATCTATTTTTTGTGGCCGGCGGCTACCTTGACCTACAATTTAATGCCGAGTTCGGGCGGTCTGTTCTTGACACGCGAACTTGTTCTTGCAAAACCCTGATGAATAGGTGGTGTGTGTTCTTGTTTCGAGTGCAATGTTCACGGGTCGCGTTCCCGCCGTTCGAGCGCGAGAACAGAGTTCGCGTGTTAAGAACAGACCGCCCGAACTCGGCCACGACGTCTAGCCAAATGTGGTTTCTTACACGTCCGCAAAAGGCATACACTCGTACTTGAAAATTGTCCGCCTTTTGCGGACGTGTAAGAAACTACATTATTTTGTGCAATGGCGCCGTTAGACTGGTGCAAGACGTCCCTGTTTCGTTTTTCCACAAATCCCCGCTAATAGAGGGCGCTATCACTCCACCAACCGCTATCACCACTGATCTCTATCAGTGGCTATCACCCACGAACCGCTATCACAGGAACGTCTTGGGAATCGTGTGTTTTTCGGGCGATTCACAATGCAGTGCGCCACCAAGCGTTTGACTCAAAAGAGCCACTTTTAAACTTTACGGTCGACTTCTTCCGTATATCATACTGTAGTGAAATATCTATTCTTCATTGTTCACGCGAGGTACAACACAAACATAAATGTATCCGGAAGCGTCGTTGATTAAAACATTGTTATTTGCAGAAAAAAAATGGAACTTTAATCGTGCGCGTCCAAAAAGACGTAAAAACTGATGAGTTCATGCAAAATGAATACCGTTTTTCAAACTGATGCCGACTTTTCCCCATGATGCACTGCGGGTATAGCAGGATTTGCGCCTCCAACGGCAGCTTCTAGGTATTGTGAATCGCTCGATGAAATTCCGAGCAGAATTCAGTGTGCGTATGCATACATTATGACGTAGCTTGTATAACCGATGAGCGCGTGCGACGAATCATTCAAGTCATGAGTCTAGTACCTGCACGTCTGCATGATTTAGTTTACGTTGTATGCGTAGACGTAGACTTCAGCGGAACGGTACCATTCTGTACAGCTTATTACCAATGCACTTATTGCTGATAGTGAGCGTGCGCTAATATTTTATTGCCGTTTGTTGAATTATGCATTTCTTGTTCAGTAAGACCACGCCCTCTTTCACCACAAGATTCCCAAGACGTTCCTGTGATAGCGGTTCGTGGGTTATAGCGGTTGGTGGAGTGATAGCAGGGACGTCTTGCACCAAGACTACGTTAGACTTGGTGCCAAGTCGGTAATAGCGGTCCACTCGGTATATAGAAACACGGGGGGGGGGGGGGGGGGGGGTTGCGGTTGCCTCGTTCCCAATTCGCAGAGTTCGAAGTTAGATACGTCGCAAATCGGCACGTTACTAGTCTTAAACCAGCCGTGCCGATGAATTTCGACTGAAATACAAGAATGAAACCCGACTATCTAACGACTTGTCATCAAGTCTATGGCGCCGTGTGCAATTTATGGTATTATGCTGCCAGGCCCCGTATAAGCATCATTTGTATATACATGTAGTTGGTGCTATTTTCTAAAATTAAATCATGCAGTACTTGCGAATATTATCCTTAGAGTTTGTTGAACCAGGAGCCGATTTCACAAAAGACTAAGACCAATCTTAGAAAGAGTAACTCCTCCTAACTTGTAACAGATCCAATGCAAGCTAAGATGAGTTAGTCTTGATCCTAAGATTGATCCTAATCTTTTGTGAAATCGGCCCCAGAGCCGTATATATCTATAGTCTTGGTCAAGACCAAGCTAGCCCGTTCATTTGTTCCGCGGCGCGCCGTCCGTATTATCTGGGCTTATTGAGGGCGCCCCAAATTATCGCCATATTCGTGAATTTCGTCCACTATCTTGGTCTTGGCGCAAGCGTCACGTGAACCCGGAAAATTCCGAGGACATTCCAAGCATATAGCTCAAATAGCTACTCGCCCCCGCATGCGCGCTAAGTCGTGTTTGTTCAATGTAGTGTTCGATTATTATAGTCTGGTTCCCAGACCAAATATTTCTGACTATTTGTGATTTTTCATTTATTATTTAGCCGCCAATGTCACGTGACCAAAAACTGGAGGAATTGCTTAACGTTCGCGATGTTCGAGTGTTTCTGAGGTTTTTATAAAATAAAACTCGCATTAGCAAAGGTCAACACCAAACGAAATGCCTAAGCATATCACAGTCATTGTAGTCATTGTGCTATTTTTTGGTAAGGGCCGTTACAATTTGAATTGTTGCGTCGTCATAGCTACGCTGCTTGTATCGCTTGTATGTCAGGTATAGCTGCCGGCGCGGTAGCCTTGGTCAAGGCGTTCATCGTTACCCGTCCGTACGTACAGCGCAGCGGTAATCGGAGCTCAAACTACGACCTCACGCGGCCACTATTATATGCAAACTAACTGAGGAAAAATAGCCTCAGTAGATTTGCATAAATAGTGGCCGTATGAGGTCGCTGTTCGCGCTGTATCTTTGCATGGGGCCAGGGGGGGGCGGAGGGGGGGCCCTTCGAGGCTGTGATTGCGAAACGCTGTGGTACCGTCCATTCCCAAAATAGGGGGGAACAATTTTCTCACTCGAAAAATAAAGAGTTTTTGGCATCCAATCTTAACATCTTGTCTTTTGTAGTTGTACCATGTTGTTATTTACCTTAATGTTTATCATCCAATGACAAAAATTGTATTGAAAATGAAAACAGCAGTCGAAAAAATTAAGCGTTGACGTACCGTTGATGCGCGTGGAGATTGTGCACAAATACTCAAACGACGTTAACAAATACCTCCCCTAAAAAGGGCAATAATAATCGATAAATTGTGAAAAATCGTGCTTTGACCCCACTCATTTCTTTCCATGGATACGTTAAAAAAGGATGTAGCAGTGATATACTGATTTTTTTAAAAAATCTGCCTGTGACCCCCTTGCGTTTTATCGTGTTGTTTTCGAACGAAAATGGCAGAAAATGACATCGCCCCAAACAAAATCCGTGTAGATCGTGCCTGCGTACCTGGCTTTGTGGACGTTATGAATCACTAAATGCGGAGAGCGATATACACGTACACGGAGCAAATCTGTACGTGTTTCAATGGTGCGCTTCGCGGTAGCGATCTATACGTATTTACTGTGTGAGATGTGTGGCTCATGAGCGTGGAAGAACGAATGAGATACATTTCAACGTTGGTGGCGCACTTTCTTGGGCCCCCCTCCGCCCCCCCCTGCATGGGGCCAGGGGCGCGCGGGGCGCACGCACAGTGTATTTCTGGACGGATAACGACGGACGGATAACGACGAACTCGCCTTGACCAAGGCTACCGGCGCGGCGACAAAAAAATAGATAATGACGCGATACAAGCAGCGTAGCTATGACGACGCAACAATTCAAATTTTAACGGCTCTTACCAAAAAATAGCACAATGCATCTACAATGACTGTGACATTCTTAGGCATTTCGTCTGGTGTTGACCTTTGCTAATGCGAGTTTTATTTTATAAAAACCTGGAAACACTCGAACATCGCGAACGCTAAGCAATTCCTCCAGTTTTTGGTCACGTGACATTGGCGGCTAAATAATAAATGAAAAATCACAAATAGTCAGAAATATTTGGTCTGGAAACCAGACTATAATAATCGAACACTACATTAAACAAAAACGACTTAGCGCGCATGCGGGGGCGAGTAGCTGTTTGAGCTATGCTTGGAATGTCCTCGGAATTTTCCAGGTTCACGTGACGCTTGCGCCAAGACCAATAGACCACAGGGCATGGCCGATTATCTTGCACTTTCTTGACGCATATCGTGAATCTATATAAATCTTACTTTAAACTACTTAGCAAGTTGTTGGGAAACTCACAAATAAAATCCCCAGACGATCTGCGAACCAGTACTCGATAAAATCTTCATTTAAAATTCATGTTTTTCCCGTTTCGATGCACAAAACTGCCCAGTAAACAATTACGTCATTATTTTTCAACGACTAATCAACGAGGCCCCTTTGTCGTGGTGCGGTACGTTTGTGCGAATAGTGGGCAAATGGACCAATAGCGGGCGCTGTAAAATAGAGCGAGCGTAGGCGCTGTTTACAGCAAGATGGCCGACGACACGAGCTGCTCAGGTGACAGCGATTCGAACACGAAAAAGTGTATTATGCACGTTTCAGATGCAGATTCCAGGGTTTTGTCGTTCACTGAAAAAGGTTGGAACAAATTCCACGCTTGTGCCGATAGGTGGAAGAATGTTTCTACTTCTACCAAAGCAGAAATCGCCGAAAAAAGCGGAGATGATCATCGGCATTCCAATCGTACACGCACTGGTTGATGTACGGCCGGAATCAGTGTCAAAGGTATGTGATGATGTAGTTGAGTATAGGGCTTTTTCAGAATTAATTTGTCTTAATCCAAAAACCACCTATTCCTTCTATGTCCCCATAGATTGTGTAATTTGCACTAAACATGTTTTAAATGGAGATTAAAAAGAGTTATGACCATTGTTGACAATTTCTGTCGGGTCATAATTCGGAACCCATAATTCTTAGAGAGTTTTTATACCTCAAGCGATCTTCTTCAATTCCACAAGGGCAAAATAAAATAGTTCTGCTTCCAGCTCTAAATAGGCATGCAACTTGGTCAAATGGAAATTGAAACTAGGGTAGGAACATGTAACTTGTCACTAGTACTGAAAGCAGTTATTACTTTATATTAGGGGGACAACAATTTAGGGGGGGGGGGGGGGGAGAGGGACATTTATATAGTACATTTTCCAGTACATTTTGCTATTCTTAACCTGGAAGCTCATATAACGTCCTTATTTGTCAGTATTTTTTATTTACTTGCCTTTTTTTTCCTGGAAATAAAACAACAAAAAACCTGCCTGCTTGTCTAATTGTATTCCTTTACCCCCTCACTGTCAATATTTATGTTTTGTTTACATTTCGTTTTTTCCCTCCAATTGTATTTATTTACTTTCCTGTGATTACACAATGTCCAGAATAGTATAATAGTACGAGTTGAAAGAGGAAATGTTACATTCTACGAGGCGAAGCAAGAATGCAACATTTATGAAGGATATTTTGCATGACGGAGCAAGAAAAATATAATAAAAATACTTAGAGCAGGGGTCGGCTGGAGATACAATGTAGTCTTCCTCTACACATTTAAGGTTTTAGTCAGGGTTCCATAGTTTTACAGTTAAATCAATGTGAAAAATACGGCATTCCTGGAACCTGTACTTTGGAAAGAATGTTTTTCTCATAAACAAAATGCATTCCATGTTTGTGTTTATACCTGTGTCTTTAATAAATTGTGGACAGATATGCTCTACTTTATAGAGTGGAGTGAAGCATATCTGTCCAACATTTTTAGATGTTGTTGTATGTATAATTTTACCCATTATTAATTTATCTCCAGATTTCAATTCATCGGGCACTCTATTTATAAATATTCCCATTTCCCTCCCCCCCCCCTCCAAATATTCTCAGATGCAGATACGACGGGAAAAGACACATGCGAATGCAGCACTGAGCCCCCAAGGAGAAAACTGCATTCAACCTCTGGCTTCTTTCCAAGAAACCAACAAAAACTTCACAATACTGCCACGTATATGCATCATCTGCAAAAAGACAGAGGTGGAGGTTTGGACAAGAAGACCCGAACAACTGTCCTTGACAAACTTTCACAATGCCAGACGCTAACTGCAGGAAAGCTTCTGGAAGCAGCGAGGAAAAAAGATCAGTGGGTGCTCTCACAGATCGAGGGAAAGGATCTTGTCACCACAGAAACATTGTATCACACAGTCTGCTTTCCATCCGACTCTCCTTAATAAAAACTCAGCTGGAAATGGGCAAAATTTTTGTTATAACAGAATTGTGTATGTAAATCAGTACGAGTTGTTGTTCACCCACTCAAATGTACATTGTTAAAGACATGGACAAATTTAAGTTTTACCGTTAAGAATAAACATGTATCAAAGGCTAAAGCTGGAAAACCCTCTGGTCGTGTATATATTTTTTTCATACAATTTAGATTTCGATTTTTACCCCCCCCCCCAAAAAAAAAAAACAACAACAAATACTTAACAAATTAAATTATAATAACAAAACAGAAAAAGAAAAAAGAAAATGACACTTTATCCAAAAGTTAAAAATATGGCAATAACAAAATGAAAATTTGTATTGGGACATCAAACCACACCCTAATTCCTCCTAATCGAATTATGTCTCTGTATAGTCCCTTTTTAGCAAGCAACAGCAATGAGCAATCAATTCCCATTGAAAATGTACACAGCTTTCCAATCCTGGTCAATAGAGGGCGCCCTCTATATACAGGTCATTAAAAATGCAAATATTTAATTAACTGGTGAACTTGCGATTGGGGATTTTGGTTTTTCTTGATCCACATGATCCCAGCTAACAGACTGCAGTGATTCCACTTAGATTCAAGAGGTGCGCCAAGGAAATCAATTTCTGAGCACATTTTGCAGCCATGCCCTGTGGTCTACAAGTTAGTGAACGAAATTCACGAATATGGCGATAATTAAGGGCGCCCTCAATAAGCCCAGATAATACGGACGGCGCGCCGCGGAACAAATGAACGGGCTAGCTTGGTCTTGACCAAGACTATTGCTGCGTTCCAATCGCGTCGTTTTTATCGTGTTCACCGTGAATTTCTCCACGTTCACGAGTGGGTTGCATTCCAAACGCTACTCACCAAGACGCACGCGCACAGTCGAGTTAGTCGTGCGGTAAGGACATTCTTTACCGCTAAAAAACTCGTACGTGAACCAACACGCATGCGCGAGTATTTCAATCGTTATGAAGTCGTGAACATGGAAAAAATAATTCCACCTCGAGTTCACCACTGGTGAACACGAGTTACCAGGCGATTAGAACGCCACTATACGACTCGTGAACTCGTGAACACGATAAACACGACGCGATTGGAACGCAGCATAAATGGCCGAGTTCGGGCGGTCTGTTCTTAACACACGAACTCTGTTCTCGCGCTCGAACGGCGGGAACGCGACCCGTGAACATTGCACTCGGAACAAGAACACACACCACCTATCCATCAGGGTTTTGCAAGAACAATTTACGCGTGTCAAGAGCAGACGCGTACTGCCCGAACTCGGCCAATATATCTACGGCCGGTGTGGACGGTAATTCTGTCCCCCGGTAAAATTGTCCGGGGGGACAGAATTACCTAGGTAAAAGTGTCCCCCTAGAGCCGTTAATTCCGTCCCCCTCAAGTTTATTCTGTCCCCTCTCTAGGTAATTTTGTCCCCCAATGTTCCACACATAAGTGGTTATTTTGATGTTATTTCAATGAAAAGCCCACATGGTATTTATTATTTGGACTTCTGTTCTTTTTTATCGATTTATCAAAATAAAAATAAAAATAAAAATAACTGTATTAATTAAATCAACCGATCTACGTTTCTGCGCGAAAGGGAAATTAGCGGTAATCAGTATTTTCAGACTTCTTGCACGCGTACAAATTCTGTATACCCAGCACGAAATGTGGCAGCACTTTTGACCACCTGTAATTTGTAGTACGCTACACATTCTACAGTCTGCCACAAATGATGCACCTGAAGGGGTGAACCTATACTACACTGGTTGTTGCGTCTAGTGGGTGCTAGACTTGTGACGTTGCACGGGACAATTTTACCAGGGGGACACGTTTAACGTTGGGCAGGGAGACAGAATTACCTGGAGGGGGACAGAAATACCTTGGTAAATGTGTCCCCCCGGACAGATTTACCTGGTCACGGCCTGGGCCCAATTTCACGGCGCTGCTAAGCACACGATTTTCTGCTAACCGAGCCTCCGTCTATTTCACGGAGACCGTAAGCAGTAAGCACAGCAAAAGGCACGCTTAACTTAGCGGGAAAATTTGCTTAAATCAGTGACGTAACAATAGAATCTCCATGCGCGCGCCAACGTTAGCACAAAAAAGCCGTGAAATAGCGCTTAAGGTTAGCAAATTTTTCTGCTTAAGTAAGCACAACTTTTCCGCTAACTGTTAAGCAGCGCCGTGAAATTGGGCCCTGGTAAGTCTGTCCGGGGGGACACATTTACCAGGGGGGACAGAATTACCTTTCACACCGGCTCTGTGTTCCATTTGCGAGCGCCCTCTTGTGTTTTTCACTTTGTATGGCGATTTCGCATTACATCAGCATTTGCAAGTACAACAAGTACAAGTGTGTTCTTAAGTTAAGTTCTACTTTGCACAAACACGCTGCTCAGACTCACATTCCTCACATTTTATAATAGTCTTCTTGGAGAGTAAGCAAGCATTGGTAGAGTTTTTGACTGCTTGGCGTTCGTGCAACCCAAAAGTTTGTACAAATAATATTGCCAGCTTTGCCGATGTCAGACAAGACACAAGTCGACCGTTGAGACAACTCGACTCGGGACAAGTCCACCGTTGAGACAACTCGCCCGTTGAGACAAGTCGACCGTTGAGACAACTTGACTTTATGGAAATGTTTATGGAAAAAGTTGCATAAATCTGTGGCAGGATCAAATAAATCTTATCCAAATAAACTAAATACGAGGTACATGTTTTTAGAAAACTGTTTCAGACTGCTAACTGAGTGCTTGATTGATCTAAAACAGATGTGTACATATCTCTACACCTTTTCGATTCTTGAAGGCATTTAGATCATAAACGTTATACATTACTGCCTATAAATATAAGGGTTTTTAATTTTGTCATGCATGTGAACTTGTCATGACTTTGATTCATTACGGACGGCACTACAATTGTCTCAAGCAACACAAATGGTTCATTGGCGAGCCACCGTATCAAATATAAAAATTTGGAAATAATATTAACGCAATGGTCGGTCTAATGCGTGCGTGAACGGTACCGAATCCCAAACTGCATGCGCACCAGCGCATCAAAAAAAAGTCACCGTGCACGGTACGGCCTCGTTGACCAACCGGGAGGATGGGATAAGTTGGCGAACAGGCCCGGCAAAAACGATGCCACCGCGGTACGGCTACGTTGGCCGGGGAAAAGTGCGGGGATAACGAACAGATATGATCATGATATGCAGATATGTAATGCCCAATGTACTCTTAGTTTGCAAGGTATTTTGACCCAGTTTTCAATTACGTTTGTACATAGTTTGAATGGGATAGCACCATCATTTTCCTAAACTAAAGCAGCTAAACCTATCAATCATCTCGCCCAGCGGCAACCCCAGCCGTATCAACCCAGCCAGAAACCCCAAAAAACTTTATGTATCATGACTCCCAAACGGCGATCAGCCGCCGTCAAAAGTCCCTGTTACTATCCCAAAAACATGCGAGTCGACTTGTCTCAACGGTCGACTTGTCTTTTCATTTATCGGACAAACGGTCGAGTTGTCTCAACGGGTGAGTTGTCTCAACGGTCGACTTGTCCCGAGTCGAGTTGTCTCACCGGTCGACTTGTCTGACCCCCTTGACGATACTTGTCATGTACATGTACATTGTCGTCCATTATAATTTAGAGAGGCATGGGTCAGGTGTATAGACGCGCAACTGCTCCGGTGATCATGTACTCGACCTTGTGTTCGATAAATTGTAGTGATTTTGTGTCTAGTTTTCATAGCATTATTAAACACATTTTGTTTAAATGAATAATCCCAAGTCTAAATATAATTGTATATTATGTAGAAATGAGAATAAACCTGACTGAATTGTTTGTATAGATATTGAATGTAAAACGTTGTTGCTCTGATGAAACCTTGTAATGTCAGACATTATCTGTGCATCTCTTAAACATAACATATGATCCATTGGGTCAATGTACTTACTTGTCAACATAGAATATTGGACAATATGAATTGTTCTTGACCTTTAACAGTTACTTGTAGTGATATAATTGTGTGAAATCTTTTTATGGCCTGTGGTTCGAAAGAACATGTATAATTTAGCAGGTACTAGAGGTATTTAAATAGTCCACCCTTCTACTCTCGTCATAGTTTATTCTAGTTTTTGACCTACATGTACATGCTACACAGGCATCGAGGTATATTTGATATTTTCTTACAAGAACACATTTAATAGATAAGATGGCTTATTTTACAGTACTATTTTTTATTTTAGCTGTTACTCTGGTCGAGGCCGGACTCCTGCTAATTCCATCGGTGATAGTCTCCTCTTGCAGCATCCTTACATCTGGGTATGGGTCACACTTGAACTATTATTTTTGCTTTAATAATTATGCATCCAACGGAAATACGATGGGTAGTAACATATGTGGTATGGCATTTCAAAGTTTTCACACAAAGTATTCTTATAATAAGTCGAGAGGTTAATTCATATATATGCAATTAAATTGATATTGAATTGTGAACAGTCGAGCGACAGCAATGAAATTTAATTAATTAATTATTTTGTTTAATCTTTTATATTTAAGAGCTGTTGATTAATGACTGTCGTTTTTGTGTGTAAATAAAATATTTGATTGTAAATGGGAAAAAAAACACATATGTCGCATTTTTGCTGCGTAACCTTGGCCGCTTTATAGTTACACATGACTGGGTAAAAATTAGCTTGAGTAACTCCTGCTGACATGGAAATGATTTGGGTGAGGCAGTTTCGCAGGAATTAGCCTATACTATGACTATAGGGTATGGTCTAATTTGCAATTTTGTATCATCTTACTGTCAATTTTGTTTGCTGCATTTATGTAGACCTGATGGCTTCAACATCTAAAGCTCAACCAACCTCGCCCAAGAGTCGCATCGAGTGCGAGAAATTCTTCCGTCGTCTGCAGTCTAAGCTGGCAGCCTGCTGGCAGCCACTGGCCACATACTGCGAATTTGATAACGACCAAATTAAAATCATCATGAAGACATATGCTGACGACCCCGAAGAACAAGCCTTTCAGATGCTATGCAAGCTGTGGACCCGGAATCCAGAGGGTTGGGCCAAATTTTTGATGGAAGGCCTAGAGCACCCTGCAGTCGACAGACAGGATGTGATTGATGATGTAGAGCAATTCTTAGGAATAGGTAAAAGTGGTTATAAATGGCCTTTCCCAGTCAGTCCGCAGCGCAAGCATTTCAAATCATCTTTTCTAGTATGTATGTTGCTCATATTTTTCATATAACTTTCTTTTTCAGATGATACATTTCATGAGATCTGCAAATTCTCATGTTGTTACTCGTTGTCTAGTGGGTCTGCACGGTGTGTATGACACCCCTATTATTAGTAGGTCATGCCGTCCACCACCATGGTCATGCCCACCGCAGCCATCGCAGCCACGCTAGCATGTCGGCCGCCTCTCTACGGGTACCCACGGGTATCACTATCACCCACTGACCTCTAAACCACCTATCATCACGGAGCCCTTTCAATGATGTTATTTTCAACCAATGAGGGCGCATGAAGACGATGGACTGTCATGGCGGGATATTCCGTTCGTCACTTTCTTGTGGACGTTAAAATTTTTTGCGCCCTGACTGGACTAAGTTAAAATCAACCCCAAATCGACAGTTTTTTGATAGAATATGAAATTATCTTTAACATTAGTGTTTGAAATTGGGTTGTGGCCACAGCCAGAAAATGGGAAAATCTCGTCGTTTTTTGAAGGTCAATTTGTTGGTTCAGAAGCTTTTTTTTACGTTATAAATTTCACCCTCTAAATGTCACATAATTTCTAATATAATTGTATAATATACAAGAATGTTTTCTTATCCAAAGGAAAATATACATAATATTGACAGTAGGTAAATAAAACGAATGTTTCGGACCAAATTCCAGGCGTCGTCGCCAGCTCATTAGGTATTCAAAAACGAGGTCACGCACAAAGTGCCATGCATAAAGCGCACATAAAATTAACGGCTTTTCAGTGCGCTGCGGACTGACTGTTCCTGGCCAATAGCAATTAGCAACATGTAACTACAATAATCCTTGCAAAGAACGTTGATCATTTTAAAGGTAGGATACATCATTTGCAGACAATATCTTACTTATTTGAAAGTAAATGATTCAAGGCATCCAGCCAAATTATTGCGCTAGATATTCTGTTACGAAAAACCAAATTAAAAACGGTTATCGCGAAAAAAGAACAAGAACAACTGCCCGATGACAGTTGAAAACGAATGCCGTTTTTTTTCTCGGCATCCATGATTGTAAAACTTCGGCCAGGTCAGTTAAACGATATTTATTATAAAATACAACCCCCCAAATTCACCCATTCCTGATAATTAAAGCAATTACCAATGGTGTATCTTACATCCACCCCCTGATAATTCAAGCAATTACCAATGGTGTATCCTACTTTAAGGCATGCTGCTCACACTGTTTCGAATGTTTACTAGGGATGTGCATTGGAACCAGGTACATGTACTCGAGTACCTGATTGTCGGCAACAAATTCTAAAACCAGATTATGGAATCAAAAAAAGGGGGGGGGGGGGGGGGGGGGGGTGAGTCCAACACAAACATGTTGCCTTTTTGGATCGCGTGCGATTCCTGGAAGATCTTTGCACGGTGCCCCGAATCCCCAAATGGTGGTACTGAAGAATGAATTGAGAGGCATCACTATTCAACCCGGACCAGACTTTTTGCCGCGCACGGTGACATCACAGTCAATTGCTTTATTTAGCATATGTGCACACGATTAAACGGCGTTCATGTATAACGCCGGTGTATAACGCCGCCCTGTTCACGTGTCTAGGGGCCTAGTACCTTTTTAGAGGATGAAAGCAAAAGGTTTTGAATGTCATTTGTTGGGAATTTTGAAAATGAAACCAGGCTACTACAGGAGAACAAAATATAGGCCTACGGGTATTTCAAATTAATGACGCTGGTAAATTTGCAGTTTAGACCTTGCACTCCTATCTTGCTGTATTACATGTAGTTCACTAATGTTGCAGTATTATAGTGCCGAACAAGCTGAAAAAGAACTTTTGAGATTTAAATGTTGGGGTAGGGTTTCTTTAACCAGTTCGCGCCGGATGACGTATATAAACGCAAAGTTTTCCCCAAATTCAAAACGAATGACGCATAAACACGCCAAGTTTAAGTTAAAAAATGTCTGTCAGCAGCGAGCAAGGCCGGAAAAGCGTGGGTGTGCTTCCCGGCACTGTCAGCCTGAACCCGCTTTGGATCGAGTTTCGTTTAAAATAATCCCGCCCCTCTGCTCAGTGATTTTAAAATAATCCCGGCGCGAACTGGTTAACCAGTTCGCGCCGGAGGACGTATACACAGTACACCCGCAAAGTTTTCCCCAGATTCAAAACGAATGAAGCGTAAACACGTCACGAGCAAGGCCAGAAATGTCTGTCAGCAGCGAGCAAGGCCGAAAATGCGTGGGTGTGCTTCTTGGTACATGTACCATCGGCCTAAACCCGCCTCGGATCGAGTTTTGTTAAAAATTATCTCGCGCCTCAGCTCGGTGATGTTAAAATAATCCCGGTGCAAACTGGTTCTCATGTTTTTGTAATCGTGTATCTGGTTCCCAAACTACTAGTACCCGTACTAATGCACACCCCTACGTGTACCCCCATGTACGTGTACGTCCCACTTAGTCTCCTTTAAAATGTTTGAAAGGGTGCTTTTCAGCTGGGCTGCAAATATTTGTACTTGTATTACCGCGTACAATTGTCCCCGGCCCTGTGTGTAGTTCCCAGATTATGTATACACACGTGAAATTTTATGGCGGGTAGTGGTTGACGTAATATCACGCCTTGACTGCAGATAAATAAAAAAATCCCTAGGCAGAAGAATGTTGGCAAAAACATGTAAATAACGGTGCTAATAAACTAAGTGTTGGCATCTCAAAGTAGTTGCATTATCAAAACAGGAATATTTGACTAAATAAAAAAAAAACAAGAAAACCAAAACCCGCTGGTGGTCGCTGTAACTTACAAATAAACCCGGCGCGAACTGGTTAAAGGGAAATTCCAGGCTCAATAAAATTGTACCTAGTCTGAAAGAATATATGGTAACATACTGACCCCTGCAGACAATTTGTTTTAATTTGTTATCGAGAACAACACACGCGCTTATTATATTCACGATTTCTTGCCATTCAGGAGTACAAGGGCGCGGCCATATTGTTGAAATTCCCCGTCTCAGTCGCCCGGGAAATTATGACGTAGTGTCTGCACCTCAATGCACATCGCTTTATTGCCTGTTGTTCGTACTGGTATCCCACCTTGACGCGGCCAACTACATTATGCAAACGTATGTTGTACGGGGCCCGACTATTGCGAGTACGTGTATTGCATTTCTGTGCAGATTATCGACTTGACGCGCCACAAACTATCGTTTATTTTTGTATTTTATGAGAAGAATAGAAAATCTGTGAGCTAGTAATAATGGCATCACGGGTCCTTCTCTGTACGATTTTGAGCCCACTTTCACATGTACAGTACACATTGTGTATAAACTATGCCGTATACAAAAGGGTTCACTTGCATTCCTTGCGCGTGGAGGACCGCTATCGATCGGGCTTCGCGTACTGATGGTGCAGACACTACGTCACAATATTTCGGACGTACCAATAAACCAGAACAAAAAGGCGTCTCGCATGACGGTAAGCGAAGTGCGAGAAAATCTCCGTTTTATATGATTACCGAAACAGATAAAAATTAAATAAAAATCAAGTCACAATGGCAATTGACACTCTTTAACATTATGCAATTTAAACTATGGGTGGAGTTTCCCTTTAAAGAAGAGATCTTTCAGACTTCTTGGTACATGTAACAGTATACATTGTACATGTACACTGTACTTGCATGTCTACAACTACATAATGTACTAAATGCCTCTTTGTCAAAGTTAAAATGTGTTCTACATGTATATCTTAATTTACCTTTCACAGGAAATCCACCCCCTACACAAATGGATGGGAATGCATCTGTGGGACCAGTATCCGCTGCTTTTGCTCCAGCGCCACAAGGTAAATGTGTGGCAATTCCAGACATCAAGCCAAAAATGGTAGACGGGAGAGTCAAATGGCACATCAAAGTGTGGCAACACCGTATGTTTAGTGATGAGCCAAAGGTGGGCAATCGCGGCTCGTACTTCCACTGTGTCTTGACTGACAATAGTGAATTAACCATCTATACTTCCTTCTTTCTGACCGATTCACAGAAATGTAAAGATGTGTACAATGCCGTGGGGAAAAGTGATAGGGACAACCCAGTGTTCTTGGGTTCCCTTCAACTTGAAAATCAACTAACAAAGTATAAACAAAAGCTTGGAACAAGCAAATATAAATTAGTTTTTAGTGACAAATCAGAGATATTTGTCTAATCCTGGTTGACCTTGTGAGTTTTGACTAAACAGAGAAACTCAATATTTTCTTTTTAGGGATAAACATTTTTTTAACGAGATGGCCGGTCAGTTTTGTTTTTTTAATTTATATCAATTCAACCCCTATCCTCATCAAACATATGATAAATAGAATTCCTGATGAAATTCGTGTTTTAACGAGTAAGTTAATTCACTGTCCAGAATTATGATGTTGAGTACCAATTTTTAGTTGGGGTAGTTTTGCCAATTTGCATAAGCCAACTGTAGTACAGGTAACTGTAGTACAGGTAACTATGCATGCTTATTGGTACAAGGCAGAAAATATGTAGTGTTGATTTAAATGTATACATTGCTGGTAGTTGATTTAAAATGTGAAGTCTTATAAATATGTGGGTGTAATTATTGATGAAGCATTAAGTTAGGGCCCACATGTCGAATACGTAAAGAAAACTTGGCCATCGGAAAGACTTAGTCCACCTCAGCCGGGAGAAAGTTTGGATGAATCGTCTTCGAACTATTCAACCACATGGGCTTAACATCCAACTAGGAAATGATTAACTTCAATTTTTTTCTCCATTTGTCATCTGTTTCATTCCTTGCCAGACTTGTTTTTGTTTGTTCTCACTTCTCTGGTTTTCCCTGTCTAATTTCCTCAACCTCCCCCCCCCCCCCCCCCCCCCCCCCCTACACATTACTCCTATTCATACTAATAAACCCGGCGCGAACTGGTTAAAGGGAAATTCCAGGCTCAATAAAATTTTACCTAGTCTAAAAGAATATATGGTAACATACTGACTTCGCAGACAATTTGTTTTGATTTGTTATCGAGAACGACACACGCGCTTATTATATTCACGATTTCTTGCCATTCAGGAGTACAAGGGCGCGGCCATATTGTTGAAATTCCCCGTCTCGCCCGGGAAATTATGACGTAGTGTCTGCACCTCAATGCACATCGCTTTATTGCCTGTTGTTCGCACTGGTATCCCACCTTGACGCGGCCAACTACATTATGCAAACGTATGTTGTACGGGGCCCGACTATTGCGAGTACGTGTATTGCATTTCTGTGCAGATTATCGACTTGACGCGCCACAAACTATCGTTTATTTTTGTATTTTATGAGAAGAATAGAAAATCTGTGAGCTAGTAATAATGGCATCACGGGTCCTTCTCTGTAAGATTTTGAGCCCACTTTCACATGTACAGTACACATTGTGTATAAACTATGCCGTATACAAAAGGGTTCACTTGCATTCCTTGCGCGTGGAGGACCACTATCGATCGGGCTTCGCGTACTGATGGTGCAGACACTACGTCACAATATTTCGGACGTACCAATAAACCAGAACAAAAAGGCGGCTCGCATGACGGTAAGCGAAGTGCGAGAAAATCTCCGTTTTATATGATTACCGAAACAGATAAAAATTAAATAAAAATCAAGTCACAATGGCAATTGACACTCTTTAACATTATGCAATTATAAACTATGGGTGGAGTTTCCCTTTAAAGAAGAGATCTTTCAGACTTCTTGGTACATGTAACAGTATACATTGTACATGTACACTGTACTTGCATGTCTACAACTACATAATGTACTAAATGCCTCTTTGTCAAAGTTGAAATGTGTTCTACATGTATATCTTAATTTACCTTTAACAGGAAATTCACCCCCTACACAAATGGATGGGAATGCATCTGTGGGACCAGTATCCACTGCTTTTGCTCCAGCGCCACAAGGTAAATGTGTGGCAATTCCAGACATCAAGCCAAAAATGGTAGACGGGAGAGTCAAATGGCACATCAAAGTGTGGCAACACCGTATGTTTAGTGATGAGCCAAAGGTGGGCAATCGCGGCTCGTACTTCCACTGTGTCTTGACTGACAATAGTGAATTAACCATCTATACTTCCTTCTTTCTGACCGATTCACAGAAATGTAAAGATGTTTACAATTCTGTAGACAACAGTGATAGGGACCACCCAGTGTCCTTGGGTTCCCTTCAACTGGAAAAACAACTAGCAAAGTATAACAAAAAACTTGGAACAAGCAAATATAAATTAGTTTTTAATGACAAATCAGAGATATTTGTCTAATCCTGGTTGACCTTGTGAGTTTTGACTAAACAGAGAAACTCTCAATATTTTCTTTTTAGGGATAAACATTTTTTTAACGAGATGGCCGGTCAGTTCTGTTTTTTTTTATTTATATCAATTCAACCCCTATCCTCATCAAACATATGATAAATAGAATTCCTGATGAAATTCGTGTTTTAATGAGCAAGTTAATTCACTGTCCAGAATTATGATGTTGAGTACCAATTTTTAGTTGGGGTAGTTTTGCCAATTTGCATAAGCCAACTGTAGTCCAGGTAACTATGCATGCTTATTGGTACAAGGCAGAAAATATGTAGTGTTGATTTAAATGTATACATTGCTGGTAGTTGATTTAAAATGTGAAGTCTTATAAATGTGTGGGTGTAATTATTGATGAAGCATTAAGTTAGGGCCCACATGTCGAATACGTAAGGAAAACTTGGCCATCAGAAAGACTTAGTCCACCTCAGCCGGGAGAAAGTTTGGATGAATCGTCTTCGGACTATTCAACCACATGGGCTTAACATCCAACTAGGAAATGATTAACTTCAATTTTTTTCTCCATTTGTCATCTGTTTCATTCCTTGCCAGACTTTTGTTTTTGTTTGTTCTCACTTCTCTGGTTTTCCCTGTCTAATTTCCTCAACCTCCCCCCCCCCTACACATTACTCCTATTCATACTTCTTTGTTAGTTCTTCCCTTTGATCTCCACCCTGGACCCCCTTCCTTTGATCCTACCCACACTGACCTCGCCTTCTAATACTCATTTTGTTGTTTGTTCCATTGAACTATGAGCTTTTTCTTTTATGTTTCTTCAGCATCCATGATGTGCATCATGCTGTATAATATATATGTTTGTTTCTTGTACACAACCATTTAGTCTCTGAAGAAGATCTTGTTAAGATCGAAATATTAGGCCCTCTTAACTTATATATTTCAGGTTATTCCAGCCAGTAAGCAGTTTGCAGTAGTATTAATCTTATTCAAATAAACTGTTTGACATTAATATAATATACTTTCACGGTTTAAATGTTAATCCTTTTTTTGGTTTGGGCCTCTCCTATTTCGATTTTTTATTTAAATAATTGCAATATCACCTAAACTGTAGGAGTGCAAAGTGCTTCTGTGATCTTAAAATAAAGCAGAACTGTAGGTTTTTATTGAGCCTAAAAGTTACTCTTGATGTTTCCGGAGAGGTAAATTAACAAGCAACAATTATAATTGTTTTTGGTACATTGTATTTTATAGAAAACACCGGAAAGGCCTTTGTAAAATTATTACTAGCATAACAATTGATGAGTACATAAACATGTAAATTTGATTTTAGCCTATTCATGAAGTAAATGTTTTTATCAATGTGTACTGAAATTTTAGGATTTTTTTCAGGACAATTATGCCCTAGTGATTTTTAATATACAATAAACATTAGGTTGTATGTGTAATAACATATGAAATTAACTTTAAAAAAGAACATGCATTGTGTAACAGTGATTTGTTTTGTCTGATTTTAAAGAATATATCTGGTGATGGTAACAAATTGAAAATGGTTTATTAAAAAAAATCAATCTCGCAGCCGCCAGGCTGAATTGCACAAATATTAAATTACATAAATAGAAAAAAAAATAAACAATCAAAACAGGACATAATTAACTTGGGAAAACCAGGAGGTTAAATGTAGATAAAAACTGGTTAAGTTTGAGAAAAGATAAATCTTGATCAGGGGGAACCAAAGTTGCTAGCTGTTTTGCAATAAAGTGATTAACCAGATGATTGAATAATCAATGGAAATTTAAGTACACACAAATTTAAAATTAATAATAAGTTTGGTGTTTTTCGCCATTCTGTGTGTGTCAAATGACATGTTTCCGCCTCTGTCGCTCTACACAATACATGCAATAAAGCGCATTTACTATGAACCAGACTATTACTGCCATTGGCAACTTCGTTCCCAGGGTGTAGAGCTGTACGCACCGAACACTACCCGCTCTTACTATTGGAGACGAAGTACGGTTGGAAATAAAGTGAGCCCTGGGGACGGGTATAATGCGACATCGCTTTGTTGCCAGCTGGTTTTAAACACTTCCAGCCATATCTTTATCGTCCGTTTAATACCGGCCACGTGATGGGCTCTCGACCAATAGGAATGCCTAAACTGTCCCAGGTATTTATGAATAGTAATTGGTGTATTGTCTTGTGACAGAACCCCACCGTTGCCAACTCACAGAAGTACTTATCGTTAAGTAGCCCAACATAATTTTGAATGTTCATCGAATTTCAGTTGGTAATTGCTTTCGCCTTTTGTTGGCCCCCCGTATCCCTCGTATCCCTCGAGTTGTTCAAGCACATTGACATTCCACAGGTACAGTGGGGTTTTTTCGGTACTTTCTGCTATCATCTTCATATGATTCAAACACACTTTATAGCTCTTTTCAAAGCAAATGAAGTAGATTGGTATTGCACTTTCATCGCGCATTTTACCATTAAAGTAATATCCACCCATCTGTGTTTGCTTTGGAGACTCAGCAAGCAAGTGATGTCTCCATGCCTGTAGATACCATTGCCGCATATTCCCATGTTTAAGATGGAGATTTGTGTTAATTTCCGCAATCGGGACCCGATCTCCAGGAGGAAGACAAGATTCAGCTGCATCTGTGAAGTAGGAACTGTGTCGATTATGCCGTCTTGAACTCGTGATTCCAAGCCCTGGAAAGAATGTTGCAACCTGATGCCACTTTTTTTTTCATATACAGTATTATCTCAATGAAGGTCAAACTGTGCAAAAATGCTGAAAAGACATGAATCTGTGACTAACAAACATTTTTTAATTTTGTAAAAAAATATTTGGATTATTGTTTTGACTCGATCTCCATAGACACAACTGTTGAAGTGGCATCAGAGTACATACATACTGTATACATGTACAATGTACATACTTTTCCCAAGTCCTGCAGCTGCTTAAATATTGTACCTCTTTTCTGATGCTTCACACTTTTACATGTGTTCTTACGGGACCCTGGTGGGGATATGGTTTCGTAGCCCCACAGTGCAGAAAAGCATAAATGTAAACAAAGTGTGATATCATCACAGAGAGACAATTATAAGGCCGTTTAGAATTGAATTTTAGGTTTTCATCACCTCCGAGCTCCCTGATCTATTTTTGCTCCTGCTCCAATTTTTTTTTTTTTTATAATTTATTTCTGAAAGTGTTTTATTTTATTTTCAAATCACAGGCATGGCCGTATTGATTTACATGCAAACATTGTGCATGACATAATAGCTACGGTACTGAGGCATTATGCTTGCCATAGCGTGCTAGCGTCATTAACAAGCTGTTGTGGCTTTCGACTAATAATGAGGAAGTCACTCATAATTAGAAAAACAATTTGTGCGCCGTGCTTATATAAAATATATATTTATCTCCCGACCAATTTTTTTCAATCTTGAGTGATAAAAACCTGAAAACTTTTTTAAATGGCCTAACCAACCAGCAAAATATTTTATTTACATCAAAGTAAATTTTCAAAGAGAACAGAGAACAAAGAAATTGGCAAAGCGGGACTTGAACCTGCGACCTCCGGAATACTGGGCCGGAGCTCTACCACATGAGCTATCTTGCCATATGTTGTTGGCCTTCAAAATTGTCAGTATCTTTGTTCGAGGGCACTAGTCATAAATCATAAACGCCATAATGATGTGTAAACAGGGATCACTCCCAATTTTACGATATAACCTGGGAAGCAACATTGTGGGGATCACTCATTGAGGATGTAAAGTAAATTTTCTCAGAAATTTTCGGCTATTCTGAATAGCCATTCAAATTTCATTAACGAGGAGCTAAACATTGCAATTGTGTAAGCACCTGTTTATTGTTCATTGTTCCCTCCAATCAATATCATTCTAAATCCCGTTATTAGGCCAAATACAAAAACAAACATGTTTATCGTCACCGCCCGCTTCCTTTTTGGAGGCCGCCTCTTTTCTTTTTTTCTTTTTTTGTTGAAAAAAATGATAAATTTTATTATCTTCAAAACACATTTAATTTTTGTTTTTAAAGATAATACAATTTTAAGATCGTATTTTAGACTTTAGCATCACTGTGTACATGCTGTGGAAATATATTTTTTTCTAATGGAAAAGCTAGGGTGTGACGTGTATGGTGCATACATGATCGACCCACATGAATTTTGATTTTTAATCTTCGGAAAGCCATGTTTTAATTTCAAATAGGAAGATAGGGTGTGACATGTTCACTGCAGGACTCGCATTAAAATGTGTCGGGCGGCCATTTAAAAAAAAAAAAAAAGCATGACGCTAAACTTTTTTTTTTTATTTGGCCTCATTATAGCCGAGTAAAAGTCAACAAGTGGATTGGTCTGATGGGAAACAACACCATTCTTGGACCATTTTTTTTCAATAGAAATTTAAATGGTGTGTACATTTTTTTGTTTTACTCACAAAATAGACAAATTTCGTGTATGAGTAGCAAGACAGTGAATTACAGTACCTTGCTGCCACCTTACATGTAAATGCTTACACCCGGTCTTAAAATACTCCAGACACCCCCTTTCATGCAAGTGCCAAACTTTTTTTCTATTTAGAGGTGAAACGAACAAAACAACCTTCTTTTCGAACTTGGCTCCCAGACTATTAATAAGTTTGCAGTAACATTAATATGATGAGAACTGTCCAAAATTTATATTTTTCCAACCCAACCTAATCTACTTCAATCCAAACAAATTGTTACATACTTTTATCTTCTTTCTTGGCGAGTTCAGACAGTGTAGTATTGAGAAACTCAACCTCATCATCACATCCAACGTCTTGCAAAGCCTTGGTCAGGGTCTCTTTCCACGCGGAGGCCTCTTTTTTTCTTAGTTTACAAAGCATCTGGAGTACCCACTCTGTTGGTTCATTGTCCAGCTTGATTTGATCAACCTGATCCGATATAAAACCACAGAGAATGGCAACTTGTACCCACACTGCTGTCAGCATCTGTGATAGCCTAACAAAAACTCGCTCATGACTGAGCTGCTGGTCGTCTTCAGATCCCTTGTTGTTCGTTTCGTCAGCTGTTTACACAATCACAGTATATAGTTTGAGTACAGCAGTTTTGTAAATTACATTACTTTTAGGTGCACAAGATGTATTGCTGCCGGAAGCGAAAGCAGGGCATGAGACTTGCATAAACGTGTGTCATCATATTTTGTGCAGATCGATCCATGACAAAATGGACATTATGAGCTGCAAGCAGGGGGGACTAGGACACAAATTCAGCCCAGGACGCACTGGCCCACATCAGCCCACATGTACTGTACTGGCCCATGCGTGCAGACAGCCTACAGATAAATTGTACACACGCACGGATGCTTACCATACAGGGTTCCTACAGACAGAAAGCTAGAGGGAGGCCGAGTTATGCTCAAAACTCAACCCTCTTACAGTCATGTCTAAACTTCAAGTGTTGCCGTCTAGCCGTTGGAGTCGCTGTTAAGCAGTGATTTTGCCGATGAGTTTTTACAAGCGATGAATGTGATTTTTTAGGCTGTGCTGTGAGGGAGACCAAGGATACTAGGCCCCTACCATGATATAATTAATTATACACAAATAAACCCCAAAGGAAACTCACTAGGTAAATTTGCATAAATTTCAAAGTGAGAAAAGAAATTGGTAAGGCGGGACTCGAACCTGCAACCTTCGGAACACTGGACCAGCACTCTACCAACTGTGCCGGTTGGCCGGTAGAGGGCACTAGAGTGATTCCACGATGGAATCGCCTTGTGGTCCCTGCCGGTACGCCCGGGCAACCTGTTCTGGATGGCGCATACGCCAAACTGGTTTAGACCGGTTCCAGTGCCGCGTTGTAACGGGCAGCTTCATGTCAGTTTTTTGACCAGAGAAAGGAGTGTGAATAAACGGCCTGAGAATCACCGAAACCACAGAATACCTGTCTCTGTTTCCTTCTTGTGTGTTTGTCGACCCCAGCAACGGTCTACGTTACATCGGTGGCAGCGGTTGGCATACAGGAAGACGAAAAAGCCAGGTGAAGTCTGTTGATGTTTTCGCAAAACAGTGATTGTTATGGTGTGGCGGCCGACTCGCCCTGCAGCGGAGAAGCGGGCCAGAGCAGTTTGGAGAGCATCCGGTGAATTCCGTACATCACGCCGGGGGAGTTGAAGGCCTTCTTTAGGGAAGTTTCGGGGAGCTCTGGGGGTGTTTCCTGGGGGAGGAGTTGGGGAAGGATAGTAGAGATTTTTAGGACATGCGCCAAGGGCTTAGGGGGCCTTGGTGCATCCGATTCGGAGAGAGGGCGCCCTTCCCCATATATTGTCCGGGGCCGCTACCGACTCCGACGGGGGGCAGCCCCATGCTGTAGACGGCGGCAGACGTCTCGCTCCACACTGAGCGATTTTGAGCTGTGCCCGTCGATGCAGCAGGGGCGGGTCCTCGTCGGGCCATTCCCCGGATCTTCTGCAGAAATTATACCAAGTCCAGGGAGGGGGGGGGGGGGGGGGGGGCATACTTTGGACGGCGGCACGACAGACGTTTCGTTTAACTCGGAGCGATTCCGAGCCGGGTCCGTTGGCGCAGCAGAGGTGGGGCCTTGCCGGGACGCCCATGCTTCCTAGGCGAGTCGCGGGAGCCAGTCGCGGGAGCCAGTCGCGGGAGCCAGTCGCGGGAGCCAGTCGCGGGAGCCAGTCGCGGGAGCCAGTCGCGGGAGCCAGTCGCGGGAGCCAGTCGCGGGAGCCAGTCGCGGGAGCCAGTCGCGGGAGCCAGTCGCGGGAGCCAGTCGCGGGAGCCAGTCGCGGGAGCCAGTCGCGGGAGCCAGTCGCGGGAGCCAGTCGCGGGAGCCAGTCGCGGGAGCCAGTCGCGGGAGCCAGTCGCGGGAGCCAGTCGCGGGAGCCAGTCGCGGGAGCCAGTCGCGGGAGCCAGTCGCGGGAGCCAGTCGCGGGAGCCAGTCGCGGGAGCCAGTCGCGGGAGCCAGTCGCGGGAGCCAGTCGCGGGAGCCAGTCGCGGGAGCCAGTCGCGGGAGCCAGTCGCGGGAGCCAGTCGCGGGAGCCAGTCGCGGGAGCCAGTCGCGGGAGCCAGTCGCGGGAGCCAGTCGCGGGAGCCAGTCGCGGGAGCCAGTCGCGGGAGCCAGTCGCGGGAGCCAGTCGCGGGAGCCAGTCGCGGGAGCCAGTCGCGGGAGCCAGTCGCGGGAGCCAGTCGCGGGAGCCAGTCGCGGGAGCCAGTCGCGGGAGCCAGTCGCGGGAGCCAGTCGCGGGAGCCAGTCGCGGGAGCCAGTCGCGGGAGCCAGTCGCGGGAGCCAGTCGCGGGAGCCAGTCGCGGGAGCCAGTCGCGGGAGCCAGTCGCGGGAGCCAGTCGCGGGAGCCAGTCGCGGGAGCCAGTCGCGGGAGCCAGTCGCGGGAGCCAGTCGCGGGAGCCAGTCGCGGGAGCCAGTCGCGGGAGCCAGTCGCGGGAGCCAGTCGCGGGAGCCAGTCGCGGGAGCCAGTCGCGGGAGCCAGTCGCGGGAGCCAGTCGCGGGAGCCAGTCGCGGGAGCCAGTCGCGGGAGCCAGTCGCGGGAGCCAGTCGCGGGAGCCAGTCGCGGGAGCCAGTCGCGGGAGCCAGTCGCGGGAGCCAGTCGCGGGAGCCAGTCGCGGGAGCCAGTCGCGGGAGCCAGTCGCGGGAGCCAGTCGCGGGAGCCAGTCGCGGGAGCCAGTCGCGGGAGCCAGTCGCGGGAGCCAGTCGCGGGAGCCAGTCGCGGGAGCCAGTCGCGGGAGCCAGTCGCGGGAGCCAGTCGCGGGAGCCAGTCGCGGGAGCCAGTCGCGGGAGCCAGTCGCGGGAGCCAGTCGCGGGAGCCAGTCGCGGGAGCCAGTCGCGGGAGCCAGTCGCGGGAGCCAGTCGCGGGAGCCAGTCGCGGGAGCCAGTCGCGGGAGCCAGTCGCGGGAGCCAGTCGCGGGAGCCAGTCGCGGGAGCCAGTCGCGGGAGCCAGTCGCGGGAGCCAGTCGCGGGAGCCAGTCGCGGGAGCCAGTCGCGGGAGCCAGTCGCGGGAGCCAGTCGCGGGAGCCAGTCGCGGGAGCCAGTCGCGGGAGCCAGTCGCGGGAGCCAGTCGCGGGAGCCAGTCGCGGGAGCCAGTCGCGGGAGCCAGTCGCGGGAGCCAGTCGCGGGAGCCAGTCGCGGGAGCCAGTCGCGGGAGCCAGTCGCGGGAGCCAGTCGCGGGAGCCAGTCGCGGGAGCCAGTCGCGGGAGCCAGTCGCGGGAGCCAGTCGCGGGAGCCAGTCGCGGGAGCCAGTCGCGGGAGCCAGTCGCGGGAGCCAGTCGCGGGAGCCAGTCGCGGGAGCCAGTCGCGGGAGCCAGTCGCGGGAGCCAGTCGCGGGAGCCAGTCGCGGGAGCCAGTCGCGGGAGCCAGTCGCGGGAGCCAGTCGCGGGAGCCAGTCGCGGGAGCCAGTCGCGGGAGCCAGTCGCGGGAGCCAGTCGCGGGAGCCAGTCGCGGGAGCCAGTCGCGGGAGCCAGTCGCGGGAGCCAGTCGCGGGAGCCAGTCGCGGGAGCCAGTCGCGGGAGCCAGTCGCGGGAGCCAGTCGCGGGAGCCAGTCGCGGGAGCCAGTCGCGGGAGCCAGTCGCGGGAGCCAGTCGCGGGAGCCAGTCGCGGGAGCCAGTCGCGGGAGCCAGTCGCGGGAGCCAGTCGCGGGAGCCAGTCGCGGGAGCCAGTCGCGGGAGCCAGTCGCGGGAGCCAGTCGCGGGAGCCAGTCGCGGGAGCCAGTCGCGGGAGCCAGTCGCGGGAGCCAGTCGCGGGAGCCAGTCGCGGGAGCCAGTCGCGGGAGCCAGTCGCGGGAGCCAGTCGCGGGAGCCAGTCGCGGGAGCCAGTCGCGGGAGCCAGTCGCGGGAGCCAGTCGCGGGAGCCAGTCGCGGGAGCCAGTCGCGGGAGCCAGTCGCGGGAGCCAGTCGCGGGAGCCAGTCGCGGGAGCCAGTCGCGGGAGCCAGTCGCGGGAGCCAGTCGCGGGAGCCAGTCGCGGGAGCCAGTCGCGGGAGCCAGTCGCGGGAGCCAGTCGCGGGAGCCAGTCGCGGGAGCCAGTCGCGGGAGCCAGTCGCGGGAGCCAGTCGCGGGAGCCAGTCGCGGGAGCCAGTCGCGGGAGCCAGTCGCGGGAGCCAGTCGCGGGAGCCAGTCGCGGGAGCCAGTCGCGGGAGCCAGTCGCGGGAGCCAGTCGCGGGAGCCAGTCGCGGGAGCCAGTCGCGGGAGCCAGTCGCGGGAGCCAGTCGCGGGAGCCAGTCGCGGGAGCCAGTCGCGGGAGCCAGTCGCGGGAGCCAGTCGCGGGAGCCAGTCGCGGGAGCCAGTCGCGGGAGCCAGTCGCGGGAGCCAGTCGCGGGAGCCAGTCGCGGGAGCCAGTCGCGGGAGCCAGTCGCGGGAGCCAGTCGCGGGAGCCAGTCGCGGGAGCCAGTCGCGGGAGCCAGTCGCGGGAGCCAGTCGCGGGAGCCAGTCGCGGGAGCCAGTCGCGGGAGCCAGTCGCGGGAGCCAGTCGCGGGAGCCAGTCGCGGGAGCCAGTCGCGGGAGCCAGTCGCGGGAGCCAGTCGCGGGAGCCAGTCGCGGGAGCCAGTCGCGGGAGCCAGTCGCGGGAGCCAGTCGCGGGAGCCAGTCGCGGGAGCCAGTCGCGGGAGCCAGTCGCGGGAGCCAGTCGCGGGAGCCAGTCGCGGGAGCCAGTCGCGGGAGCCAGTCGCGGGAGCCAGTCGCGGGAGCCAGTCGCGGGAGCCAGTCGCGGGAGCCAGTCGCGGGAGCCAGTCGCGGGAGCCAGTCGCGGGAGCCAGTCGCGGGAGCCAGTCGCGGGAGCCAGTCGCGGGAGCCAGTCGCGGGAGCCAGTCGCGGGAGCCAGTCGCGGGAGCCAGTCGCGGGAGCCAGTCGCGGGAGCCAGTCGCGGGAGCCAGTCGCGGGAGCCAGTCGCGGGAGCCAGTCGCGGGAGCCAGTCGCGGGAGCCAGTCGCGGGAGCCAGTCGCGGGAGCCAGTCGCGGGAGCCAGTCGCGGGAGCCAGTCGCGGGAGCCAGTCGCGGGAGCCAGTCGCGGGAGCCAGTCGCGGGAGCCAGTCGCGGGAGCCAGTCGCGGGAGCCAGTCGCGGGAGCCAGTCGCGGGAGCCAGTCGCGGGAGCCAGTCGCGGGAGCCAGTCGCGGGAGCCAGTCGCGGGAGCCAGTCGCGGGAGCCAGTCGCGGGAGCCAGTCGCGGGAGCCAGTCGCGGGAGCCAGTCGCGGGAGCCAGTCGCGGGAGCCAGTCGCGGGAGCCAGTCGCGGGAGCCAGTCGCGGGAGCCAGTCGCGGGAGCCAGTCGCGGGAGCCAGTCGCGGGAGCCAGTCGCGGGAGCCAGTCGCGGGAGCCAGTCGCGGGAGCCAGTCGCGGGAGCCAGTCGCGGGAGCCAGTCGCGGGAGCCAGTCGCGGGAGCCAGTCGCGGGAGCCAGTCGCGGGAGCCAGTCGCGGGAGCCAGTCGCGGGAGCCAGTCGCGGGAGCCAGTCGCGGGAGCCAGTCGCGGGAGCCAGTCGCGGGAGCCAGTCGCGGGAGCCAGTCGCGGGAGCCAGTCGCGGGAGCCAGTCGCGGGAGCCAGTCGCGGGAGCCAGTCGCGGGAGCCAGTCGCGGGAGCCAGTCGCGGGAGCCAGTCGCGGGAGCCAGTCGCGGGAGCCAGTCGCGGGAGCCAGTCGCGGGAGCCAGTCGCGGGAGCCAGTCGCGGGAGCCAGTCGCCATTCGCAGAAGATAGCCACAGGAGCCAGTCGCAGCAAGGGGTGTGCCGGAGCTAGTCGGACCACGCATGCGCTTCGGAGTCGGACCACGCTCGCATGCGCTTCGGAGTTGAGGACGTATGCCCCTCTGTGTTGGACCACAGTTTGCCAAGGAAGACGGAGTTCCAGTGCCGGCCACCTCCCACCTATTAGACGGGATCGACTTTTAAACTTTCCATTTTTAAATAAAATTGTTGTTGTTGTTGCGTTTTCTGGTGCGGGTCTTTCGGGTGCGCGGCGGCAGATGCCCGCCGGCTTGTTTGGGGACAAACAAGGTCTTTGTGGAGAGCTGTGTAACGTCTGTGCCGGTTGGTCGGTAGAGAGCACTATAGAGCAATTTTCGGTGGAGTCGCCTAGTGGTCCATGCCGGTACGTCCGGGCAACCCATACCGGATGGCGCATATGCCGAACCGGTAAAGACCGGTTCCAGTGCCGCGTTGTTCCAGGGCCCATGCTGTGGACGGCGGCGCGGCAGACATTTCGTTCCACTCAGAGCGATTCCGAGCCTTGCCGGGACGCCCACGGTCCCTAGGCGAGTCGCAGTCGCGCGAGTCGCAGTCGCGCGAGTCGCAGTCGCACCAGGCAGTCTCACCAGGCAGTCGCCCCAGGCAGGAGCCAGTTGGAGTCGCAGGAGCCAGTCGCAGTCGCAGTTGCCATTCGCAGGAGCAATTCGCAGGAGCAATTCGCAGTCGCAGGCGCAGGAGCCAGTCGCAGGAGCTAGTCGCAGGCGCAGGAGCTAGTCGCAGGCGCAGGAGCTAGTCGCAGGCACAGGAGCTAGTCGCAGTCGCAGGAGCCAGTCGCAGCAAGGGGTGTGCCGGAGCTAGTCAGACCACGCATGCACTTCAGAGTCGGACCACACATGTGCCTCGGAGTTGGACCACGCATGTGCCTCGGAGTTGGAGCATACATGCCCCTCGGTGTTGGACCACAGTTCGCTAAGGAAGACGGAGTTCCAGCGCCGGCCACCTCCCACCTATTAGACGGGAACTTTTAAACTTTCTATTTTGAAATAAAATTGTTGTTGTTGTCGTATTTGTTGGCGTCGTGTGTTTTCGGTGCGGGTCGTTCGGGTGTGCGGCGGCAGATGCCCGCCGGCTAATTGTTTGGGGGCAAACAAGGTCTTTGTGGGAGGTATGTGTAACGTCTGTGCCGGTAGAGGGCACTAGAGCTATTCCACGGTGGAGTCGCCTAGTGGTCCCTGCCGGTACGCTGGGCAACCCATACCGGATGGCGCATATACGCCGAACCAGTTTAGACCAATTCCAGTGCCGCGTTGTAACAGGCAGCTTCATGTCAGTGTTTTGATCGGAGAAAGGAGTGTGAAAAAACCGGTCTGTCGAGAATCACCGAAACCACAGCCCGTTTCCTTCTTGTGTGTTTGTCAACCTCAGCAACAGTCTACGTAGTATCTCCGACTCGAACAAAAATACTGACAATTTGGGAGACACTACCAAACATACAGCGCCGGTCCGGTGTTTTGGAGGTTGCAGGTTCGAGTCCCACCTTGCCAATTTCTTTGCTCACTTTATCCTACATCATGTATCGTATGGGATGGCTAGGATGGGCTTTATTTTAATACCTGAAGTACTTCTAAAATGATGTTCTTTCTCCATCTTCTTTCTTCTGCTTCTTTCAATCATGTGATAGTATTAATAGCAAGTATGCAGGTCACGTCAATGAGCTTATACTGTAGTCAGAAAAAAAAGAAAAAGCATGCGCTTTTTACTTTAACTGACACCCAACCCAAAACTAATGTGAGTCTTTCCTTACTTGTGGTTGAAGTCGATTAAACTGTAGTTCCTACATTTAAAGTTCAAAGCGCGAGGGCAGGGGCCGTATTCACAAAACTTAAACTTAGGAGAATACTTAAGTCATACCTAAATCTAAGCACCCAGCTAACTTAAGTGCCACGCTTAATTTGGTATTCACAAAAGATCTAAGCAACCCACTTATCTTAGTGCTCCACTTAACTTATGTGTTTAAAGCAGTCACTGTTGCTCATGCGCAAAACATTTGTCATAAACGTTCCTACGCAACGAAAATTGTATCTATCTGCGCGGTTTACCATGCGCGCGTGCACACGCACGCAGCTAGCTAGCGACGCAGTTTTCAAGCCCAAGTTAGTGCACCCCAATAGTCTGCGTCACGCGCGCGTTAAATGAGTTCGTCATGCACGTTTTAGATGTTTTAACACAGAATAGTAGTGAAATGTTCATTTTATTTACTCTCGAGTGTGAAACAAATTGTGATGGTGATTTATCCGCATTCTTTCAAACATGCTGGAAGGTAAGATAGTTCTTTTGTTTTTATAGTCGGCAGTCACGTGTATTGCATGTCATTGGTTAACGTTAACGTAACAAGTCACCAATCGCAATCATTTCGCCCGCCTAAAATTTAACAAATCGATCAAAAAAAATCGTTAGAATGTCTACGAACTACAATTCTAGAGCTGTCACACATTAACTTCAAATTGGCTTCCTTTTACAATAATTCGATACTGTCGAGATTTCCCATAGCCCCTAGAATATCAAAGAACAGAAAAAAGCCGCCATGACACCCCCGTCCTAAGCGCCCCGCTTAAACGAGTTAAGACTAGTCAGACCACACTTAGATTTAAGACTCAAAAATAAGTGGGGTACTTAGCAAAAATGTTTTGTGAATACCGCTAAGTCATTCAGATATGTCTAAGTCGGGTATTTAACTTAAGTGGGGTGCTTATTTTTTTTGGACTTAAAGGTAGTATATACACCATTGGTAATTGCTTGAATTATCATGAATGGGTAGATTTGGGGGGTTGTATTTCATAGTAAATATCGTTTAACTGACTTTTCCGAAGTTTTACAATCATGGATGCTGAGAAAAGCACGAAAAACAGCGTTTGTTTTCAACCGGGGTCAAGCAGTTATTCTTATGTTATCTTTGTTTTTTCGCTCTCGCCGGCGAGAGCGAATTTTTTTTTTTATTCAATTTTTTTGAATAATTACAGGATATCTAGCGCAATCCTTTTGCTGAATGCCTAGAATCATTATTTACTTTCAATTGAGTAAGGTATTTCTTAATAATTCAGTAGTAAATATTTTCGATTTCTGCAAATGGTGTATACTAGTACTACCTTTAAGTCGTTTTGTGAATAGGGCCCCTGGATTCTATTTGTAAAGATCGGGGCGGACATCCGGGAACTGTCATAAAAACGCGTCATAATACGTACACCGCGCCGGTAAAAACGAAATGCAGTCTTGTATGCTTCAGTGCAGTGTCGGCGCGCATTGTTTTCATCGGCGCGCTGACCTGTGACGTATGTCCGCGGTGATCAATAAGGTTGTTTCACGTTCCAGTTGCGCATGCTCAGTAGAGCGCCCTCTGTAGGCCTACTACATGTAGGAGAGGGGAACGCCCATATAAACACGCTATCATCCGGGTAAGTTGCGTACCCCTTTTTGCGCTGAATCCAAGATGGCCGCGGAACGTGAAACAACCTTATACTGCTCGATTTATTGATTCAGGCGAGTTCACAGGCGATTTTACAGGTTCACCATACTCACACAGACCATGCACAGACATTCACAAGTTCACGTAAAAACTCTGTCTCCGCCTAATTTGGGGGAGAACCTCATCAGTTTTTGGAGTCACAAATCACGACACTAATATATAAACATGGCGTCGGCGAATCAATTTCGCGCCACGGGCGTTTATAGCCTAGCCCGCCATTGGTTGGCGAATTTATATGGGCGGCCATCACCGCAAACGATACAAAAACAATCAACAGGTATTCTCGCGGTCGGGATGACGTCACCGGGCCCTGTTTCTTGTCTCTGATTGGTCAGTGGTGGCTGTTAGTTATCACCCCCTCTGGACTCAAAGGGGAATGAGTAGCAATAAATAGTGTTGTGGTCTATGTGAAAAAAATCTAAATAATCAATTATTGTCTAATATCTATTAAACACTACACCGAAATATTTCCAAATTTCATTGTTTTATGAAGTAACAAAATCTCCCACGATACACCGAAAAAAAAAGTATGCATGTTTTTATTGCTGTAAAAAAATATAGAAAACACGTAATTCCCTGTACAAATTGAATGGAGGGCTACCCCTTTGCCCAACGGCGTGTGCAATAGGTGGAACAGCCTCCGACCGTGAGAATGGGACAATGTTATCAGCAATTAATTAACTGCGTGTATTGTTGAGAGTTGGTTGCTCATAAGCTCAATACAAGGTAAAATCCCGAATAAAGGTGAAGATTAAATTTCGAATATGCTGTTTGGTGTCAACAATCTGCTGTTAAATTATGTAAACCATGGCCGCCCATACATGTTGACGAATTATTGCGTGCTAGCTGCGAGGGAATTCCCCGTGACGTATCCCGATATGCGATGACGATGCTGAAATATTTGCGAGGCCGCGGGAACTTTGAAGTTGGAACCAGGTTTGTTGTCGGTGAATGCCGACAGGCGCTTGTGAATCACGTATTTTATCGCAATAAAACAGACCTCCTTCTGCTTGGCGATTGTACATGCAACTAAATTGTCCATTTGTGATACTATTCAGTTTTAATCTAGTACTGACGTAGTAGCAGCAGCATCAAATAATCTCTGGTCTGATTGCAAATCAAGACTCCACAGGTAATTTCCTTGTTAAGAAGATACACTCTTACAAATACAAGTTTTTTCTAAAGTTCTGGCTTTGACGTAATTAACCAATCCAAGCCAGAATTTCATATAGATCAGCGCCCCAGTTACTAACTTGATTTTCGTTTGAGATTCACACTGTAACTATACAGTAACATTATGGAAAGAAGTAAAAAGATATTAGATAATGTCAGCATGAACTACATGTAGTATAAATGTTATAATATACTTCCAAAATGGAGCAAAACATTTGATCAGAGCTCCTAAATTATTCTCAGATTGCCTTCGAATGTATTAAGCCAAAGCAATGTAGATTTCAAAATGTTGCAATAGACAAAAGGGAGCTAATTACAGCCCTATCTGTGGGGCTACCCCTTCCCCTGTTTGCCTAAAGCTAGATGCACGCATGAGCTGTCCGCAACAGTCCAACATAAAAAGAAATCTAACAGTCCTGGCCCCTCCCTGCAAACAAATCCTGGATTCGCCCCCGAGTGATACTGGTTATTAGAAATAGAATGTTGTCAATATTATTATTCATCTCTATTTTCTATACCCAGCTCAATATAAGACAGAGGGACTCCCCCTTAGTACCCCATACCTATACACTCTCCAGGCCGGTACGCAGGGGGGGGGGGGGGGGGGGGTTGCGACGGGTGCGTACGCACCCCCCCAAAAAAAAAAATTACTAAAAGGTCCACATTTTCCGGATAAATAATGGCATTTTGATGTAGAAATAACTGTACTGCAGGCACACAAAACATTTTGGTCCCATTTTTGGTCCCATCAGTACAAATTCGCCCCCCAAATTACCAAAAGGTCCACATTTTCCGGAGTAAATAATGGTATTTTGATGTAAAAATAACGATACTGGCAAGCACAATGACTACCACAAAGGAGGTTCCCTCCATCTCATATCTTGCTTTATATGCCATTTTCACATAGGTATAGCACACGTGGTTCTACATCTACAATGGCAACTCGAAAGGTGTATGTAAATAAGTGTGAGCGATTTTTCCTAAAGTTGGCAGATATGTTGCCAAAAGAATGGGAAAAACTTGCAATTCACTGTGATTTTACCGATGATGAGGTAGCCATCTATCAAGAAATGAAGGAGCCGGCCTTCAAGATGCTGTGCAGCCTGAGGAAAAAGATTAAACCCACTTTATTGAGAAAGACCCTGATCAAGGGTCTGAAAGCTATTGGAAGAAATGATGTGGTGGAGCTTGTCAAGAAACAGAAGTTCTTCATAAAAGAAGGTAACATTACTTGACAATTTTATGAAGTGATATAGCATATAGCAGAGGGCAATTCCTTTGCATGTCATTGAATCTGCTGTGCTTTTATTGTACACAATATGGCCTCTTAGATGGTCACTATGTATAAGGTCCATAACTAATCACATTGCTTCCCAGCTAACACATAACGTTTTCATAACGTTCCTGGAATGTCATCCTTGGTCACGTTCTGTGAAAACGTTGACGGAACATTATGCGGACGTTTGAAAGAAACGTTGCATTGTAACATTCAGATAACGTTATTAACAACGTTCGAAGATCGTTATATGGACGTCGGAATGTAATGTTTTTTTGTAACGTTCCTAACACGTTCTTCGTACGTCAGGAAATTTACCTACAGCAACTGACCAATCAGAAGGGAGGAAATGTGTGTTCACAATAGTCGATGTTAAATTGTGGTAGTTAGTCCAACAATTCACTTTTTTGACCATGATATGTAATTATTCAAACGATTCCTCGATTGAATTTTGATTTTTGGGCAATAGTGAGAAAAAAATCTCATTACATTTTATTCGTATTCAAATGTTGACATTATTCATACAAATTTGCTGTGACTTTTTCGTGGACAAAAAAGCGAACTATAAAACTAACAACGGCAATAGCTAAGTTTGTAGTAAGTGTTCAGTAGGTAATATCAGTAATAGGAATAGGTTATTATTGTATGTATGTGTAATTGCAATGTGTAATAAGTTAATGTGGTATTACGTAATCTGTACACGCAGTAAATATGTACATAATTAGAGTGTTCAACAGTGAGATTTTGTTATCTTGCCAATGTGCTCTGAATGTTGTACGAATGTTATTTCACAACGTTTCTTTGTAACGTTCAAAGGACGTCAAGAGAACTCCACACATTTACGTTCCCGCAACGTTTTTTCCAAACGTTCCGGAAACATTACCGTAACGTTGTAAGAACGTTCATGGAACGTTTTTTGGTTAGCTGGGTTTTAACCCTAACTCACTATAGTGTAATTTACTAGGAACCATACTCATTCTGACAAACCCCCAAACCATGAGGCAAACTGTACAAACAAACTGTTGGACTCTGATTCTGGAGATATGCCTGTCAGTTTAGGGGTCCATCTAGTACCAATCCCAACAAAACCTGGTGTTGGAGTTTGACTGGATGGTGATTGTTAGGGTTACGCCAAAGCTGATCAGCATTGTGCGCAAGTCTATTCATTTGTGCCCCTAAACAAAGTAATTCTTACACATTAGCCCAAACAGTTATCATACTACTAATGATGTGGGTTTTTTTCACAGAAAGGTCTTCTAAGACTAAAACAGTGTGTCAACCAAACTCTGCCAAGCCATCAACACAAAAGAAAAAAGGTAGATAACATACTAAAAAAATCATATTTTTGAGTTTGCACTATGGCATGTATTTGGTGTTATTTTTTTTTTAAATGGCACAGCTGGTTGAAAATTGACTTGGCACCTGAGACTTAAGTAGTCTTTAAGTAAGATAATAACTTTCTTTAATTTGTATTGCTGCAGGGACAAAGCCTCAGTCAAAAGGTGCTGGATCATCATCAGCAAGAAAGAACAGAGGTATGTTTGCATAGTATTGAAATCATGCAATACAAGAAAATATACAGGCACATTAACCAACCAGTCGAACAGACCGGAGATAATGTTGCAACCTGGCGCCACTCTTTTCTTCACTTAAAGGTCAGTCATTCTAAAAATGTTGAAAAGACATGAATCTGGGACTGAGAAACATTTCCAATTTTATTATTAGGAAAATAATACTTCGAAATTTTCTTGACTTTCCATAGACTGTACACAACTGCTGAAGTGGTGTCAGGATACCATACATTCTTTCCCAACATGACACCTTAAATCAGGTTAATATCGAATCAGTCAGCTGCGTCAAAAGAAACGTGGTACCAGTTTGTTTATACACATAGTCCCACACCAGATGGTCTTTCTTATAGAGTTATATTACAGAGAGCACACTTATCACGTGACCCAGTCCCGACAAGGATGCATGGACGCCAATTTGTAAGTGGGCAAAAAGTACGTAGTTGACATAGCCTACACATCTCTTTCATGAGATGCCTAAGACTTGTGCGTGCTTTGGCTGCACACATCGGAGCATTGTCAACAAAACCAGAAACGTCTCTTTTCACGAGTAAATACTTTCTGGGATAGGGGTGCCAGCAGTTGAGGTCGCTATAGCCACCACGATCATCCACTGCAGTCCACTGCTTCGCGCCTTTGCTCTCTGCGTCTGCCACTTCATGAGCAATCTCCTTGAAAATCCTGGATTCAGTTTTGACTTGGTGGAGGGGGGGGGGAAATAGGAATAAAATTTACCAATAAAACTGTCTGTCCAAGTCACTCGAGACCGACATTAAACGGCCAATAAAGTTAACTGAAATATAGCTGCCGCGCCTCTACCTGTATAACCTACCTGTATACGAGACCACTAGCGTTGAAAAACGTGCAAAACATACCTGGAATAAAACTACATTTACATTTTCATTCTTGTTCGAACAATGAATTTGGTGCCAAAGGCTGAATTCCAAAAATGTTGTAGTACACCCCGCCCCCCCCCCCCCCCCCCCCCCCCCCCCGGCCCCCCCCCCCCCCGCTCCCGCCCCACCCCCCCCCCCCCCCCCCCCCCTGCCCCACCCCCTCCCGTTCTCCCCCTGGTCCGCGATTTTATAGTGAATTTGACAACAACTAAACGCACCCTAGCCCCCCCCTAAAAACTTCTAAAGAAACCACAACATTCCACAAGCACAATGGACACCACAAAAGAGGGGGGGGGGGGGGGGGTTCTCTCCGTCCCATTATTTGGCTTCATATGTCCCCGGAAATTGTATCCGAGTTACGTCATTGTCCGAGTTTCCTGTAAGTTTGGCAGTATGCTTTTTGGTTGTGGACATGGTTGACATGGTTTGACATGTTCATTACATCATAACCCCCTCCCCCCCCCCCCCCCCCCCCCCCCTACTTATCGACACTGGAGATATGCCTGTCAGTTTAGGGGTCCATCTAGTACCAATCCCAACAAAACCTGGTGTTGGAGTTTGACTGGATGGTGATTGTTAGGGTTACACCAAAGCTGATCAGCATTGTGCGCAAGTCTATTCATTTGTGCCCCTAAACAAAGTAATTCTTACACATTAGCCCAAACAGTTATCATACTAATGATGTGGGTTTTTTTCACAGAAAGGTCTTCTAAGACTAAAACAGTGTGTCAACCAAACTCTGCCAAGCCATCAACACAAAAGAAAAAAGGTAGAAAACATACTAAAAAAATCATATTTTTGAGTTTGCACCATGGCATGTATTTGGTGTTATTCTTTTTTTAAATGGCACAGCTGGTTGAAAATTGACTTGGCAACTGAGAATTAAGTAATCTTTAAGTAAGATAATAACTTTCTTTAATTTGTATTGCTGCAGAGACAAAGCCTCAGTCAAAGGGTGTTGGACCATCATCAGCTAGAAAGAACAGAGGTATGTTTAGTATTGAAATCATGCAATACAAGAAAATATCAAGGCACATTAACCAACCAGTCGAACAGACCGGAGATAATGTTGCAACCTGGCGCCACTCTTTTCTTCACTTATATAAGGTCAGTCATTCTAAAAATGTTGAAAAGACATGAATCTGGGACTGAGAAACATTTCCAATTTTATTATTAGGAAAATAATACTTCGAAATTTTCTTGACTTTCCATAGACTGTACACAACTGCTGAAGTGGCGTCAGGATACCATACATTCTTTCCCAACATAATATCGAATCAGTCAGCTACGTCAAAAGAAACGTGGTACCAGTTTGTTTATACACATAGTCCCACACCAGATGGTCTTTCTTATAGAGTTATATTACAGAGAGCACACTTATCACGTGACCCAGTCCCGACAAGGATGCATGGACGCCAATTTGTAAGTGGGCAAAAAGTACGTAGTTGACATAGCCTACACATCTCTTTCATGAGATGCCTAAGACTTGTGCGTGCTTTGGCTGCACACATCGGAGCATTGTCAACAAAACCAGAAACGTCTCTTTTCACAAGTAAATACTTTCTGGGATAGGGGTGCCAGCAGTTGAGGTCGCTATAGCCACCACGATCATCCACTGCAGTCCACTGCTTCACGCCTTTGCTCTCTACGTCTGCCACTTCATGAGCAATCTCCTTGAAAATCCTGGATTCACTTTTGACTTGGGTGGAAATAGGAATAAAATTTACCAATAAAACTGTCTGTCCAAGTCACTTGAGAACAACATTAAACGGCCTACAAAATTTACTGAAATATAGCTGCCGCGCCTCTACCTGTATAACCTACCTGTATACGAGACCACTATAGCGTTGAAAAACATGCAAAACATACCTGGAATAAAAATACATTTACATTTTCATTCTTGTTCGAACAATGAATTTGGTGCCAAAGGCTGAATTCCAAAAACAGTACATGTACATGAAACACTCTAGGGGTGCGTTCGGGCTGTTACTCTTGCTACTCTCAACTGCAAGAAAAGGTGCGCTCTGGAGTATACGCGTGTTAACACAAGTAGCACGCTCGAACGTATTCCAGAAGAAAAAAAGTAATTGTATGAATGTGTCTTGTTAATACTTGTTTTAGTTTTAAAATATTCAATTTTGTCAAAATAATTGTATTTTTATATTGGTTTTGTTACAGGATTGTATAAAAGGCCACCAAAGGAAATCAAAGAAGCATCAACTAAAAAGGGAATTTATGTTTATTATGATAAGATAAATCGTCAGGGTAACCTTAAGCGCACAAAGAATGAGTCATGGCACTTCTACACATGTCTCACTTGTGTATTGGCAGACTCTAAAAAGAAAACTGTCCTCACAAATTTCTTTATGAAAAATGAGAAACAAGGCAACCAGATATACAAAATGATACAAAAAACAAGTTCTGGGAACCATGCAAACTTGACTTGCCTCACAGTTGTTAAGCCGGAACAGAAAAGGACAAACTACACATTGAGATACACTGAAAAGTCAGACATTATAATGTAATGATTCACATGTAGATCTCAATGCAGTGGCCTGTATAGTTTGTCCAAGTAGAATTTAAACTTTTTGTATAACCTTTTTATTGTGATCTGACTTCGAAATCAATTATGTAGGGGCTATTAAGCTTTGCAATAAGGGCCACCATTTGACAGCAATCCTACACCGGATAACCTGGGTACAAAGTTAAGTGCCGGGGCAGAAGGACCCTACTTAACATTATTAATATGTGCCCAGTGGCCCTAATTGAGCAGGGCCGACTCGCATACAGACACAATAGCGTGCCTAGTTAAAATCTTTAAGTCCTCAGCAACATTAAACAATATAAATATGAAACTGTACGCTGACCTTCAAGGAATGGGTACCGTTCCAGCAAGTATTTTGCCTACCTCTGTGAGGATTGACACTGTCCTGCACTTCCCAGACACACAAAAAGTGGTGTTAACCAGTTCGTGCCGGATAACGTAAATAAACGCAAAGTTTTCCCCAGATTCAAAACAGATGACGCATAAACACGCCACGAGCAAGGCCATACATTTTTGTCAGCAGCGACCAAGGCCGGAAATGCGTGGGTGTGCCTTCCGGTATTATCGGCCTGAATCTGCCTCGGATCGAGTTTAGTTAAAAATAATCCCGCGCGTCGGCTCAGTGATGTTAAAAAGATCCCGGTGCGAACTGGTTAATGGAACTGACTGTGCCTTTTGAGCCCAACATTGAAAAGGCTAGAGCTAGAAAGCTGGAACGGTACACTCAACTTATAAGTGACATATCTATCAACGTTGACTGCCAACTAATGCTGCCAACTTGAGCTAGGAAGCCGTGGCGTTTGTTACAAACAACAGACTCCAGTGTAAAAGGTTTTTTAAGCATGTAGAAGAAATTAGCAAATTGGCTTCAGCAGCTTTATACGTGATCTGCAATGCCAGATCTGAGCCACAGTGGGTCGATATGTCATTTATGGAGTAGGATCTGTAACTTATTCATTCATACAAATTGAGGTTTTTTAATAAGTTTTTGATTGTCAATTTGTATCACTTTTTATCATGCTTAGTGGTTATTTTAACAAAACTGTTAAACTCTTGTATAGTAAAGTTAAATTTTAGCCTATCCGTACCGGTTTATTTTTCAAAGGGTTGTCCTTTATGCCAGGAGGGGATTCTTGTGTATTTCGTGGCAGTGTCTTCGGGCACCCTGTTTATGGTCTGTAAAAAGACCAGTAACCTGGGTACGGCATATGTGACCAGTCGGCAAATGTCATTTCGAGATATGGCATTGTACACCAAAAAATGTGTTGCCGGTCGATTGTATTTTTCATAAATCGTTAGTTAAAACTCTAATTTATAGGCTGTTCATGTTTAAGCCTTCTCCTGATTTTTGTTGTCGTTGCTGTTACTCAAATTGAGCGAACGGCAACAAAATGTCTACTTTTCATTGCATAGCGGTACTGGTGCATGTGATGTATCATTTTAAAGCTTAAAACGCTAGCAATCCAATGGTATAAAAATCTCTCATATGACAAATTTCGACTTTAGCCTGGTTTTGGGGTGGTGGGTCACATATATTCCTCTTTTTAATAAAAATAAAGATAATTTAATTTTGATTGCTTCATGTCGCACAATCACTGGACTGGCAGCCAGTCTGCTTGGAAAGAGGAATTGTTTGTGTCCAACGTGAACACCTTTATATTTGGTAGAGGTTTTTTGCTTGAAATAAAAATATAAAATTTGAATATTTATCAACAGGTAAAAAATGTTATTTGTTGAGCATGGGAAATCACAACTTTAATTATCGTTTATTCATGTTTAATATTCAATACATGTAGGTGAATAAAGAGTTTATTTCCAAAACGCAATAAACATCATTTTATTCACTTTGTAAATTATGCTCTGTCAAGTCAATTTCGATGGCCATAATTACAACTTGAATACAATTAGATGAAGAAAACAAATGAATTTATGAAGAGCAGCTGTCATGTTTTGATTTATTAAATTTTTTTAAAGAATAATTGCGTTTTGGTAATACACATATTTGATAAATTAAAAAAAATACATTAGACTATTTTTAAGCTTTGTAATAAAATTATACTCAAAGAAAATTCCAACAAAGAAATTGAGTTTTGTTATTTAAGTTATTCCCAACTGATCCCGTTTTTTTTCTTGCGTGCATATCTAAAGCCTTTCCTTTGCAACACAAACCCAATGTAGACTTTAACAAACTTTAATAAATGTTCCATCCTCGCTTGTTTTGTTTAAAAGAAAATGAGACGTGAAAAAAACCTCAGGAATGGAATTAAACTCGGATTACCTGATTATAACTTCAGTCCACAAATCTTCTGTCAACTGATTTTAAAAGTAGTGTACACCATTTGCAAAATTCTATAAAAAAAAAAATTAATAAATTAATATACAAATATGACATGGTTTGAAGGTGGGTAGTCAATATTAGTTTACCGAGGTATTGGAAGTTTACAAACTAGTTTCCGAGACAAAACCAAGCGAACTAGTTTGTCAACTTCTAATATCGACTATCCACCCCCAAAAAAACATGTTATATTTGTTTTACTATACCTCGTACATATTCAGTTGCATCGTCAGGAGCTCAGAAAAAAACATTGATCAACACACATTTTCGTGTGTAGCTTGGGCCATTTTCGAGCGTGCATACTACACCCGTGTGCTAGTTCCACGATTGCATCTTAAAGCGCATGCGTTATACACGGGTAACCCGTGCTCTTGTCTACTACGCATGCAATTTTTACACACTACATGTCTACGAGGCGGGTTCCAGAGGGAATTTGTTGGTTCAACCAGAAAAATACTGCATGGCAGCGAGCTGGATATACTCACTGGGATGACGTCACCTGGCAGCGTATCATTTTTACTTCCCAGACGTGCGGCGGAATCAGCCAATGACGTGCTCCAATTTGCTCATGAATATTTATGAGGTTTAGTAATATGAAAAATCTTATTTGACTATGCATTCTGTGAAATCACAGCATGTAGTGTGCCGTTATGCTGCGGTTTAAAAAAAGTGGAATTTTATATCCAATTCCAACGATAGCCAGCCAGTTATCGTAAACCTGACTATTTTCAAACACTGTCCCCAATTTATTCAATTATAGTTCACATCTCAAAACATTTGCAGCGAATGTTCGCGGAGTTAAAATGTGTTTTTAATAGCAAAATCGCATCACAAATCGCATCGTGTGTCGTATGAACTGGCCTTAACCGTTGAATCGAAATCTTCTAATATTACTTTCTTAGAAAAGTTAGTTGTCGAGCACCATTCTTTAGATTTTGACAACTTTTGCTGCTTTAAACGATAAAAATGCACAACTGACAAATGGTATACTAGAACTCGAACATACATTTGAAAGTAATACACAGCACATGTATTTGTATAATGTCTCGTTTCTAATACCCAATAGTGTATGAATTAAAACAGACTGCACTACAAAACATGATTTAAAAAAATATGTAATGTTGAGAATTAACATAATTTAAAACTGAACGATTTAGATCAGGTTCAATAATGCACTTTCAAAACAACTAATATTTCAGGAAGCGCAGTTCCATGTCTGTCACATTCACCAAATAAATATCTAAGTCTAACCCTGTTACTCCCATTAAATAAATTTAAAAAAACAACAATGCTAAAGACTTTCTTTTTTCTTTTACCCGTTAAACTTTAGCTGGAATGTTGTTATTTGAGTTGTAAAAAGATCAAAACAATTGATGACGTAAAAGACTATTGGTTTCAAATTGACCAGTATTGCACAGGGACCACGGGGTCTGCTCGTAAGTCCAACACCTCATAGGTCCAACAAAATCTCACCCCCCGACCAAAGTAAGCCCTGTAGGTCCCCGTAGGACCGACGCCCACTGTAGGACCGACGCCCACTGTAGGTTCGACGCCCACTGTAGGTTCGACGCCCCATATAGGTCCAACAATTAACTTTATTTTTATTTCAGTCCATAAGTCTGATGCCTCATAAGTCTGATGCCTCACAAGTCCGACGCCTTGTTTGTCCGACTGCAATTATTAATGAATACAAACATCGCATAAAATGAATTATGAACTTTTGATTAGACTCGTTCTTGCCTTGTCGGACAAATTAACTTTTCATTGTAATGGTCCATAGCTCAGACACCTCATGGGTCCAACACCTCGTTTGTCCGGCATCGTACTTGTCCGGCATCGTACTTATTGGGCATCGGGACAAAGCTGAATAGATCTGTGTTTATATTTTTACAAGTATTTCTAAAACTTCACAAAAGGAAAAAAAAAATAGTTATTATAACTGCCATGCATAAAAATAAATGAAACAAACAATTCTGAATTTGTACAAAGCTTTGCATTACTTACATAAAAAATAATGCATCCGCACATATTGCATATTTTATCATTTTCCATTACAAACCTTTACTTTGATTCCTCTTAGATGTCATAGCACTTAAATTGACTATTAATTCTGTTCCTCTGTCATTTCTTGGTCACCTTTGTCGTCATGGATATTACCTTGGGGACGGAGCCAGAGATTTTGGGAACAGGCCAGTGCTTACGTAGTCGGCCAACATCTGTCAAATTTAAAAAATATTGGCAAAATTTAAGATGCGAAATCTAAAGAAAGATTTTCAATTTTCTCGGCCCAATTTTCATGGTGCTGCTTTAACAATTGGCCAAAAAAAAGTTGTATTAAGCAATTTTATTTCCTCAGGTATTGCTGTCCTTGCTGTGCCTAATAATAATAATCAGTGCTTATAATAGCGCTTTATCACCAACGCTTCATATTGATTGGCCTACGAAACATTCCCAATATCATCTCAGCTCTCTGGGGAGTATACAGTTCGATGCGACTTGAGTTGACTAAAGACTGAATGACTTGTGATTGACTTGTGGTGACTTGTGACTGAATTCTTCTGAAGCATAACACAGCAGGGCTGCCAACTCTCACGCATTGAGCGTGAGAATCGCGCATTTCAGGTTATTCTCAAAGAAATTTATCACGCTAAAAAACAATAATAAAATCGCCATGAAGCCAGAGATTTGATAATAACCCCAGAACACGCAAGGTCTAGGACCACGCCTTCTTTCTTTACCTCTCTCAGTAATTCCTCTGTCAGTAGTGGTCTGGTCAGCTGAAAGCCAGTGGACTCCAGTTTCTGCCCGTCCATGTGTAAGTGCTTGTTGTACAGGAGCTCCTGGGGAAAGGGGGAACAGTAAAGGTGGTAGAAAGCTCAAATCTCAATCCAACTGCGTTCAGACCTGCCAACCTTTGGGGTCACAAAACTGTAGTCTGAAAATCGTATTTAAAAAAAAATATACATAGACGAGCTTTACGAACAAAGGTTTAATGTGGCTGCAAATGCTCCAACGTGTTGACGCTCTGTGGTTCGTCAGGTTGGCCTGTTAATGATAGGCCTTTCAATTTAAAAGCCGTCGTCAGTTTCTCCACGGTTTTTCACAAAGAGTTCCCTGAATGTCATTTAGAGATTTTACTGTCAGAAATTTCCTAATGTCGAGCCACATGGCTCCATCACCATTCCAATCCAATCCAATCTGCATTTGTAAAGCACCATCAATCTAGTTGCCTATTCCGAGGCGCTGCCAGGAACACCGGGACAAACCCCTTCTCTGAGCGAAGAGTGTTACTGGGTTCTTTTACGTGCATTACACAATGCACAGGACCTACAGCTTTACGTACCATCCGAGTTCTTAACTGCCCGGCCACGACACTCCATATTTTCTACAAATTTTCGTACGAAATACTAGTTGGCAGGTCTGTGAATGTTTTGCCATTGTCAAACTGCATAAACGAAGCCACAACAGAAACAAAACTGGGGTTTGAAAAACATGTCAAAATGGTCATAACCCATATTTTATGGGTACATAAAGGTACAATCATATTTTCTACAAATTTTCGTACGAAATACTAGTTGGCAGGTCTGTGAATGTTTTGCTGTTAGGATGGGTACTAACCCTTAACCAGTTCGCGCCGGATGACGTATATAAATGCAAAGTTTTCCCCAGATTCAAAACGGATGACGCACAAACACACCACGAGCAAGGCCGGAAATGTCTGTCAGCAGCAAGCAAGGCCGGAAATGCGTGGGTGTGCTTCCCGGCACTATCGGCCTGAACCCGCTTCAGATCGAGTTTCGTTAAAAATAATCCGCCCCTCCGCTCGGTGATGTTAAAATAATCCCGGCGCGAACTGGTTAAATGGATTATTTACATTTGAAAAATATTTAATGAGAATTAAAATTAGAAAATAACAAGATTTTCAAGAAGGAAAAAAAAAGTAGGAGCAAAGTTGAGAAAAAATGAAAGCCTGCAAATTTGTTTGTGGCTTCTACACGTGCAACTCACCTGATGTAGGTATGGGCTTAGAGGTGTGTACTGTAGACCGTCCTGATTACAAGCCTCGGTCCACGGTGTGAATAGCTTGTCATTACAATCGTCCACAATCTCAGCCATGTTCAGCTGTTCATACACAAACCAAAACAGGCAAGATTTAAAGGGACAGTATTGCCTTTTGCAACTATCAAAAAAAGTAACCCACTAAAATATAGTAATCATGCTAATGGCAAATTACAAAACGCCAAAGTACATGTTGATAAATGTGAACGTCCAACAGCCACAACTTGTTAATGGAATGTCAGATTGAAGGCTAACAAACATTATTGTATTGTAAAGAGAATTTTCTAGTAACTGCTAACCCTCTTTTCAACCTCTGCCCAGTTCCGTCTCATTTTGCCAGAACACCTTACAAATGTCAGATTTTCTTTTTAACACGTTGACTGCCGGACATAATTTTACAGGGCGCCCCATTTGCCAAGCATTGTACGGGTACGCATGCGCATACTTAACCAGTTCGCGCCGGATGACGTATATAAATGCACAAATTTTCCCAAATTCAAAACGGATGACGCATAAGCATGCCAAGTTAAAGTTCGGAAATGTATGTCAGAATGTCAGAAATGCGTGGGTGTGCTTCCCAGCACTATCAGCCTGAACCCGCTTTGGATCGAGTTTCGTTAAAAATAATCCCGCCACTAGGCTTGGCGATGTTAAAATAATCCCGTCGCAAACTGGTTAATAGATACTTTAAAAACACCACGGGAAAACAAAAATTGACATAAATAATTATGTCCTCACCACTGCCAGCAGCGTATTTGTTGCGTTCTGCCAGTGTATTTACAATACAAACACCTTTCATTTTCTATGAGTATACTCGTAGTGGCAGAATCCAGTACACCGGTTACTACGACTATACTTATAATCGGCTTACAGTCAACGTGTTAATTAGTGATTAGATAAATGTCTGTCCTTCAAAAAACAGGAGACAACAATTTTTGTTGGCTGGTATAACATTTCCTGTACATTTTCTGCAAAAATAATCCATAAAGATGACCACATCCTATGGAGTATTATTGTTGGTTTTGTTATTATAAAGTTTACATGTACATCCACATACCCGTGCCAAATTGGAGACAACAGTTCCAAAGTAGTCATGCTTGATGTCAAATATCCTACACACTAGCTCCGATATGGATCCTTGTGCTGAAAATAATGTGGCCAAACTCATAAGTGTGAATGATAGTGAAAACCCACGCATTCTTTTGGTGCATTGCGTTATGGGGACAACCCATAGGGTTTGTGTGTAAACTGAAATCTCTCTAATCTCAAACTCAGAACACTCTAAAATTGTCAGCATCACCCTAATTTGTCCTCTTCTTCATTTTCTTTTATTATACCCTAACCCAATTTTACCTTGTTCTACCTTTACTGAAAACCCAACGCGCTATGGGGACTCGAAAATGTCCCCACTACTCGGTCTGTCTTTTCCAAACAAAAGAGCCTGTCCCCATAACTCGGCAAAGGCTCGTACACAATGTGGCACACTTAATGTACTGTTTCCTTCCGCTTTCGTCTTGCAGTGTTGCTAAATTTCTTTGTTGACAAATTTTACATTCATTCAGTTAAAATACTTGTACTTTGTACCGTAAAGATAGGATACACCATTTGCAGATATCGAAAATATTTACTACCGAATTATTAAGAAATATCTTACTCATTTAAAAGTAAATAATGATTCTAGGCATCCAGCAAAATGATAGCCGGACGGCTATCGCGAAAAAAACAAAGATAACATAAGAATAACTGCTCGACGCCGGTTAAAAACAAACGCTGTTTTTCGTGCTTTTCTCAGCATCCATGATTGTAAAACTTCGGAAAGGTCAGCTAATCTATCTTAACTATAAAATACAACCCCCCAAATCCACCCATTCATGATAATTCAAGCAATTAACAATGGTGTATTCTACCTTTAATAATCTTGCACGGTTGGACCTTTCCGAACAATTTTGGTGTCGTGAAATTTAGTCCGAAAGTAAAACAAATTATGGTGCCAATCCAGAAATTAGGTACAAAATTGGCCGAGAGTTTAAGTATGTAGCATGGTGCACTTAAACAAATCTCGGAAAATCTAAAGTTTACATTTAAGAATTTTTTAGAAAAGTTGAAAAATGTTTATAAACCGTTATTACATGTACATGTACGGTACCTACACTCACATACCCGTATTTTCGGATTTATTTTAAAGGTATTGTGTAATAATATTGTGTATTAATATTTTAAAACAGCAAAAAAATCAAGCCAAACTTTTTTGTTTGTACATAGATTTTATGCAGAACTTACTTGTGTCCGACTTGTCTACTATGTTATAGATATGGCCCTGCTCCCCAGATTGTATTAAATGCCATATTGCCAAGCACACATCGTTCACGTGGACTGTATTCATCTTGAGCTCAGGTGTCCATAGCAACTATAAATCAATGACAACAAAATAATAAATAAGTTAAAGATAAATCAATAATCAATAAGTCAATAATATGATCAAATCTGACAAACAACACCCCAACCCCCCAAAATATATATATATATGGCAAGGCTGTATTTTAGTAGAGTATGAACGGCTCTGCTGTTGAAGGTAGGATACACAATTTGCAGACATCCACAAATTGTACTGCCAAATTATTAATTATTATTACTTATCTTACTTATGATTCTAGGCATCTAGCAAAATGATTGCGCTGGGTATCCTGTCATTGTTTTAAAAATATGTGAATTTTATTTAAATTTTATTTTAAAAATGTCATCATTTCTGTACGACAATCACAAAATTTAACAAACAACTGCTGCCCGACGGTTGAAAGCAAAGGCCTTTTTTCTTTTCTTTTTCCTTGGCATCCATTATTGTAAAACTTTGGACTTTGGTTTTGCCGGAACCCCTTAAATACTTGCATGATTTGAGATAGTGTGTATTAAGGAAATATTACCTTCATTTTTTCTCTTAGTTGTCGGTAGACAGCTGCCACAATTAATCTTGGCACTAATAAAGAAGAATATCGTTATTAGAAAATGTTAAATTCATAGATTATAAGGTAAAGATACCTTTACGGTTAGTTAAAATGAGGTTAAAGTTCAGCAGTACCCCTACTAACCCACTTGGATTAACCCTTTGCAAGTTTATAAGCGAATTGTGGACTTGCGGCAAGGGACATTGACCCAAAAAAAGGGAAGCAAACAGCGAACTAATTTGGCTTATTTTAACTAGATCTGAGAAAGGAACTACAATGCAAATGGTAATGTGTACTTTGTGTAGTACTCACTGATTCCAGCACGGTCTCCAAAGCCGTAGACAATAGCTGGCCTGAGCACGATGTAATTCAATCTAGAGAAGGCACAATGTACCATCAAATATAAAATGCTGATTTAAATCTTCAACAGCAGTGTCACAACCGCCGTCAATAAGCCATTTGCGAGTTAAAATTTGAATAACAACTGACTTGCTCAACAGACAGACATTTCCGGCCTTGCTCGTGGCGTGTTTATGCGTCATCGGTTTTGAATCTGGGGGGAAACTTTGCGTGTATATACGTCCTTCGGCGCGAACTGGTTAAGACACTTTATTTTTATGGGACCAAGGCAATTATTTTTAAATTTAAACGAAGAAATTGACTGGAGCGGGGGTTTGAACCAGCAACCTTCAGATAACCATTCCGGTGCACTAGTCATGAGCCAGGGATCACGCCCAAAGGCAAGATACTATCAGCATTAGCTATGTTGCAAACCTGGGAAATAGCAAACGGGGATCACTCAGAGAGGACAGTTTTTTATTATAACAAATTTTGTTTATTAAAAAAACAAAAAACTTTTTTTTTTAATTTGTTTTTTATTTACTTATTTATTATTATTTATTTTTTTTTAATTTTTTTTTGGGGGGGAGGTTATTTAGTTATTAGGATACCTTACCCTTCCACCTGAGGTAATTCTTCCTCAAGCTGCAACTTGTACTTAGCGATGCCAGTCCATGGAGACAGTTTGGAATCCTCCGAACTCGCTTTCTAAAAAAAAGTTATCCAACAGAAGGTGCAATTGACTATGATAATAAAAACCAGGTTAATAATGAAATTCAGAGCGTATAATTGAAACAAAAGTAACATCACCAAAAAAGTGTATGGCAAACAACACTAATGTAAAGAATTTATTTTTCAATGGGTGTGGGATCGTGTGGCCTACTGGCTTAGTGTATTGTGTACTGGTTCCTATGCAGTGCACGAATGTTTAGGATTTACTTTGACCCACCCTACTTTTTTGCAAAAACTCAAAAATTTTCCCCAATTCAAAACGGATGACGCATAAAAATGCCAAGTTCAAGTTCGGAAATGTATGTCAGCAGGGAGCAAGGCCGGAAATGCGTGGGTGTGCTTCCCGGCACTATCAGCCTGAACCCGCTTCGGATCGAGTTTCGTTAAAAATAATCCCGCCCCTCGGCTCGGCGATGTTAAAATAATCACGGCGCGAACTAGTTAAATGTACAGTTGTTAGATGGACATGCATGGCTGACCTTATCCGCCAAATACACCTGGCCAGTAGACAGCTCAACGTACTTCTTAGCATGTCTGTTAGCAGCCTCCTTAGCACACTGGAGACTCAACTTTAGCACACCTTCTTTGTAAACCTGTAATTGCGCAACATGAAAAAGGGATGAAAAAAAAAATCACTCGTTATACATTTGTAAACTTTCTTCCGCAAACATATCATCAGGGATGAGATTGTCAATATTATTAAGAAAACAAAAATTACATACATAGATACATATTTTTCTATACAAATAATGTCTTTTTCCGTGATTTAAAAAGTAGGAATTAAAAAAAATATGAAGAATTTTTGTAATGTGTGCTGATGTTTGTGTGCTGATGTTTGTGTGCTCTTACATGACATTCCGAGTACAAATGATCGAAACACAAAAAAAGAACGAAGGTCTACTTAGAAACATAGCCGGTTTCTTTGTTACAATTTGTCCTCGATCATACGGGTAAGAAGAGTTAGGTTATAGTACAGGAAACACAATGGTCGATTTCTTGGTCGTTATGTGGTTCAGGACTGTGTACAAAATTGGTGCATGTAACGCTCGGTTCAGACAGGCGTTCCACAGTCGCGCGGAACCAAATTGAAATCAAGTCGCTCCTGAGTCGCTCTAACAACTGCAGCAGTCGATCGTTCGCCGTCTGGCGCGCCTTGTCGCCCTTATTCGTTTCAGACGTCGGACTCAATTCACTCATTTGGTTCAGCGTGACTGTGGAACGCCTGTCTGAACCGAGCGTAAAATTAGCAACATTTTTTTTTTTTTTTTGGGGGGGGACACACTGCCATAGCCCCTCCCCCCCCCCCCCCCTACACACACAAACAAAATGCTGGGGGGGGGGGGGGGGGGAGGTTCCTTGAAATTGGGCCCAGCACATTTCTCCCATTCTACAAAAAAAAACCAGGAAATTAATTATGTTTGATGTACTCAACACGTACAAGTAGATGGGCCAATATTTTAATTCAATTTACAAATAATAATAATAATGCACAATTCAAATGATGGTCCAATACAGTATAGGCGCTTTGTTCACTCACCTCGTCCATACAACCGTACTTGGTCTGTGCGGCTAGGTTAACCACAATGTCAAACGACTTCCCATTGTCCTCAAAAGCCTTGGTCACGGACGCTGCAGTATTAAAACAAAAACTTATCAATGTGTATTTAGTTATCAAATAAGTTAAGAGGGCCTAATATTTCGATCTTAACAAGAGACATAATGGCTGTGTACATTTATATATTTAGTTATATTACAATCGCTTGCTAGGAAATTAAACAATGAAACACCATTGATTTCAACACTTTCAGGTACATTAATACCAGTTCCTGAAAAAGAAAATCTAAAACATTTGAAAAACATTTAAAAAATAAATGACCAAATTATCCCAAAATATTTTAGTGGACTGTTAGGGAATGACAGTCTGAAGCATCCTGTAAAATAATGGCTCCTGGTGTGCTGACATTTTCAAGTAAAGTGGTATTTTTGTATCAATTTCCAATGCTGGTCAGCCGACCAGCGCTGAAAAAAACTGACTTTTTCCAAATACTGCTTCTAATTTTTCTAATTTAGTTATTCCACATTTTCTTTGGAATTGATGACACATCGGTGAACAGGTACATGTACAACCATGGAGGAATGCTCTTATTCCTCCATGGTAAAACTGACTATCTGATCATACAATTCACCAACGTCTACATTGGCATTTTAAACTGACCCTATTAAACCCGTAACCATCCTTGCAACTTTCAACACCATATTGTACACAGAAAACTGTTGGACTGATTCTGGTGATGTACATGTACATGTACATGTACATGTACAGTATGCAAGTCAAACTCAATGTAAATAACAATTTAATGGGATTTTAATGGGTTGAGTTAAGTTAGGATTAATATGAAGTTATAAAAATGAAAACAAAATCCAAACAGTTGCGCATGCATGCCTGTGTTCTTTTCTGTTTTTAAAAACAAATATATTCTTTTCATGTAACTTTCTTTTTATTACTATAGCCATGCATAGTGAGCACCGTTGAATATAAACCAAAAATGAAACAAAACTTCTAATTACCCCATCACCAATCACCATGGAAACCAATTCAAAAGCATACACAGCTTTCTCGCTCAAACATGCCAAGCATAACCAGTTCGCGCCAGATGACGTATATAAGATTCAAAACGGGTGACGCATAAACACGCCACGAGCAAGGCCGGAAATGTCTGTCAGCTTCGTTAAAAATAATCCCGCCCCTCGACTCGGTGATGTTAAAATAATCCCAGCGCAAACTGGTTAACAAATCAAAACGTGCTATAGTTAAGGCAAATCATAGTTAAGGCAAATCAAAACTGCTATAAACAGGCTTGTTTACTCCTAAGAGAAAAAACGAAAATTAAGTTCTCTCATTGATTTAGTCTTATTCTGGCAAAAGGAGACAACTTGGTCGAGGTCGAAATGAGGATGCGGGGGGCTATTACCAAAGAGAATAAAATACTGCTCGAAATACTATTTGTTCCACTTCAATTGATCATTCCGTTGACAAATGTAGCTGTTTAAAGTTTGCTGTTTATCGACTTGTCAAGAAATAAATGAAAAAAGCGCCCTTAAAGTTTGAAGATTTGTATTCATTAAAATGGAAGATGCCAATTGTTTATCTTTAAAAAGTCCCATTCCACAATTCGTGTACTTGAAGTTTGAATTATTTAATTGATTTATTGAAGTTTGTAATCTTAGATATTATCTAAGATTACAATCTGTGCCCAGTTCCGTCTCATTTGGCCAGAACACCTTACAATTATCCACATAGTCTGATCTCTTCTAGTTTTTAGCAAGATGTTGTAATTTTATCATACATGCATGTGCACTATACAATGTAGGTATCCGACAAGCAAAGGCTTACCCTGCAGAAAGTGATTTCATAATGACTAGAAAAGGGGCACTCGGTAGAGCGCAGACCTCTCTCGCTGCCCCAACCCTAAGAAAAACGTCCTACATTGTTCAAAGTGATAGATTCCTGGGGCCAATTTCATGGAGCTGCTAATACACGCAAAAACAAATATGCTTAGCATAAATTCTTCCTTGAAAACAAAATATGGGTTAAATTCTTAGGTGGCGAATATTATTGCTTGTGACTGGTATTCATCAGAGTTCTGGTTTTTGCTGAGCATTAAAAGTAGACAGATATTTGACTGGTAACCTACTTTTACTGAGCAAGACTTTGTTGTGCTTAGCAAACTTTTGTGCTTAGCAGCTCCATGAAATTCACACGGGATCTGGATTCAGATCAAGCTGAAAATGTTATTGAATCATCCTTGACCCATATCCTACCTGTATCTATTCCGGTATCTACGAAGTTTCGTTAAAAACCCTCTAGTAGTTTTTCCGCAATCCTGCTAACAGACAGCCCGACAGAATGACAGACAGACAGACAGGGGTGACCACTGCCATCAGAGATGGGCGGGGCTATGAAGCAACCTAGTGTTATTTGCTCACTGCAAACAACTAATCAAGCTGGCTGACTACAATGAGGGTGAAAACATGCTCATGCACGCATACCGAGTGGTCATCAGCTGGTACTACGCAAGAGAGACCTGTACAAGCACTACAGAACTGCATGCGGGAACCAACCTGAGTTGATGAGGTTAGCCGAGACAAATTCGACTTTATCAAACGATTCCTGTGTATGGTGATAATAAAGTAGTCTTGTACATTTCACATGGCCTTCAAAAACGTATTTTGTTTTATTGTTAGTCTTACAATTGTTTAAATGGAGGATACACCATTTGCAAATCTCAAAAACTTTTACTACCAAATTATTATGAAATATCTTACTTATTTGAAAGTAAATAATGATTCTGGGCATCCAGCAAAATGATTGAGCTAGTTATTCTGTAATTGTTCCGAAAAATTGAATTTTATAAAACAAAATTCACGATCACCGGAAGGCGATCGCGAAAAAACCCCAAGAACAACATACGAACCACTGCACGACTCCGTTTGAAATCAAACATCGTTTTTCTTGCTTTTCTCAGCATCCATGATTGTAAAACTTTTGACAGGTTATCAATCATTCCTGATAATTTAAGCAATTACCAATGGTGTATCCTACCTTTAATACCATAACTATAAGAGAGAGGTGTAAACAAAAAATGTGCAAGGTACAATGTACAATGTACGTGTAAGTAGACTGACATTTGTGCTGGAAATATTTGGTACATCTATTAGCAAAATTACACACATATAATGGTTCCAATTAATGATCTGACTAATAAAAACCTAAAATCAGGCAATTAGGGGAAGACCTATCTACTATGTACCGTACATGTACAAGATTAGCATCCTTCACTCTTATTTATGTCAAATTTTCCCCTTCCCACTCAGTCATCAGTGACCTTCTTGTTCCTGCCAACCCCCAGCCCAACTCACCCGAAAATTTTGGGAAATGTATATAACCTAACCCCCATAATGGTTCCCCAGGACTTGGGCTGCTATTCCAACAGAGTCCAACTGTGACTCATATGACTTTACTGCTCAATCCAACACATTCCAATTCAAGTTGTGAGGTACCTGAACAAATAAAATGACTTGCCTGCTAAATCCAACAGGATCCAATATTTTTTTGAGTCTGCTGAGTCCAACTTCTTGGTATTATTTACCAGTATTAAACCAAAAAGAATGTCATTCTGAATGCGTTTCCGAATACAATATAAAATACTTGCCTGCTAAATCAAACAGGTTCCAACAGAAACTAGTTGGATCCTGCAAGGTAGGGTTAGATCAAAATAGCCCCCCCCCCCCCCCCCCCCCCACCTCTAGTCAGAGGCCCCATTATAAGTGCTCCCAAATTAATTGGAGCCAAATTATGTGAATCGGAGGGAGATTCTTGCATCTGGTAAAAATCTAAATTTTTCAGCTTTTTTTTTAAGGGGATTATTAATTGTTCTAAATGTTATTAGGTAGATTGTCGTATTTTTACTTTAAATTTGAATTTTTAAGTATATTTTAAAAACTATACAGTTCTTGGTATGCGCTTTTGAATATTTTTTTACAATGGCCTAAACGCATTATAAATGTTAAATTACTATTTGTTTATAATTTTAATTTCATAATGCTCACCTTGTGTGCCCTATTCATCCATGCTGTTTGCGGTGGGGTCTTATCGGCAACTCGGATCTGTGCATCGGTGAAACAAACAATGAAAGAGTCTAAATGGATCTGGAACGCTCACGTTGCTACTGGTCCTCGGAGACCATGCGACCTTCAAATCCTTACTACAAATTTTAAGTAAAAAAAACCCACTTTTATCTAGACGATAACGACAACATCCATAAATTCATTTTGTTCTGGATATTATTTTGTCTTCTCGTTTTAAAACCAAACATTAAACATTATCCCGTGTCGTTCACGTTACAGCCTGCACGACGTTAATTTGAAGACTACTTTTGTAGTTAACCCTAACTCCATACTGCTTTAGACCAATCAGAAAGAATTCAAATAAGAAAGAATTTGGCAATAAAACAGTTTTAATAATTGGCCTTACCTTGGATGCCAGGTTGTTTGTAACTAAATGGTGGATGAAATTTCTGCCTATGAAGCCGCATCCTGCAAGTTTTTTTGGAAAATAATATGATCAGATACACTACAGTTCTGTGAGTGGGTGCGAGTACGCAATCGTGTACTAGGGACAATAGACCGATTGCGCCCTCTAAGTCACGTGACCTTCAGTGGGTATCAAACATCAACAAACATGGCGTCCTCCATAGCGAAGTGCCGCTGTTGCAAAGTACATGATGATTGTAACCACATCGTGAACATAACATTCCTTGTAGAATTTCCAAGACTTGCTGGAACTGTCCTTACTGGCTTTATTCAGCCATTGCGTAAGGAGTTTTTGAGAAAAGAAAGAAAAGCCTTGATCGAAGAAACAAATGCAACAATCATCATGTACTTTGCAACAGCGGCACTTTGCTATGGAGGACGCCATGTTTGTTGATGTTTGATACCCACTAAGGGTCACATGACTAGTTAGAGGGCGCAATCAGTCTATTGGGTTACTTAGGGCATAATCAAAGGGTCCATGTTTGACCGACCATCAGTACATAGGACCTACAAGGTACAAACAAATGAGGGACAATAGAGCCTGAAAGTATCGTACGCCATTTTGTCTTTGTGCTTCCAGACACCTCCGTGACCCTTCTATGGGCATTTTACACAGGGTTGCCCTTACTCTTGCTGTGATTATTGACTGAATGATGTATAATGTACTCTCCCGAGAACAACATAAAAACGATGTGAAGATTTACCTACCTACAAATTTGTACATGTACATCCGATGAATTCTAGATTTTATACAGGCTCGTTTGAATTGATCACCCTTTCAACAATTCTTAACAACAGTTATTATTGATTTCTTTGTAAATAAAAATAAGTCATTTAGGTGCATTTAACCAGTTCGCGCCGGATGACGTAAAATAAACGCAGTTTTCCCCAGATTCAAAACGGATGATGCTTTAAAAACACACCACGAGCAAGGCCGGAAATGTCTGTCAGCAGCGAGCAAGGCCGGAAATCGTGGGTGTGCTTCCCGGTACTTTCGGCCTGAACCCGCCTCGGATCGAGTTTCGTTAAAAATAATCCTGCGCGTCGGCTCGGTGATGTTAAAATAATCCCGGCGCGAACTGGTTAAAAAAAGTGTCTGTGCCAGTTCACGCCGGATGACGTAAAATAAATGCAGTTTTCCCCAGATTCAAGACGGATGATGCATTAGTCTCCTATTTTTAAGTTAAAGATTTTTCCCACTCAAAAGTTATTTCATAAATGTTCATCTTTACTTCAAGTACGAGTACGATTCCACATGTACTTTAGATTTTTGAACGTGAGAGGTCAAGTTTTGGCATGATCTTTCTTGTTCATATCATGCAATTTTTCAGTTTTTATATTATTGGGATGCTAGCTTTCTGTGGTGATTTTCTTAAGAAATCATTGTACCAAAAATAATTATAAAAATTGTAAACGGTATTTTTCCTATAGATTCAAGAGGTCCGGAAGCGCTTTACCAGGGTCAACTTTCAGGCTCTATAGGGGGTCCACAATATGTTATTACATACATTTCAAGATCTGCATATGTACAAAATCTGGCATTTCTTCACCAAACGTCCTCTTCTCCACAGAAAATGTATCCCGCTGTTAGGCCCTAACCTAGTTAAATACTTCATGGACATGTGTAAATTATATTTGTACATGTATCATAACTTTCTTATCAGAGTTTGCAAGGTCATGGGAAGAACGAATTACTGGCAGGAAAGGTTTAGAAGGTCCTCTAGGGACCTCTTAGCACAGACCTCCTAGCCACCATAAATGTGGCTCAAATGCTAGACTTCCTCGCTAGACTTCCTCTCTATAGTGCCACACTCTATACCCACAAAAAAAGAAGGGAACGAACATAGTTTGTCGAAAATGAGATTCAGGCTATGATTTTCACTTTAACACAAAGGTGTTCATGGTAGTTACTGACCTTGATGATGTTCACAAATTTGAGAATTCCGTCTAAAAACGCTTTTTATAAAGTGAAAAAAAGAAATTGCTGAAATATTGTTTTTTGGGGACCATCCACGTAATTCTTTATTTCCCTTCATTTTAAACAGGTGGAATGTGTGTCTAGTATTTGAGCCACATTTATGGGGCTAACCTTCATTGAGATATTATTACTAGGCAGTTGATATTTTAGCGGTGTCGTTTGCTGTCTAGGTAGTGAACAAGCACAGTGCCTTTTTGGGGGACTTAGAAATGTTTACCATGACAAATCTTAGTCTGGTTCTGCACCAACATTGCGGAAGTGATTTCATTATTTTCACTAAACAAAAAATCAGACCATTTTACAATTTCGAACTTTATTGCACCCTTTAAAAAATTATTAAAAGATTAAAAATTATAAAATTGTTAAAATTTTAAATATTTATAATTATGGGATGAAAAAAATAAAAATAAAACAACGTTGCTACCGTCATGAATCGAACCTGATAGATCTCTCACACACGCAAGGCCAAACACAGGCCACAGGTCTTGCTCAACCAGATGGTGGTCATCATTTAATACCTTTTTTGGCATGCCTTTTATACTGAAGTTTAGCCAGAATAGGTTTTGTTACTGCCTACAACTACAAGTACAACTTTCCTAAATATATTTCAGAAAATTAATTAGAAAATGGAAATATCTCTTTAAAGCAATTTTGGTATGGAAAAGCACGGAGCAATAAACTAGTTTTGGGAAAAGTAAAGCCTTTATTTTCGGAATAGAGGACTAGGAGAGATGAAAAAAATAAAATTACCTTTTGTTAATTTTGCCCCCACTTTTTTCTAAATTTATGTGGCCCCACCCACAAAGGCAAAGTCCAAAAGCAAAAAATTAAAATAAAATATATGGATCTGAATTTGTCCCCCCCCCCCACCCCACCCCAACTTTTTAATGGGATAGCAAATTAAGTGGTTTTGAACTTGCCAAGGAATGCGGACTTACGGTAATCACACTAAAAACAACGATATGAACTCACCTCCTAGAACGAGAACCGAAGGCTTGCTTGACAAATTGGAAGATTCAGGCTCGGCTTTTGCCATGATAATGATATGATTGCATTAAGTTAATAAAAGTGCATGCACGACAGACGCACGTACAATACAAATACAATCACGCTGACCGCATGGCGCTGAATGAGGTAGAAAACGTTCAAGGTCTAGGGCGTTTTTAAACCCCTAGAGTTTGCTTTATCTGGCTCCAGCCTAATGCTAAACTACATGAACAAAACCTAATGAAGTCAAAGCTGAAGTTTGGAAAACGGCCCTAGTGAAATTTGGTCCGCACAAAAATAAATCGAGGGCGCACTACACAAATAGCGGTCATACATTTGCTAGATAAATGCGAGCGGTGCGACTTGAGGTTCATACATTCTCACTGTACACAATTACTTTGTTTTCACATCACTACACTCCGTCTGTCAATTCAGAAAAATGATATTGTATGAAACTTTCAGAGAACTGAAAATGCGTATCCGTATCCCCAGAACACACTCTACATTGCCTCGATAATTTGAGTCTGAAAATTTGCATAACTTCTGCCAAAAAACATATATGTTGTCAAGACGATAACTCCAGAAATACCTACGTTGATTTAAAACCCCGTCCATTGATTGGTTGTAACATGACCGTGAACTTTATTGAATATAGAAAATCTTTGGTTAAGACAATAAAAACAATATTACCACCAAATGCGACAAAGTGCAAGTCGAACCAACTAAAGTTTTCGATCAAAGGTGGGTGCGCTACACAGAGTGGGCCTCTGAAACAATGGCATGAAATCCTTATGTTCCTTCAACGTACGTGACTTGAAAAATCTCAGAAATTAAACAAGTGAGCATAAATAAAATATTTTCTGTAAAGTTGACAATTTGGGAGAAAAAAACTCGATGTTATCTCTACTCACATCTCAAACCACATGTTCATGTTTTTCAAAAAATCTTTGGGCGCCCGGCGCGCATGTCTTGTGTTCATTGCGCACTTCAAATCGGAAACTCGCGCAGAAGTGAAATATGTTCTTGGTGAACCGTTTATTAATGAAGAACTCGATCGACTAGTTAATGACTTGCTGTTAAATTTGAGGTAAAACTGTAAGGTAACAATTTGAGGTGCAATAATGCACTAGAAAAACAGTAAAATCCGGACTAATTGGCAGTACTTTGCAAGCTCAAATGGAGTTAATGAGAACAGAGTCAAGTCAAAAAAGGCTATTCTTGTCTTCAAAAGTATCAACAAAATGACTCCTTTGTACATGACAAATATTTTCAAACCACTTACAGTAATTCGCGAAACAAGGCAATCAACCCACATGGCACTGAAAGTTCCTTTCGCCAAAAAAGAATGCTACGCCACAAGTTTCGCTGTGAGTGGTGCAAATATTTGGAATAATCTGCCCGAACAATTGCGAACATTGGACTCATTAAGCACATTTAAATCAGAGCTCCGACATGCCATCTGAGTGTTAGATATTATGCCAATTGCGCTGATCTACGGAGTTAGAACTTGGTTGCCACTATAATGTGGAGCCGGATAGGAATTTCCCCTTCTTGTTTTTCACCTAAAAGGGTTTTTTATTTGGCGGGTTTTCGCCTATCTCGTAAATCAGAATTAGTATTAATGTTTATAATTCCTGTAATATCCTTGTATTTATAATATGTACTGTTATTTTATTTGATGATGTATGCAGGGCCCTAATGAAAACCAGTTTTAAACTGTTTGGGCACACCCTGGGTAAAGAAATGGAATAAATAAATAAATGAAAACACTATGAAAACACTATGAAAACACAAGGAAAACACTATACTTGGATACTTGGATGCTGGGATGCTTGGATGCTGGCATGCTTGGTCGGATGCTGGGATGCTTGGTCGGATGCTTGGATGCTTATTCGGATGCTTGGATGGACGCTTGGTCGGATGCTTGGTTGGATGCTTGGTCATATTGTGGAATCAAGTATGTTCACGCTATGAAAACACTATGAAAACACTATGAAAACACTGTGTTCATACTGTGGACTAAAGTATGTTCACGCTATGAAAACACTGTTAAAACACTATGAAAACACTTTGAAAACACTATGAAAACACTATGAAAACACTATGGAAACACTATGCTTGGATGCTTGGATGCTTGGATGCTGGGATGCTGGGATGCTTGGTCGGATGCTTGGATGCTTGGTTGGTTGCTTGGTCGGATGCTTGGATGCTTGGTCGGATGCTTGCACCATGAAAACACTATGAAAACACTGTGTTCATATTGTGGAATCAAGTATGTTCACGCTATGAAAACACTATGAAAACACTGTGTTCATACTGTGGAATAAAGTATGTTCACGCTATGAAAACACTATGAAAACACTATGAAAACACTATGAAAACACTATGAAAACACTATAAAAACACTATAAAAACACTATAAAAACACTATGAAAACACTATGAAAACACTATGAAAACACTATGAAAATTGACACTATGAAAACACTATGAAAACACTATGAAAACACTATGAAAACACTATGAAAACACTATGAAAACACTATGAAAACACAAGGAAAACACTATACTTGGATACTTGGATGCTGGGATGCTTGGATGCTGGGATGCTGGGATGCTTGGTCGGATCCTTGGATGCTTGGTTGGTTGCTTGGTCGGATGCTTGGATGCTTGGTCGGATGCTTGGATGCTTGGTCGGATGCTTGCACTATGAAAACACTATGAAAACACTGTGTTCATATTGTGGAATAAAGTATGTTCACGCTATGAAAACACTGTTAAAACACTATAAAAACACTATAAAAACACTATAAAAACACTATAAAAACACTATAAAAACACTATAAAAACACTATAAAAACACTATGAAAACACTATGAAAACACTATGAAAACACTATGAAAACACTATGAAAACACTATAAAAACACTATGAAAACACTATGAAAACACTATAAAAACACTATGAAAACACTATGAAAACACTATGAAAACACTATGAAAACACTATGAAAACACTATGAAAACACAAGGAAAACACTATACTTGGATACTTGGATGCTGGGATGCTTGGATGCTGGGATGCTGGGATGCTTGGTCGTATCCTTGGATGCTTGGTTGGTTGCTTGGTCGGATGCTTGGATGCTTGGTCGGATGCTTGGATGCTTGGTCGGATGCTTGCACTATGAAAACACTATGAAAACACTGTGTTCATATTGTGGAATCAAGTATGTTCTCGCTATGAAAACACTGTGGAAACACTATGAAAACATTGTGTTCATACTGTGGAATAAAGTATGTTCACGCTATGAAAACACTGTTAAAACACTATAAAAACACTATAAAAACACTATAAAAACACTATAAAAACACTATAAAAACACTACAAAAACACTACAAAAACACTACGAAAACACTACGAAAACACTACGAAAACACTACGAAAACACTACGAAAACACTACGAAAACACTACGAAAACACTACGAAAACACTACGAAAACACTACGAAAACACTACGAAAACACTACGAAAACACTACGAAAACACTACGAAAACACTACGAAAACACTACGAAAACACTACGAAAACACTACGAAAACACTACGAAAACACTACGAAAACACTACGAAAACACTACGAAAACACTACGAAAACACTACGAAAACACTACGAAAACACTACGAAAACACTACGAAAACACTACGAAAACACTACGAAAACACTACGAAAACACTACGAAAACACTACGAAAACACTACGAAAACACTACGAAAACACTACGAAAACACTACGAAAACACTACGAAAACACTACGAAAACACTACGAAAACACTACGAAAACACTACGAAAACACTACGAAAACACTACGAAAACACTACGAAAACACTACGAAAACACTACGAAAACACTACGAAAACACTACGAAAACACTACGAAAACACTACGAAAACACTACGAAAACACTACGAAAACACTACGAAAACACTACGAAAACACTACGAAAACACTACGAAAACACTACGAAAACACTACGAAAACACTACGAAAACACTACGAAAACACTACGAAAACACTACGAAAACACTACGAAAACACTACGAAAACACTACGAAAACACTACGAAAACACTACGAAAACACTACGAAAACACTACGAAAACACTACGAAAACACTACGAAAACACTACGAAAACACTACGAAAACACTACGAAAACACTACGAAAACACTACGAAAACACTACGAAAACACTACGAAAACACTACGAAAACACTACGAAAACACTACGAAAACACTACGAAAACACTACGAAAACACTACGAAAACACTACGAAAACACTACGAAAACACTACGAAAACACTATGCTTGGATGCTTGGATGCTTGGATGCTTGGATGCTGGGATGCTGGGATGCTTGGTCGGATGCTTGGATGCTTGGATGCTTGGTCGGATGCTTGGATGCTTGGTCGGATGCTTGCACCATGAAAACACTATGAAAACACTGTGTTAGGTATACTAAAAAGAATCCGTGATTGTATTCCTCAGCACAGCTTGCACACACTATTTGTAAGTCTAGTTATGCCAACATTAGAGTATTGTTGTACTGTGTGGGGAGAAAGGTACATATCTCACGATAATATGTTAAACAAATGTCTCAAAAGAGCCGCGCGGATAATCCTTAAATGTACCTTCCTCACCCCTTCAGAGGATATGTTTGCTCGTCTTAATTGGGCCCCTTTTTCAAAAAGAGTCAAGTCAAAAAAGGCTATTCTTGTCTTCAAAAGTATCAACAAAATGACTCCTTTGTACATGACAAATATTTTCAAACCACTTACAGTAATTCGCGAAACAAGGCAATCAACCCACACGGCACTGAAAGTTCCTTTCGCCAAAAAAGAATGCTACGCCACAAGTTTCGCTGTGAGTGGTGCAAATATTTGGAATAATCTGCCCGAACAATTGCGAACATTGGACTCATTAAGCACATTTAAATCAGAGCTCCGACATGCCATCTGAGTGTTAGATATTATGCCAATTGCGCTGATCTACGGAGTTAGAACTTGGTTGCCACTATAATGTGGAGCCGGATAGGAGTTTCCCCTTCTTATTTTTCAACTAAAAGTTTTTTTTTATTTGGCGGGTTTTCGCCATATCTCGTAAATCAGAATTAGTATTAATTTTTAGAATTCCTGTAATATCCTTGTATTTATAATATGTACTGTTATTTTATTTGATGATGTAAGCAGGGCCCTAATGAAAACCAGTTTTAAACTGTTTGGGCACACCCTGGGTAAAGAAATGGAATAAATAAAAACAGTGGCCGGTCACGTGAGAGAAAAGGAGTCCTATTTTCACAGTAGTCTGAATTTTCTATAACACCTCTATTGTCAGCCTTTCTTTCCATATACCGCATGACTGCACAGAGGCTTTGCCCAGTAGCTCCACTGCACAATAGACCTGAGCGTGCAGCTACCTCACATGCTTAGCAAAGCTGGCCACGTCATTCCAGACGGATTAGCGGACTGCGGCTATAGGCGCTCTCCGGTCTTAGGGGGTTGGACCGCGCCGTGCATTGGCGGAAACATATTAGGTGAATGTTGCTGACCTTTTAGTTACAAATCAAATCATGAGATTACAGCGAATTTATCTTTTAAGTCAACAAACACGGTATCCTGTGCCGTAACGTACATGTACACTTTGATTCTTCAGAATTCAATCCAAAGTTCAACTTTGTACCGCGCGCTGCGCGCCACTTATCACGAGATTATTACAGTACAACAAATCCAGAGAAATATCAGTATTTAACTTTCTGTCTGGGTCCATGTCTGTTAGGAAAATATAAAGCAAAAATGCTTGTTCGGCAAAGTTTTGTGGATTCGGTATGGCTGGTGATGGGCACGCTGTCTTTAACTTTACTCAGTGGTGAGTAGTTTGTGGGTATCATTGATGAGTAGTATTTTGTGTAATCTTGGGTTGCAATAGAAATGAGTGGTGCCCATCAAAGTATCGGAGCTGATACTGTATCGGGCATCATGGCTTCTGGGCTCAAAGTTTCTAGAAAAACTGTTTCATGAAAACAAAAACAGATTAATAACAGGTGTATACACATAATATCAGGCGTATAGTATTTTATGTATTGACCACTAGTGACGTAAATCCGTGTGGGGGGGTGACCATTATAGGGTTGCTCACTAGTAAATAAATTGCCAGAGACCTCTGTGATAAATGCCTTCAACTTCCAAAATTCAGTAAAAATACTTGAAACTCCCCAAGATGTTTGAGAGTCAGACACACATCAAATTATTAAAGCTTATTTCATTATTTTTCAGTTTCTGATTGATATTTTTGGGGGTAACCAATGGGTACAATGTCTGTCTTTAGAAGTGACTTCAACATCCATACATCCTGTGTTGATTAATATTCGAGTTTTGTTTCTTTCTATTCCTTGCAGGTTCGGGAGTTGAAGCGAGTACCTGCCCGAACTCTTTCCCCTTCTATGCTTGTCCGCGACCCGGCGACTTGACCAAAGACACGGTATGCTGTCTGCGCAACAGCCGATACACCTGCTGCACGCCTGAATACATACAGTACGTCCAAACTATTATATAGGGTGAACAACAAGGGACAAGTATACTTCCACTACTCTGTATAAGGCTAAAACTATAATACCAATACAATGGAAAATCTTTCTAGAAGAAAAATGATACCAAGATATATCTATTTTGGCTAGTACTTTTAGCTCCCAGACCCTATTTTTGGCAAAGCACAGTCAGGTTTTGCTCACACCGAGAAATAACTAAACTGCGCATGCGAATGTAAAATGATTCGGTTTAGTGCGCGTTTTCATACAGCTTCTCGTATTACTCACTGAACAGGCCAATAGTAGGCCAAATATAGGCCAATGAACAGGCCATGCCGCGCGTGCGTCGTTTGAACGCTTGCGCGCACTATTTGCGGACATTTATAAAAGTGCGTCTCTGAGATGCATCTTTGGAAATGACATTCTCTTGTTATTCTTTTCAAAATGACAGCATGTCATGCAGACGGAATAATTGTTACAGGGAGTTTAAAATATTTACAACAAGTAAGATTTTTTGCGGTAATTGGTTGGTTACTTTTTAGATACATGTAGCTACAATTAGGTGGGATGCAGATGGTTAACCACGCACTGAACAAAAGGGTAGAAACAGCCACTGCTAAAAACGCTAGAAAATAACTGTCACCGCATGTTGCCTCATCAAACAAAACACAATAAATGTCCAAGACTTGTATCTCTGTAAAAAAATAATGGGCTTTGTTTAATTTCCAACAGAGGATGGGGTATTGGCTTGATAGTGGTTGGTTGCATCGTGTTTGGTTCCCTCATCGTGTTGAGCATCTGTCTCTGTTGTCGCAAGAAGAAACGACAGGGGTACATGGTCTTCCAAGATGACTTACCACCCCAACAGGCTGGGGTGATGGTGTTTTCAGCTCCCCCTCCGCGGGCCGCTCCAGGTCAGCAGCAGTATGGGTACAACACCATGGCCTACCCACCCTCTAATGTCAGTCTGCCTCCTCCCTATGATCACGACCCCAGGGGAAATCAAACACCGGCACCTGCCCAAGCACAACAGACACAACAAAGCCAACAAGACAACAATGACCTGATTAGGGAAGATGCTGTGTAGTAAAAAAGAAAGACCCTCTAAAAAAAACTAAAAAAAACAAAACCGACGAGACGCAACAGGCCGCAAGGAGGCAATCTATAAAACGACGTGCGTAAGCCCTTACTTGTCAGAATTTCCATTGGCTTTGTATTATTACACATACAAAGCCACTGGAAATTCTATACAAATTATATAAGGGCTTACGCAAGTCGTTCTAGATTGTATCTTTCTTATCTGTCCAATGCGCCGTTTTTAAATGTTCTCTTCATATCACTGAGAATTGACAATAGAAAAGGACCGGTCGTTAGGGCGCCCGCTATCATCTTAAAAGTCTCCAATTCTTTTCAGCTTTGGTACTCGTGGGACTCCGTACTTATTACGCAGCGTCAATGTAACCCATGCCCTGCCTGTTTAGTTTACTTATTAGTCACCGGATTGCCTTTTATTTCTCTCAAAATAAAAACAAAATACGTGGCTGATATGTATGGTGTAACATGACGTAATATGAGCAAATACTTATACCGGATTCATGAGTGCTCACGTCGATATTTAAAGATTGACATCATGCTTCTAAGAAAACGAACATTTTTTTCTCAAGCCTACAAATTTGAAACTATAGGCCTATGATCCAATTATTCAGTCCTGGAACTCTCTGAAAAAGAGGCTTTTAAATAACCCGCCCGACTCGGAGATGCTAGAGCCGAATTGTTGTTGGATAATTATTTAAATTTAATTGGAATTTTAGAAAGAACTTGTATTACTCTACCGCCACTTCTTCGGTTGTGTACAAAAAAATTAATGTGCATAGATAATTCAAGTGCATTTTGGAAGAATTTTCTAACAAAAAAGAGCAATGCTTCTCAGTCCCAGATTCGTGTTTTGCTTTTAATGACTGACCATCATTGAGATTATGATTAAGAAAGTGGCGTCAGGATGCAATATTCTTTCCCTTTTTATGTACCTTTTGTATTGTTAAGCCGAAATTGACCCTCAAAAAAGGAAAAACTAAATTTATATTTAGTGATAAAATCCGAAAATAGTACGTGGAACAGCTTTTTGAAAGTACAAAAATCGATGCATACTTATATTGGACATGTCATGATGATGTTCTGTACAAAAATATGAGATAGTCCGACATTTCAATCCTAGCTACCGACGGGGTATTTCCTGTTTCCAAAGGCAAACAAGAAAGATCGGACAAAGGACTAAACAGTAATCATTTTTTTTCTTTTTTCAGTTTGTTTCTAGTAAAACGAAATGGCGAAGGATAATACTTCGTAGTTTTATTGTACAAATTGGTGACGCCCTGTGATGAACTTTGTGTTCACTTGTTGTGGTTTAGTATATGATTAATAATGGGTGACTATTAGCCTTAAAATGTATGTTTCATTCACCGTGTGACTCACGGGGAAATTATTAACAGCAATTTGCTATGTGTACTTTTCCTAACTAGGATTTGATTTTTTTCATCTATATTAAACAAATTTGAACTATAATGTTGATCGATAATGCGGTTATTAGTATGGCGATAATTTCGTTTTTACAATTTTATATCGCCAATGTAATAACGTAAACTTTGTTGTTTAATCCTTTACTGGCGTTTTTATTAAACGTAATATTTATGTGGAATGGTGGACGTTACTCTAATATATTGTGTAAACAAAATGGCTTAAATAAACTAGGAAAAATGATTGAAAATGAGCCTCAGTCCTAGATCCATGCCTTTCCATCATGTTTGCACCGATTGACCTTCACAGAGGTACTGTGATCATAAATAAAAACATTCTTTCCATAAACTACGTGCGGACGTTTCTTCTGTTTGATAAAATATATAGATATGGGATCAACCTTCATACGAAACGATCACGTATTAAAGGGGTCGTATACGTTTGGTAATTACTCCCAAAATTAATGGCAATACAAACCTACTTGGTAAGAAGTACAGCAGCTTTGGATAGTATAATGCAGGTTGAGAAACTTTTCACTTCGAAGTACTGCGGTTATGGAGAAAAAATATCACTGATTATCCCCACAAAATTTGAATCGGAGAAGCGTTACTGCAGTGACGTTTCTCAGATTGTGTATTCCAATGCAGATTCTTCTTCCCGAGTGGACATAACAGCTCCAGATTTTTGGCAATATCTCAAAATCGCTACCACCTTTTGAAATGAAATTTGTACAGGTTAGTTTTATGGTATATATATCTGTAACTAAATACATGTAGAATTGAAACTAACAATGGGTTCCAATTACCAAACGTATACGTTCCCTTTAAAGAAATGAATTAAACACATACCGCAAACCTCTTTGATTACATCATACAATTACCGTTTTTATTCATGTTCATTTTGGTGCTCAGCGCTTTCAATTTAAAACAAAAACACAAAGCGCCAACGAAACATCCTTCAAGACGGTGCATGGTACTGTACTAAACAATACGGTTTATCATTTTCTTTTTAAATGTATTACATTATATAGAAATCGGTTTCTACTACCGTTACACCTTACAATGGAAATGTCTGCGACAAGTAGTTTTTAAAAAAATCGAACTTTCATCTTGTTTCGAGACTTTATTTTTAGTTATAGCCACACCTTTTAACATACAGATAAACAAAATCTTGGCTTCACAAACATCACTAACCACGAATAAATTCAACCCCCTATATTTTGGGTTGAATCTGTTCAACTTTATCTTAAGTGAATCTTAGAGATCCCCCCCCCCCCCCCCCCCCCCCAACTACATGTATTAAATAATGCCAATTTATTTCAAAAATAATTCATTTAAATTATGAAATTAAAATTTGTTTAAAACACATTTTCATTTTAGCCCAAAGACCACGAAGAACAACCCCTGTGTAAGTATCATTTGTTTTTCAGGAAAATTTCGTTTGCGAATAAAATTTACCACATATTTTTGCAAACAAGACCACATCATTTATATTATTGTGATTTGTTTCAAACTAAAAACAACACAACTGGACGTCTCAATTCAGATCCACAAGATCACATGTAGACTGGTAACCACAAGTATTGTGAGGAATGAACACTATGACCATGCCTTACCAACATGTAACAGACTAATACGGATAATATTTGTAAAAAAGAAAAAAAGAAAAAAACATCAACTTTATGCTTTTTTGGGGACATTATACATACATTCAAGAATTAAAAAAAAGTACATACAGATTTATTTCCAAGAGTGTAGATTAAGAGTCGAAGGTGTAGACAAAGTTTGGATTCATTTTTATTTTGGTAGCGATATCTTATTTTCAAAAAAATATGCTCATAGATGTTTACACTAAGCAATATGCTTACAAGATAGCACTGTATAGTGTTGAATTATGCTTGCGTAACCATTCACCCTTAATTGACTACATTTTTCTCTTTATTCTACATTTGAAATGAGTTGTGGGGAAAACAAAATCATTCACAATCATTACATTTCAGATCAGGATTTACAGACCCGAAAGTACAGATATAACAAAACAAACGATAACAGAAAATATACTAGAGTTACTAGCCCCATGTACAGCAGGCACATTGATAGATGAAGATTATAAAATGTTCACACGTTTTACATTACATAAAGCTGATGGTTAATTAATCCAAGTAATAAAGTTAACACTTTTCGCAAAGCAACCGTCCAGAATAAAAAAAGAACTATCAAATCAAACAAACTAAGAATAATGTTTATTATTTGGTGATTGCCCCTCCCTTATTGTATACTACATTATATGTACATTATAAATTTATTAGGAATGAGAAAAACAACATTAAGCTGGTTTCTACTTTTTTTTTTTTTAAATGTGCAGAGAATGGGAGAATTCGCTTCACAAGTCACATCGTAAGAAGCCCAAGCGAGGCCAAATCTTGGGCTGGGAGACACCCAAATCAAAAGTTAAAACATGGCAAATTATTCAAGCGGCTACGAGTATTCAAGGATAATGGTGCCCACACATTCACTATTTCACTATACATATAGCCATACCCAGCTTAAAATGGAACACCTTTAAAACCCTAACCATCTAGGGTATTTTGGCTAGAAACTCTGCCAAACGAATCAGATTGCATCGTTTGTCAAAGTGACTTGGCTGCAGAGTGCAGCGAGATCCATCAGGTCAGAAATCTCAAGGTCAAACAGCTTCCAAGTCTGTGGTCACAGAACCCAGCAGGATCCATCTCTGTCATTGTTCAATGGGGATTAGCTCTCAAAGTTTTTACAGAAATCAACATGGAATGGATGACAGATAAACATGTCGGAAATATCTGTCAGCGACCAGCTAGCAGGGAGCAAGGCCGGAAATATCAGGGTGTGCTACCCACAGATGCCAGCTTGAACCCATTTCGGATCGAGGTTCGTGAAAAACCATCCCGTTCCTAGGCCCAGTCAATGTCTAAATTATCCCGGATCGAACTGTTTAAAATCCTTCGCAGTGACGACTCATGACCTACATTTGATATCGTTTATGCTTCTGTGGCTGCATTTTTTTCTCGACTGGTTGGACAAATGTTTAAGTTACGCCGAGGTACTGGTGCTGGCAATTTTGAGTTATGGTAGCATTTTTGTACATAATATACTGTAGGCCCTTGATGGGAACGATCTGTAAGTGATCCAAATTTGACTCATCGCGATTTTATTGCAACACACATGTAACAAAACACCTTAAAGAAGGCCGCCGAATGCACTCAATCTATTGCCAAAACCAACTTACACTAGGGGATTTGGCTTGGTTCTGCACCTCAAATTGGATAACAAAGCTGTCCAGGATAATGCAATCATAAATATTGTATGTACAGCACTAAAACAGCTTCTGGGCGAGTCCTATTTAACAGCTAGTACATGGCTTGATGAAATTTCCTTACTTTATATTTGATGATTTTTGGGTGGCGTTATATGCGAGAGCGGTCTATCATATAGGCCAAAAGCTAACATTTTTGGGCTCCACACACGAGTTGATACCCTTATTTACAATATATGTGTAAAGTTACGCCTACAAAAATGGTACAATGTATAGGGTACTAAATTAGTTATCACCAATGTTGGTTTCCAGGTGCTAATTCTGCACAAGTTTGGAGACCAAATTTAAGTGGATATTAATCCAACGACAAAATAACGAAAACATTGCCAGAGAAATATATCGACCGCGGCCACTGTTCCAAGGGGCGAGATTGGATTCTACTTGTTTGCGTTGTAGCCTAGCCACGTGAGATAGCTGTTCGCGCCTCGTGCCCAGTAGGTGAGTGCGCGGACACGAACGTCGAACACCTCGACCAAGGCTACGAGTACATGCACTTGTGCATTGTCAGTAATGTACTGATTACTTCTTGTACAGCTAAACTGTAGCTGATCCCATACACTACAATGTCGGAAAGAGAATCTATACACTACACATACATTTACGCTAGAAATGTGTGAGATAAGTTCACAAGCTACGATTAGAAATACGGAAAAGTTCCCAACAGATATTTTTTTTAAGGGTAGGATACACCACTTGCAGATATCGAACAATTTTACTACAGAATTATTAAGAAATATCTTACTTGAAAGTATTAAAATAATGATTATAGGCATCCAGCAAAACGATTGCGCTAGAATGATATCCTGTAATTGTTCCGAAAAATTGAATTTTCTATAAAAAAAAAATAACTAACAACTACCCGACGCTGGTTAAAAACGAAAGCCTTTGTTGTGCTTTTTTTCTCGACATCCATGATTGTAAAACTTCGAACAGGTCAGTTAAACAATATTTACAGTAATCTACAACCACCCAAATCAACCCATTCCTGATAATTCAAACAATTACCAATGGTGTATCCTACCCTTAATGTAGGGAAACGATATTAATATTTTTTGAAAGAATATCCCAGTAGTTTTAGCTTTAGTGTACAGAGTCAACATTTTTGCACCGATTGACCTTCATTACCAAGTTTGCGTCGAATGTCGTGTGTACACGCAAAGTTTTCCAATTTTTTTCAAAACACATCACGAGCAAGGCTTGAAATATCGGGGTCTGCTACCCACAGATGCCGGCCTGAACCAGTCTGGGATCGAGGTTCGTTGAAAAAAACTTTGGTGTCTGGGTCAAGTTAATGTCAAAATAATTTTGGCGCAAACTGGTTAACCAGTTCACGGCATTTTTAAATTTTTTTATAAGTTATTTCCCCTACCCAAACAAAAAATTAGAAAGGTGTTTGTGGACAAACGCATGCATTTCAATATGCGGGTGGTGGTTTAAGTGTGTGCCGAAAAAATGTGTTTTTTTATCAAGTAAAACATTCCTGTTTTGATAATGCAACTACTACAAGATGCCCAACATTTAGTTTATTAGCACCGTTATTTACATGTTTTTTCAATTGGATAGTGTTTCGTTTTTTTGTCCAAGATTTTGAATATCATGGGATGCTATGATTGGACAATGGCCATGGATGGCAATAGGTCAATACTACTGAGGAGTCCGAAATTCATGCCACATGTACACTGCGAGAGAAAAACAAAATTGAGTCTTATCCTCTAAAAACAGCAATCATTGACTTGGGTGAGTGAGTATTTACATACGAGTAAACTGCCTGGGCGTTTCTAGCGATGTGACTGGGGACAGCATCATCATGTGAAGTTGGGTTTTGTTTTTTTGTTTTTTTAAGGTGACGTTGCTGTATTATATCGTCTGGCAGCATCTCTTGTCCTTGTTTTTGTCGGTGTCACGCGTGGGAGGCATCGTGATGGGCTTGACGTCGGAGCTAGGGGAGTCCTCACCGTTGCCGCCATCCCGTATGTTCTTTTGTGAGACTATCTTATAGATTTCTGTTCATTAAAGAAAGACAAAGATCTACGCGTGAATTCAATTAGTCCTAACCGTCGCAAATCCGCCAAAAATCCATACCCTAAATCGTTGGATTATGACAGACTTGGTAATACAGGCCTGGGGTGAACAAATATTGGATTATGATGGACATGGTCCAGGAGGCCTGAGGGAGTGCTGGTGCAACTTATAAATGTTGCCTAGGATCCAGTATTGTTGCCATATAACGCATGTGTCTATCAATATCAACCAACACTAAAGTAGGGGTTCCATAAGCGCGTGTATAAAAAGAAAAAACAACTGAAGGATTTTGGCGGATTTGGTCCAGAACCTATCGGAGGCACTAGAGAGTTAGGGTTAATCCAAACAATTGTGTTACACAAGGTGGTCTACAACTTGAATGTGCCTCTGTACTGATGACGTCAAACCTTGTTTATGTCACGTGTGTGCTTTCTTATGGGAAGCCAGTTTGCGTTGACGGTTTTGTAGCCCCCATAGAAAAGCGCACATGTAAACAAAGTGTGACATCAGTAGACAGGCTTATTGTTCCAGGCCAACTCTGAAAAAACCCCAAATGACAGGCAAATTTTGACTCAATGTAATGTCATTAGTACTTTTTCTAAACCGTTGACAAATTGTATTTTGTTCGTCCCAAATGTTTCATATTTCCCCTATCTGCCCCACCACATGGGGCTAACACGCGCACATACAAATTTAGACACCACCTTACCTGTTAATATTTGTTTAAAGGCTTGCTCTACATTTGTTGAGTCCAGAGCTGAGGTTTCAATGAAGGATAGTGAATTCTTTTCTGTGAAAGTAAATGCAAACAACAAAACATGAGCACCAATAACATCATCATCACGGATATCAGTTACAACTAAAAAAACCACCTTGTTTGTATGATTTAGGGGATTTTTATATGCAACTTAAGAGGATTTTATCCATGGCCATATATTCAGGGTAAAATATGTTTACTGGGATAATTCCAAGAATTTTGCAGAATTTTGCAAAATTTTGCAGAATTTTGCAGTATTTTGACACTAACCTTAACCCGTTATGATAATTTAGCTAGACATTTTGCTGAACTCTGCAACATGCACACCACTTATTAAAACAACAAGCCTGCCCAGTGTAGCAAGATCCATCAGGTTAGGAATCTCAAGGTCAAACTGCCTATTGTGGTCACAGAAATTAAAGCAGCTTTCGAAGTGAACTAGATGTCAACTGCCTCAGAATTAGTCATTTATGCACATGATGTTCATCAAAGTGCAACAGTTTTCTTCCACCCTAGATGCACTGTGCTGCGCCGGGCAGGGCTGGGGTAAACAATTTCGTAAACTGACAAATTTAGACAAGCCCAGTCCCCAAGTCCAAGTTGGTCTTAGGGGTCTAGAAAGTCATCCGAGCCAAACATTTGGGCAGAGATGATGCTTGACCTCAACAACCTTCCTAATTCCTCCCAGGATTTAGGCTGAAGGTTATAAAAGTACTGGTGGCTTTTAGAGGATAGACTGTGGCAAGATAGTAGGATAGTACCCTGCATTGTTTGATATCCAGCCGTGCCTAATCCTGCCCTGTATTTTACCCGACATCCACCACACTGCTTCCGAATGTCATCGGCACTGCTACGCTCGTGCCCAACGCCCAGACGGGGCACTGGGATCAGTACCGATGCACTTTGAGCTCCGATTGCATAGATTTTGTGTGAACTGTGGACTGGAGGTCACCAGGTACGCGGCCCAGCTGCACTGCGTGCAATTCCCAGAATGCCGTGCGTTTCCATAAAAATCTGTGAAGCTGCATCAGCGTTTCCCAGCTCAGAATGCATGGCACATTTTAACTTTGAATTCTCCAGACCAAAGAAACTGTTTGCTTTGTCATATGCGGCAAGCATTGCATAGTTATGCAAGAGATGCTCATCACAATGAATGAGAACAGCACAAAGACACCAGACCATTCCGGAGCAAGGGGTTGCTGGCGTAAGGCCTGCTCCGAATCACATGATACAGTGACAGTCTTTTTGCCCTGGAGAATTCAAAGTGTAAATGTGCCAAGCATTTTGAGCAAGTCAGTATACTAGATGTTATTCAAATTTAACTCCCAAATCGCTTATTAACAAGTGACGGTCAGTGAGACAATCAGTCTGGAACAAAGAGAACTGAAGCCTCGCCCTCTGGGCCCAGCACAAACCCTTTAGAAATACTTGCCTGCGAATGCTTTGGCCTCATCTGTTGGTACTGCCCTCAAGTGCCGCAGGTCACTTTTGTTGCCTACTAGCATGATAACGATGTTATTATCGGCGTGGTCTCGTAGTTCTTTCAACCATCGTTCTACATTCTCGTAGGTAAGATGCTTAGCTATGTCATAGACGAGTAAAGCGCCTACAGCACCTCGGTAGTATCTGCATGGTTCGGGAGAACCAAATCAGAAATGATTGACATAACATTCTACATAGTGTACATGCATCTTCAAACTAATTTAAATCCTCTATGCCGATACATGTAGGTTGATCCACGGCAACAAGAATATGGCATCTCAAACACACCGTGAACAAGTAACAATGGATTTAGTGTCAAATAACAATGATTTTTATTGTTAATCCACTGTTTTTCTTTCGTTAGTTAGTGATACCATAGTCCATGCCACACGGTTGTTAAACGGATTTTGGCAGATACAGCAAGGTGTATCTGTTTTTAGGAAACATGTAATAAGGTTTTTTTTTGCTTAAATCAATAAAGTATCATATTGACAACAACATTATGTGTGAGGCTCAGGTTGTGTTTATTTTCTGTGATAAATGGGAGAAAATAATTTTTGAAAATGTTTAGTCATACCACTCCGCCCCTCAAAGGGAAGCCTCATTAACATAAAACTTCGCGTGGGGTATGACAAAAATCGAGGCAGAGAATTGCCTCGCTGCGGGGGTGCGCTACCCGGGCCTGGCTTGCATTATGCGCGCATTGCATGCAACAAGTTTTTGTCTACGAGTTTACCATGCCGGTTTTTTATTCTAAATCAGGGTAAAAATACAACTGTTTTCAGTCATGCCGACTAGATGTGTAGCTGCTGGGTGTAGCAAAACTACCAAGGATAGAGTAAGCCTTCATTTGTTTCCGGCTGATCCTAAATATCGGAGGATTTGGACAGCCAAAGTAAAGCTTACCAGAGCGAAGTGGTCCCGCCGGGCCTAGTGATTTTTCGGCCCGATCTGCAGCGACCATTTTGAGCGGTCGTGCTTCGACACTGGTCTGTACAGCAACTTTGGCATGCCCTTAAAAAACATGCTGAAGTCAGATGCTGTCCCAACGATATTCCAATCAGACGAATCTGTACTGTTTTCGTCAGATTCACTAAAAACCGACGAAGAACTTTCACGATCGTCCATGTTTAGTCCGCGCCGATTACTGTACATGTACATGTACTTTGTACGGTATCCTTTGCTTTGGACAGCGTGCGTGTGGGTGATCGCGTTTACATACATGTACATGTACGTACGTGTGCACAAGGCGTACGGGATTCGTACACTCTTGTACTCACAACAATGTGTGCGTACGTGGCCACGCGAACCCGTCTCGTACCTAGACGTCGCGTACCGACTATCGATAATTTGTCCGGGTTCTGACTCGATTTACGTCACTCATTTTGAGTGGCCGCGAAATTTAAAAAGGGGGGGTCAATTTCTGGACGGCAAGTTACCACACTAAACGTACAGTAGAACCAGTTTTGCTTTTTATTCACATTTTATACACATAAATCTATTGATTTAAAACAAAAAATGCGTAATGAAGATGTTAGACTGCTTGTTTCCTTTAACCCTAACTCTCTAGGCTTTCGCACTAGAAAGCATACCAAACCTAAAACTTTAACAACTGCACTCAAGTTCAGTAATTATTGGTAGTGAACCTAACAGTACACATACTAAACCTGCCAAACTCCACCTGTTGAAGTTAGATTGACTTGGTACAGATGGGTCTATGCATTGTTCAGTGTTCAGGATCAGGGCTGTGACGACTGGCCATTAGTTCTGTGTGTTGGGCTACCAGTATGTTTGAGTGGGGACACACAGGGTGTACACATCACACTTACAGTTACAGTTGATCAGGAACTGTGCTGTGATACAGTTACAGTTGATCAGGAACTGTGCTGTGATCATATGGGTGAGCTCACCCTTGAATAAATGCCTGTGCATTCCCCAAGCTCCAACTTTTTTTACAAGTCTCATGCCTTTCTCTGCCCTGAACTTCACATAATTCAACAGGGTTTCTCATTGGGCCTTTTGTACTAATAACTCGGTTGAGTTTATTTTCTTTTGGTACTGAAGCATTTTGTGTACAACACCGAGTGATGACTACCGGGTATATGGTGGGCTTATGGTAAATGGTGGGCTTTGGTACTGAAGCATTTTGCGTACAACACCGAGTGATTACTACCGAGTATATGGTGGGCTTTGGATGGCTCTGAGCATTTATAGGTTAACAGGTTTGGATTTTTATTACTCACGCGCTTGTGATGGCTCTATACCGCTCCTGCCCTGCCGTGTCCCATATCTGTGCTTTTATCGTCTTGCCGTCCACCTGAATACTCCGCGTGGCAAACTCCACCCCAATAGTGCTTTTGCTCTCCAGGTTGAACTCATTTCTTGTGAACCTAGATAGGAGATTGCTCTTACCGACGCCGGAGTCTCCGATCAGCACAACTAGGGGGCAGAGAGGAACAAAGAAGGAGAAGATAAAAGCATGTGCACTATAGTAGGGCAGTCCTGATTTGAGGCGTGCAATCGCACCCCACACCATCGCACGCCTAAAAGCTACCTGAGAAGTGCTAATAATCGCACGCCTGAATCCCACTGTACCGCACACCTCGGCATACATTTACGGCATAATTATACTGGCTGGCGGATGACTACAACCCAGAGATGGCGTGGGGTGATCACGTCAACAATGGTCCCCCTCTCCTACAGTCTGCGTGCCCACCACCCAGCACAGCCCTCCCTCCGGGTGCCGACCTCCCACGCAAGCAATGGGTGCGGCTGAACAGTCTACGCTCCAGCACCGCTCGAGTCGCAGAGACCCTCCACCGCTGGGGCATGCAAGCTGAGGCAGCCTGCACATGTGGGCACCCGTCCCAGTCAGTCCACCACGTGGTGACCGAGTGCACCACCCACAATGCACCTGGCTCCTTCTCCACTCTCATCAGCCCTGATGCCTCGACACGAGACTGGATAAGAGACCTCTCGATCGAACTTTGATTCGTGAAAATTGATTGACTGTGCAAACGATTATATAACAGAGTGACATTTGTACATGTACTTTCACTGTCCGCGAATCGGCAAACAAAATTACAAACTTCTGCATTAAAGCGTGAACGTTTGCTGGAAGCTGCCATTTTGCCAATATTGTTACCACTGATGCACCCTCTCGAAAGAACCCCTAATAACTTTTGTTGTTAAGCTTGTAAAATATGCAAAATGATAGACTACGAGAAAGTGATTGGGCCCTCTCGTGATAGCCTGAATGGTATAGATCGTAAATGTACGATTTATGCGCTTTTGTAGTACAAAAATCGATCGTACATGTACAACCTTGGCACTGAAAGAGTTAAAGTACAGTGCATTGGTAAATTTACATGCATCATCTTCAGTATCCGTATCATGAAAACTGAAGTATTTATACCTGTACAAGTATACAATGTACACGTAGACCTGTTACCGTACATGTGTGCACACGTACATGTATGGTTCATTCTACACATTTATTACCCAAAGTGTGGCACTTTGCCTGTCACTGTTACGGTTATCATCAATCCTATACCCCCTTTTGGCTTGGAACCATCCTCAATCCCGCAAAATCTTCCAATTGCCACCATGTAACAATTTGATTTACCTTAAATCCTCCCAAATCATCTGTTAATTCCAGATTTTGTTCAGTGGAGGGGGGGGGGGCAACAATTGCTTCAATGCATTAACATTCCCCAATAATCACTGTATGTAATGTGCCAGGGCAGTGCCAATGACATTACGGTACATGTAGGTGCAGGTGATGTCTAGCATATTCCACAGGGCTCAATTATGCATATAAGTATACCTAGTACTGTAGCTGAACATAAACATTGCATGGCACAGCTTAAACTTGACACAATAATGCTTCTGCCAAAAATCAATATGGTATGTACCATGCAGCCCCAACCCTCCGAATCCACACGGATGTTTTTGAAGGATTGAGGAGGGTTACGGTTTAGTGTCAAAATATGCGACCCATACGCATTAAAAATAAATAGACAATTCCAGGACAAAATTTGGTGTATTTGGCATGCAATAACACAGTATCGGTCCAATCCCTTGTAGGCCTACAGGTACATTTTTTCGACATATCCAGTTTGACATGTTCGATCAATGAGGTTGCAGTGATGACCTAGCTAAAGAGAGATACATATGGATTTCCACACTAAAAAAGCCAACTAAAAAGCCAACCATCCAGTGGATACGCTGTACTTGATCAAGTTATGAGACAAAATGTAACAAGACTGACCACTTTCTCTTTTGGGCCAATCCCTGACTTCCCCCCCCCCCGAGTGAAAAAAGCGAAACTCATTCTCCAAGTTTTCCCCGATTTGTTTATTTGGGAACCCAAATGTGTATTCAACTGCTGTACATAACGTACATGGAATGCAATTGGCTATTGGAATACATCTGCACATCTCCAGCATGTACTGTAATAGACTGCGAGGTAATTCTTATTTTCATTTTGGGTTTCAAGAGCCAATGACAGGTCTATCAGCCATGCAGGTGGCATTTTCTAATATTAAAGGATCCCCTGAAATCCTGTTAGTGCTAACATGACCAACCTTTCCCTGCCACATAGATTAATAATACGGGACCTGTGCCCTGGGGCAGAATGTCGCGTCTTGTATAAATTGGGCCCTCTATGTATGTGTGTGAACTGTGAACATCAGCATCTTGCAATGTTGTCAGTTAAAATTAAAAATTATTAGAGTGCTAAAACTTTTTCACCAGCGTATAGATGCTTTGAAGCCATCCGGAGGACAGGAATTTTGAATTCATCTCTTTGTTTGTGGAACGTATCGTACATTTCGTTTATGTTGTTTGCAGAAAATGAAATGCTCGGTTACTGACTTTGCGTTTGCGTTTCGGTTTCGAGAACATACTGGTAAAGAATACAAACACGTGCAAATAGATGTACAAAATGTTTTGCCATAGGTTTGAACACAACCTTAGATGCTGGGAAGAACTTCAGAGTGGGCTTAGAGTTACTACATTTACCTGCAGACAAAATCAAATGGTGGGACGTTATGGAGAATACGAGTCAGGATTTACAACGCGTCTGGAAAAAAAGTAGCGGGTCCAAAGCAAAAGGTGCGAAGCGTGAGAAGAATGAATTGGTTTACGCTTGTTGTCCGACATCACGGACTTGTTGAAGATTGAAGTTTGGAACTTTCTCTCTATCCTGTAGTGAAATAAAGTATTATTTTCTTGCGATCGTCCAAGAAGGCCTGGAGTGAATTGGGATGGCACAGTGCAGCAGGTCTAATTATAACGAACTGTTACATTATAATTGTTAACACAGTGTGTACTTGTACTGCCATGCAAGTCGGTATAGCAAACTGTTACATTGTAATTGTTAACATGTACAGTGTGTACATACTAGCACGCGCGCGCATTAAAATATTTGATTTTTCAAACCGATATTATTTTTTTTGGGGGGGGGGGAATCTGATTAATCCTAGCACTACATGTACATGTAGGTGAACTACAGTACATGTACTACTGGTACTAGACAACTGGTACAATTCACTATATACTGTTGTACATGTACATAATTGTAGTTGAATTCCAAAATGACTTATTAACCAATTATAAACTAATTGTATTTCCTGCATAAGGTGTTGTCATAGTAGGCCAAAATGCATTTTATACAATTGAGGATGGGTGTTTTTAGTGTCAAGATGTACTTTGTACTTTGTGGCCAGCTCAAACTGAAACAAGGAAAAGGGCCGCAATGAATTTTGGTTTAGAAGTGCCATTTTTGTAAATGTATTACGTACCGGTACTGGTAATTAATGGGAACAGTGTGCGTGTATTTGTACATGTAGGCCTGTTTTTACTCTTTGAATAAAAAATGTCCGGCTATGTAGTTGTAGTTTGTACACATGTATCAGTACATGAACAAATTTCCCCCCAAATTGACAAATTATGAAAAGCAATTACAGCAAAGTACATTATCTCAAACTTGCGAGTATAAGTAGGCATACTGTATGTAGCATGTTCTTGCCTTGCTCATGTATGTACTGATATTTCATGTACTTGTAATTGCATGAATGCACCTCTAATTATCTTTTCTTCTAAGTTGTTAGTATTAATAATATTAACAGGGTGCAATTGCAAGATAAAAACTTTAAATCAAAAAATTAATACATTTTCACACCCTTGTTTTAAATAGTTGTAGCACAAAACAGTCTGTGCAATTTTTTTATGTTTTTTTGTGGGTCAAATTTTGCATACATGTATGTGCACATGTATCCTGAAGGTAGGTTCTGGTAAGTTGAAAAATGTATAAAAAATCAACCTGGGACAGCAGTGGGTTCAACTCTAGTTGAGAGGCTGTACATTGTGTAGATTGGGGGCTGGCATCCATGCTGGCAGTACCAAGGTCCATCTTGACAGGAAGGTTTAAGGAGGAGGGGGGGGGGGGGGAGACACATAATTCACCAAAAACCAAACAACTAGAAAGGTCAGGCAATTAAATTGGATGTTCTTGAGAGAAAAAATCAAGAACTGTTTGGAAAATAGATTTGTGGCCTTCACACAAAACTTCATTTGTGCAGTGCTGAACACATCAATTTCAATCTGAAATTTTACACACCCCAAGGGGTTAGGGTTACAGGGGGTGCCAAGGTACAATAATTCATCAAAATACTTACATGAACAAGAAAGGGTGTCATTAACCCTAACTCCCTCACCATTGTTATTGAACAATACAATTCCTTCAAAATCCTCCAACTTCCTTTGTTGTGTAGGGAGTAACAAAAACAAGTGAACACGGATGAAAGAGTAACAGCAAACATTTCGTGTTCACAAAAACTTTATCAATAAAGTTCCCCTGTAATTTATGTGATTTAGTACCTTGCATGTACCAGTACAGTAGGAAGGGCCACAACTGTTCCTTTGAGGGAGCAATGGGGGGGGGGAGGAGATAATTAAAGAAACAAAAATTGACAGGTACCTTTCTAAATTTCAAGACTTATTTTTGTTGTCAAATCTTTAAGACTATCATGTGATCACAAATTCACAATAACAAAAGTAATTTTGTTGTCTGCATGTTGGCTACATGAACATTTGTATGTAAAAGGTCAAAACAGAAAGAAAACATTGCTACAGTACATCTTGTGTACATACTATTTATGTACACTGTACATGCTAAGTTAAATGGAACAATGTGGAGCCAATGTGAAAGGACAGCTCTGGAGTTATCAGCAAGAATTGTACTACTGAAGCTGAAAATGCCCCCACCGAAATTAGATTTGCTTACTCGATAGTACTAGTACAAACCGCAGCCTCTCCCTGCAATAGACCTGGTTTGGTTATCAGCAATATTCCAACATGTGGGATAGGAATGCTTCAGGCAGCATACTTGTAGCTCCACCCAAGCATACTAAATAACTGAAAAGGTTTTAAGGATAGTGGGTGTGTGTGGGGCCAGGGGGGTACATGTACTGTACATGTATAGGGACTCGGGGAATATCCCACCTGTAAGAATGAATGATTCATCACGTACAGTAATGAGGAAGGAATCACACTCACACAAATGAAACAGAAACTAGGAGCTCCTGCATAAAAAGATACAAAATGTACAATGGCAAGATAGACAAATAATAAAAACCAGACTAAAAAAACACAAGCAACATAATGTATATACATTTACATTTACAATGTACAGTACCAGTACATGTAGAATCGTACAAGTACATGTACTACATGTGCATATGGGGGGGGGGGGGGGGGGGGGGGGGGGGGCGCCTTCGAGGCTGTGATTGTGAAATGCTGTGGTACCGTCCATTCTCAAAATAGGGGGAAACAATTTCCTCACGCGAAAAATAAGGAGTTTTTGGCATCCAATCTTAACATCTTGTCTTTTGTAGTTGTAAAACGTTATTTACCTTAATTTTTATCATCCAGTGACAAAAATTGTAGTGAAAATAAAAAAAGCAGTCGAAAAAATTAAACGTTGACGTACCGGATGCACGAATACCTCCCATAAAAAGGGCAATAATAATCAATAAATTGTGAAAAATCGTGCTTCGAACCCACTAATTTTTTTTCATGGATACGTTAAAAAAGGATGTAGCAGTGATATACTGAATTTTAAAAAAAATCTGCCTGTGAACCCCTTGCATTGGTGGCGCACTTTGTTGGGCCCCCCCCCCCCCACCGCCGCCGCCACCCCCCCACCGCCGCCACCCCCCCCCCCCCCCCCCCCCCTGATGTGCATGTACTGGTATACAATATTTGTGGGAGCACGTGTACTGACATGCTGTACATTAATAATATACAATTGTTGTCCACTGTGATACATTGGTTCATGGTGTTTTGTACACCTGAGGGGAAAATGGGGCAATTGCGTACTTACGAGCCTAGTTTCTATAACTTATAAGAGAACAAAATCTATTTATCGTGATGGTAATTTTTGTACACAACATATCGCTACACGTTGTGTACACAAATTAGCATCATTGTATGATATGCAAGGTAAACAGTTCACGCCGGAGGACTTTTTATTTATTTTTATTTTATTTATTTCATTTTCCAGGATACACTTATGCACCTATCAATTGTATAACGCACCCTTGGACCCCCGGGGGAGGTGCGTCATGTCTCCATAATGTTCAGTCAAAACTGGACGATGGGGGTGCGTAAAGTGCAATTTAGGTGCGTCACGAACACGTCGTGGTGTGTCGAGGTGCGTCTGTTTCGAGCCATTGCCATGCGTCGAATAAACTGTGCTTGTTGAGTAAAAATAATTGTACCATATCGACTTCTGATCATTGTTAGTCAGAATCGCCGACTGCAAACAACTTTATCAACATTTTACACTAACAAGTAACAGCGATAGTTTTCCCATCGCGAAATGTGGAAGTCTAGGTGGCCTACAACGCGTCGTCCTTTTTACAAGAACACGAGATATTGCGTGCGTGACGGCCCTTCCTAGTTGGGACAAGCACGTAAAATATCTCACAGAAAAGGTACCAGTTGCATCCGAATTCTCGGCTATGTAATGGAAGAATAACATTGAGAATAACACAGCGTCAATGCAGCTGCTTTGCTTACTTAGCCGCATGTGATTTCCCAAGTTCGATCGCGGCCAACTTCCCCTCAGCAAAACGACAAGGGAGAATTTGTCGCACACATTACTTTCCATGTATGCTTATCGCTACTAGTCAGGTATACAGTTTAAATTCTCACTACGTTCCGTAGGCTTACACTCCAGTCGGGTTATGAATGGGTGTATAATGCCTGGCGGTACTTCAGGGTGCTTGCGAGACAAAGCGCCTGCATGCAGACTAGAGGGGTGACTCATGCTCAGCATTGGAAAACCCCTTTGATGGCGCGCATCGCGCATCGCGGTACATGAACGTTTGTGATTGTACATGTGCTGGTAACGATCCAAAAGTAAAGCGTTCCTGGAAAATTTGAGTTTATACGGTACGGCTGTGGTTATTTACCGTAGCATGCCATAGCAGAAAACCAAAGTAAAAGCCGTTCTTTCATTCACCACTGGCGCGGCGCGGCCACACGCCCGACATGCGTGCATACACACAGCGCGATGCCCCGCTTCATATCGTGACTTTTGTCCGTCGCGATTTGTGTGCGTCATTGTTTTCCAAGAATGGTGCGTCAAGGATATGACGTACGGGTGCGTCATGCGACTCCAAAATCTGGCCTCACTGTTAACATTGACGCACATCCCCCGGGGGTCTGAGGGTGCGTCATACAATTGATAGGTGCATTAATGTCAGAGAACTACAGACAAATAATGAACATAATAAATAATAAATGGAAATAAAAAATGCAAATTAACATAAAAAACAAAAACAACATCCAATTAGCTCCCGCAGGATTGCCCAAAGGAAACTAGTTTCTGTCATGGGGCTCTCCAAACTGATTTGATGACAAAACAATTAAACATAAATATATAAATGAAATATGGTATTCACACAAATTAAAAACTAATGTACAAGTTTGACTGATTTATTATAATTATTAACAATTAAGAAATGTCAAAGTAGTAATTTCATTTTATAAATACAAATCATAAATCTTGGAGAAGTCATCTGAAAGGAAAAAAAAATACTTGTAAATGATTTATGTTTTTTTATTATGAAATAATGAACGAATTTGCAGGATGGCTACATTCTAAAAAGAGTGCGAGATGGGGTCTTGGTCGAGTCTGGTGATGATAATGTGTTCCAGTCTTTTACTGTTTGGGGGAAATAATTATGAGTATTTGAAGCAGTCTTTGTTTGCGGAGAACAGTTGGTAGGCCTTGCTGTGATTGTGTTCCCAAGATTCAAAACAGATGACGCATAAACACATCACAAGCAAGGCTGGAAATGTCTGACAGCAGCGAGCAAGGTTGGAAATGCATGGTTGGGCTTCCCGGTATCATCGGCCTGAACCCACCTCGGATCAAGTTTCAAAAATAATCCCGCGCCTTGGCTTGGTGTAGTCCGAGTAACTTGGACCCAAATATCATTTTTTCAACATTTGGACATGGTCGGTGATTAATATCATGCGACCATGTCCAAATGTTGAAAAAAATGATATTTGGGTCCAAGTTACTCGGACTAGGCTTGGTGATGTAAAAATAAAGGCAGCGCGAACTGGTTAACTGTATAATGTATGCAAGTTAACGGGACAGTTTCCGTGGAATGGGTAAGAAATCAATCTAAAAATACACTTTGAGGAATTCAGTCAGATGCACACGTAAAGGGTACATACCGAGACCTACGTCATGGCTTGGTTTACATTAATGCACTTACATAGCGAAGTCGGGACGCCAGACAAAGTATGGACAGTCGGGCACATAATAGGAAAGCGCACATGTAAACAAAGCATGATGTCATTAGGTCGTAGGCCTATCGTCATGACAACACAAGCGTTGTAAGGTGCACGGAGCCTCACATTTTACAATGTAGCCACTACACACTGACATTGTCGTCAAAAAGTAGTGCTTGCCCGGCCTGTCGGACATCCAGGAACCTTACCAAGTGTATGTTCCTACACTATAACGCAGTTTAGTGCGAAGGGAAAAATTTGACATTGCTATCGACGGGCTTCCCCCTTCATGACATCATGCCGTCCACGATATATTGTACTCGTATTTCGCAAGGGCTCTGTTCATCGCCGAATCAATCATAATTATTAATATCAACTTGATCAAGGTTGTTTCACATTCTGCGGCCATCTTGAATTCAGCGCAGGAGGGGAACAAACTTACTCAGGTGATATAGTTGTTCCCCTCTGTCTAGGCCCTACAGCTCTACTGAGCATGCGCAAATCATAATGGAACGTAAATAAAGTTATGAATATGAGGTCGAATTCAACAACCACCTCCTTAAAAATGTACGTGTTTACGATTTAGGCCTACAAAAACCGCTTAACGACGTATGGCCTACTGACGACTTTAAATAATCAATTAAACCATGAAGAAATAAGACATTCTTATTTCTCCATGATTAAACTAATTTGTTGTCTCACCTTTAAAAAGATAGTCGTATTCGTCGTCTTTCGTTCCCATCGTGGAAGTGATTTCGTATTATATTAATAGTATACTATTACTAAAATGAACTTATTACTGTTTACGAACAGTCCGACTTCCGGATTAATATACCGGTGTCTTAAAATCCCCTCACGGGTACCTCCCGAATCAGGGCTGAAAATTTTCCCTTGGTTGCTTAGACGAATGAACAGTTATCACACACAGACTTTGAGCTGGTACGTAGACGCTACGATGGAAATGATTTTGATGGGTTTATCATATCGTTGCCGTCTGAAATTGTATAGTCCGACATTTGCAATGGCGGCGTCCCATAACGCCCCCCTTCGATATTATTTCTGCGCAGCTGAGGCTAGGCTAGCTATGGGTGACGTACTTCTGCGCATGGGTAATGGGAGAGAGAACCCGGATGGATGGTTCATTTCTTAAAACCTTCCAATGACTCACCCGGCCGTATTTACACGTACACGACGGCCGCAAAGTGCCATATCGGATTAAATAATTATGTGATGTCACGGCATGGCAATAATTGCTGGCATAAATGGGTGAACCTAAACATTGCAAAAATAAAGGGCTGGGGGAGGGGGGGAGGGGAGGGGGGGGAGGGGGGAGGGGAGGGGGAGGGGGGGTGGGGTGGAGAGGGGGAGGGGGGGGGGGGGGGGGGGGGTGGGGGGGGGGGGGGGGGGGGGGGGGGCTAAGTGCCATATTTGAAGCGAAATAATAGATTAGTTACCTACCCTCTGCCCTCCTTGCGGCAATAGACTCAGGTCTGATCTATCGGAGCCTCATAAGCCTCATGAGGGGCCGGCGTTAAGTTTGGATTTTTAAGGTCAATTATTGTTCAACTATTATGTTTGATTAATAAGAAATTGAAATATGGGTTATTAAAACAAATAAGCAAATTAGCACAGATCACGATATTCTTTTTAGCCGCGTCGCAGACGCTTATGGCCCAGTCACAATGTCGGCGATCTGTCGGGGATTAGTTTTGGCCGGGGGTCGTCGTAGAAAATAAAGAATCCTTGAACAATCCTAGCAATAATCCTAATAAAAGTGGAGCAGTCACATTGTCTGAGATTTTTTCAAGGATTTTGACCCGGTTTTGTCGAAAAATCGTGGGATTAGCCTCCGATCGCATCGGAGGCGCCCTTATATACACGGCGATTTACTACGATTCCACCGTACGATTCGTCGGAGACGATCACAGAAAGCGTACGAATCGTCGCAGGGCGCCTCCGATTCAGTCGGAGGGCGCCGGAGACCACTCGCAGACATTGAATCTCAACCTGAATTTCTAATCCCACACAGAATCTTGCGACTAGTCTCAGATTATTCGGAGGACGCCTCCGATTAATCGGAGGGCATCGTAGGTCATCGGAGATTGTGTCTGGGATGCCCAAAATGGGTTAAAAATCTTGCGAGCAATCTTAAAATGTTAAGTTCAAAGTTGGGGACCGCGACGGGTGTGGCGATGCCAAAAAAATCTGCGACAAGCCGCAGGCGTCCGGAGAGCGCCTCCGACGGGTGCAAAATCGTGAGATCTGTCTCAAGATTTTGTTCAAATTTCCCGGTTTTACCCATCGCCGACGCATCGCAACTGATTTGTGACTGGCCCATTAGTGTTGTTTTTATTCTTCTTATTCTTGTAATTGTGCCGAATTCGTTTTCGCGGCACGGTTTATATTTTCCAACAGCCAGAGTAGTGCCGTCCATGGTGTTGATTTTCACAGTCTCGATGTCAATGACTTCTGTCTTCTTGGCAGTGATTAGTATTTGCCAAAGACCAGGGCCCAATTTCTTGGAGCTGCTAGGCACAACATTTTGCTTAGCATTAAAATTCTTTAATGGCAAAAACAGGGCTACAAACCAATGTGATGTATATTGTTTGCGACAGGTATTCAGCGGGTTTTAGCTTAGCATGAAATGCCCATGTAGTTTTGGCTGGTAACCTGATTTTTACCGAGCAAAACTTTGTTGTACTAAGCAATTTTTTTGGCGAATCAGCTCCAGTGCATTCGACAGTGCGCCCGCTAAAGACACGATTTATGTTACTTCTCATCAGCTCCCTCGATCATGCAGTGGACTTTGCAAATTGCTTAAATGGAGCGTAACCTTTCATGCAAATTAGACCACTCGAATATATAGGCATAGCATCTTCATGCAGTCAACTACCATTGAACGGTCGCGCTGGCCTGCGTTGCATATCTAATTAGCGCTGCTTCACAAAGGAATTCCGTACATGTTGATAATCGCAGTTAGTATGCGATCGCTTATTGGCTCCCTAGGAAAGCCTGTGGGTAATGTTAAGCCGCTAGAAGCATTTTGCAAGATCAAAACGGTAGGAGAGCTTGCGCAGGTCTACTGCGCAGGTCTACTGCGCAGGTCTACTGCGCAGGTCTACTGCGCAGGTCTACTGCGCAGGTCTACTGCGCAGGTCTACTGCGCAGGTCTACTGCGCAGGTCTACTGCGCAGGTCTACTGCGCAGGTCTACTGCGCAGGTCTACTGCGCAGGTCTACTGCGCAGGTCTACTGCGCAGGTCTACTGCGCAGGTCTACTGCGCAGGTCTACTGCGCAGGTCTACTGCGCAGGTCTACTGCGCAGGTCTACTGCGCAGGTCTACTGCGCAGGTCTACTGCGCAGGTCTACTGCGCAGGTCTACTGCGCAGGTCTACTGCGCAGGTCTACTGCGCAGGTCTACTGCGCAGGTCTACTGCGCAGGTCTACTGCGCAGGTCTACTGCGCAGGTCTACTGCGCAGGTCTACCGAAATTACGTATGCCTGGGGTGGGTTCCACTCACGCGAACGTTGTCAACGTTGACTAACGTTAGCGTTGTTCGATTGAGCGGAACGCAATGTGCGCCAATTATGTTAGCGAACGTTAGCGAAAAGGGCGAACGACATTCCGAGCTGTTCGCTGTTGGCCAATGACGTATTTTAAAGATAGCGAAGAGGTGAGCAGACGGCAGTATTCTTTTCAAGTTCTTTTCACGGTTTTGATTTACGTTTCATACTTTTCGTTATAAATGGTGGATTGCTTTGAGCAGTTATAGGGATCTTTTAAAGAAAAATAATGAGTTGGACAAAAAGCAGCCAACCAAACGATGTCACTGTCAATGGGCGCCGCCATTTTGAAAACGTAGTTTTTAAAATATCGTTCCACTTCAACTATACGCAAACTCAAAACGAGGCAAACGTTCGCGCAAAACAGTTCGCGTAAGTGGAACGCAGCCCAAGTCTAATTTAATTTTAAAGTGATGCATAATGGGAATTAATTAAAGCCAACTAAAACAAATATAGTTTATAGAAATGCGTCAAGCAAAAAGAGAAACAGAAATGCCACTCACGGGGTGTCGAGTTAGTTAGGTGCCGACTGGTCAGGTGTCGACTTGGTTTTTGTGCAGGTGTCATGTTGGTGGGTGTCGAGATGACAAGGTGTCGAAGTGACCGGATACCGGCCGAGGCGGCGGATGCCGAACGCGAACGGTGGGCACTGCTGAAATAGTCGCACGCCCTCTTGCGTGCGGCCAGCTGTGGTCAGTATTAAGGGTGTACTACCCTAATTGAAGGGAGAATTTCTCTTGAAAAACTTAAATTTGCTAAACTTATACCATTTGTCAGTTGTGCATTTTAATCGTCTGAAGCAGCAAAAATGCTCCAAATGTAAAGAAAGGTGCTTGACAAACAACCTGATGATGTATAGCTCTGTGAATGCTGCAAATTCCGAGAAAAACTATATTATAAGATTTCGTTTTTAATCATTTGCCGAGTCACAATTTGAATTGCGACCACAATACAAAAAAACAAGACTACAAGAAACCTTTAAATAAGCAGAGTTTTATAAGCAGTACACTCAGTGAACTTCAGCTAGCAAGAAAGTGGCCGATATGTCACATATAGTTTAATACTGCGAAAGTTGTCCTCAAACATGGCAAGTCAACAGTTTTTCTTTTTGGTCCTCTTTTGGTCCTGAAGGCCCCCATGTATCATCAGGCCATATGTGGCCAATTTGGTGAGTCACAAGCATTTATACGGGATCTCACTTTTTGAACCTGGCTTTACTGGCAAAAATGAAAGGGTACTTCAAGCTTGACCTACGTTGTTGTACCACTCAACAACAGGCAGACAGGAACATTTTCAAGTTCATTGATTTTGAGGTTACCCAAAGAAAATAGTAGGGGATCGCGGGGAACAGTTTTGAAAGTTTTGGGCGAAGGTGGCTGTTACGACCTTGGTCAGAATAGCCTTTTTTATTTTATGAAGGGGGAACGAATTGAACGATATTATTATTATTATTATTTAAAGGATCTCATTATAAAGTAAGGTTTTCTTTATCTTGATTGTACATGTTCATGTACATGTACATGCACAAATGTAACACAATTTATTTGTTATTGTTGAGGGATAGAATGTATGCCGGGTTGTGTGTTGTGTAAACTTGATGCCAGCTTTTGTAAGTTTTATTCTATATTTTTGCCTGTCATCCCGAAGATGTAATGGTCATGCCCACTTTGCATGACAGTAGTGTTGATTGTAAGAGGTATTGTTGGATAAATACCTAATGTTAGCACAGCAAGGTAATGCAGAACGCAACACTTTTTTTAACAGTTCAGTATATAACTACACGTATAAAGTTTGTGCTTACAGTATTTGAAGTTGAAAGTTGTTCTTTTACTTGTTGTTATCCTACTGCTGATTTTCAGGTATGTTACATCATAGGCCAGTTTCATAAAGCTGCTTATTAAAGCACAAACATTGCTTTTAAAAGCACAAAACCTAAATTGCTTATGCCCCCATCACATCAAACTAGTTCTCACTACGTTCTTGAAAATGTTACCGAACGGGCTCAAACTGTGTGCGAACGGAGTGGACGTAGTAGCAACTGTTTACGGTCTTTTTACGAACTTCATGGACGGGCTCAGGCAGAAGTGTGCTCCAGAACTTCGAGCCTACTCAAAGTTTTCTGGCGGCCATCCCGTTTTGCAATTAGACGGAGTGACAACGTACTTAAAACGAGATGGACGTATACTACAAACGGAATTGCCGTACTTCGATCATACTAGGGAAGGGGCTTTGTGATTTTCTGGCAGTACTAATGGCTGCTTTCCCATGGCCCGTCTTCCTGTTTCCACTCTTTGGAGGCACGATGCTCGTAGTTGATGTCAGAAATAGTCGTAGTGTTGATCTGCACAAACGCGAACGCAAATGAGGACTGGCAAAAACGCGCTGGGTATTTATAGGCGTCGGGACGCGATTGCAAACGTTTAGAACGCACAATATAGGGACGAGATGAGGACGTGGCGAGAATGAGGTGAACTGTCAGGGAACGAAGTGGTCGAGTTAAGAAATAGTTTGAATGGGTTAGGACGTATTAGGAACGAGGCAGAACAAGTTCAGAACGGGTTTACCATATATTTTACCGGGCGCCCATATTTCTTCGTTTTTTATTGGTGCATTGAAGGTGTAGGAGTTACTGACAGTAGTCCAGGGGTCGATTCAATCATGGGGGCTCGGCATGCCATGCTTACTGCTCTGGTTCTGGTTGTTTGTATGGGAATAACCGACTCTTCAGGCCTTTGGACTTTGGACCAGAATGGGCCGCATGTCTGCACAAGAACAGAAAGGTAATGTGAATTTAAAACGTATCTAAACCTAGCTACCAGTACCACAACAACAACAACAAATCCTCAACAACATATCCTCAACAACAACAAAAGAGGGAGGAGATTCGGAGAGGGGAGGGGAGATTCAGATTCGGAAAGGGGAGTATAGGACAAAAATAGAGAAATACAATTGTAATACTTGTAGAGTATACAATGCAATTGAACGTTAATCACAGAATGGGACATTCTTGTTACACCTTTTCTCTTCCCAGTGAAGGGTGAAAAACATTTCCACATTGGGAAACCGTTTCTACACTTTTTCACACAATTTTCACACCTTTTCACACTAGTGGAAACATGTAGTCAAAAATGACATACCTCGGGGTGGGCATTCCATTGAATTTGTGTAGTTAAGAATCCTGGACCAAATTTCACCAAAATACAAAATTTGTGACTGTTGGGGGGGGGGGGGGGGTGGCTTATGTTCCTCTTTACTTTTTTCTATTATAACTCTAACCCATTTTACTCTTGAGCTCTTTTTCAAAAAGGTTGATACAAGGTTTTCAGTTTGTGTATTGTCATGTGTGGACATCTTTTGTTTGAAAGTCAACACAGTGTTTGTAAGGTTGTTACATACATGTACATGTACATGCTTTTACATAGGTGGAAACATTTGTGTGCAAAATGGGAAAAGGGGATGTGAATGGAAAATGAAATTCGTTTCACAAAACTTTCGATTTGCAGTGTTAACTTTCAATTTCACTGTACTGTTGTAAGATTTAGGATTTCATGATCTCTTGGAAAAATAATGCCAGTAAGTTTTGTTAAGTTTTATTGCACACGTCTCGGAGGAAGTTTTATCTTCAAGTGTTTGTGAAACTTCACCACATGTCAGGTCCCTTGTAAGATAAGATGTTGTAGAGACCATTGTATTTTTGCTTTCATTGTTCAACTGGCAAGGTGTACATTTTAGACAATGTTTTAGAAAAAGAAAAAAAATGGACTTGATAAACTGTGGAGTTTTGAATTGTTTTGAGCAATCTCTGGCTGATTGCAGGATTGTAAAAAGGTTGAACATTGTATAGGCCGGTTCATTCTCGGCGCGAATTCGACGTCACAAAACATTCGCTGGGAAAGTTTGCTGGAAGTCGAAATGTGTTCAACTTTTGCGAAATTGCAGCACGAAAATGTGTATTGATGTGACAAATTCACATAAAATTTTGCCTTGAGTGCAAACTTCCGACAGGTAAGTTTAACAATATTTAATATAAAATACAACCCCCCAAATCCACCCATTCCTGATAATTTAAGCAATTACCAATGGTGTATCCTACCTTTAAGGACCGGGCCTGCGACCAGGTTATGCTAGGTTCCCACTATCACGATTCGCGCCACGATTGATTTGAAATCGTGGTCCTATTACTTATTAGATCTTATCAGATCTTAAGGTCAGTCGTGGCAATCGTGTTGATCGTAGAAAGTTTTTGGACGGTTCAAACATTTTTTACGATCAACATGATTCATTTTCATGATCATCGTATCAGATCGTAATGGATCGTAACAAAGCGCGAAAGATCGCATCTAATCGTGCTTCCAAATCGTGGTGATCGGGATCAACCGTAGACAAGATGAACACCACCTCTGTTGAGATGCGCTGCGATCTGATTGTGGGTTGTAGTCTTCACTCTGTGGAAGTTCAAGATACAATAAAGTCCATGGTCAGTCGGGCTGTATATATACCCGTCGGGGTCCAATCTTAGCTCAAATCGTGATCACTCTCGATCCCGATCGTGAAAGACATCGCGACCACAATCGTATCCGATCGCAACAAAGCGCATCGGTTCGTGATGATCGTATCGGAACGTATCGGAACGTATCTGCATGCAGATCGTCCCAAATCGGGGACCCCGATCGTGCTGATCGTGTCAGATCGGGACCCAATCGTAGACTCAATCGGGACAATCCTATCCGAACGTATCTGATCGTATCTGAACGGGAGACCAGATCGTGACCGATCGTGTCACCTGAAATTGACCAATCGTGAATATATCGCATCCAAGCGCACTAAATCGTACCAGAACGTATCGACTCGCATCAACTCGTATTCAAACGTGAAATTTCAGAAAGGGAAACAAAAATTCCACGATCAGCTACGAATGGCCAATCGTGACGTTCGTAATGGATCGCACTATATCGTGATCATTTGATGCGATGATCACGATTGTAAAGTAATCGTGTTGATCGTAAAAAATGTTTGAACCGTCCAAAAAATGCGAACGAAAAATGTTTCAATCCTGGGTACCGGATAAATCGTACAAAGAGCGTGCGACTGGTCGCAGAGGTCGTGGGTCATCGCCACAGCAAAATCAGTCGCAGCAAGGTCGATGATCATGTTCAAAACTTCTGACCTGCGATTCCAAATCATAAGAGGTTGCAGACAGGTCTTACATGGTCGTACCACCAGTCGTGCATGCTGGCACCACCAGTCGTGGATAATCGCGGGTCCCACAGTCGCACAATTAGTCGTGCAACTGGTTGTAGGTATACACGACTGATTGTGCGAGTGGTCGCAGATATACACGATTGCTCGTACGATCAATCGTGGGTACCAATCGTACGTACCATGTAGTCTTAATAGCGATCACAGCATACGACCGCTATGGAGATCGTCGCAAACATCGGCGATTGGTCGTATCTCTGCCAAATCGCACGATCCAGAAATCGTACGATCCGGTGTGACTGGGCCTTTAAGATCTGATAAGATCTGATAGGATCACCACGATTACTCCACAATTAAGACCACAATTTCAATCGTGATAGTGGGAACCTAGCATTATGGAGATCCTACTCGTAGCAAACATTGCCGATTGGTCGTACATGTACCTCGGTCAAATCGCCACCAATCGCACGATCTAGAAATCGCACGCTACCGTACGACTGAGGCTTAAGCCTATAAAGTCCTATTTGTATTATGATTTTGTCCTCTGAAATTCTACTTGTCCCTACTTTTTCATCTGGGTCACAAGCGTAAGGGAGTATATTATAATTAACCGAACGAATCCTTTATATTCTCCCAAAATGCATAGCTTTTTGCACAGCATCTTGTGTATTAGACATTGATAAATTACATTTAAAAAAATTGAATATGACAGATTTCAGTTTCTTCAATTTTTTTTTACTACATACAGCTATCATGTAACAGTTCAAGCCAGTGAGCAACAAAGTTATGAGCAAATTTACTACACTAGCTGCGGTTGGTTTGGCACCTGTACACAAACAAGGTAATGGTAATATATATGGTTTATTTATATATTTGCAAATATAAAAAAGATAACTACTGAATTATAATAAATGAATAACAGTCTCAAGCATTCTGTGAAATCACGCCACCTTTAAGTTTTGGAGAAAACAATTGAACAGTGTTCCTGTTAATTTTTTTTAAGAAGAAAAATAAAACCCGAAAAAAAAGTATTGAAAATTCTACCTCAGCCTATATTCTGGCCCACATCTCAAAATAAGACTTCTCTACTTCCGGCTCATTTTCTTTGATCGCATCACATTTTTTTTCTTCAGGACACAGTATCGCGTCGTATATGTTCAGGGACTTGAAATGCGGTCTCGCGACATAAGAGCATGCTGCAACGGCTTCACACAACATGGTTCAAGATGTATTCGTAAGTACACACGTACCACATTGACAATAGCCCCTATGTATTGATGACTTCTCCCCCATTGTTAACAACATGCAGCTTTCAGTGGGTGTCGCCGCTGAACACTCGCGAATATACTATACAAAATGCCGATTTACAATCATTTTCTGACCAAAAGATAGTGAAATGGGCAGTTTCAGCCCCGTCAGTCGCGACAGAAAAGACTGGGAAAGATGATTAATGTGCAGGAGATTTTCCTAACTGATTTGTATACAAGCCGCAGCGGTGACCTACATATGCACTTTCCTCCGTGGTGCACTGTAGTAAACAGTGTGTAACGTTATCAGTACAAAGGGGGTACAGTGGGGGATCTAGGTTTTTCAAAAAAAAATCTTCGGTCAACCCACCAAAAATTGAAAAGAATATGACATGCTGGTCGTCATGTTTCTGTAGTCCCTGAACACAGGCGAGTTCTAAGTATATTAATTAGATCGTGAAAGTATAGGCGTTTTAGCCCTTAGGTCTATGGGAATTGATTTGCTGCGTTTCACCCAAAGGGCTCTGTGTTAATAAACCCCGGTCACAACGGATCGTACGAAATGTTGTCGTGGTAAGGCCTGGTCACAACGAACCCACGACGCATTTGTTCCACGACACGACATAAAATTTGGGCAGATCGTGGGTCATCGGGGGTCGTCGCAAGACAGTCCTACGAAATTTCGAGCATCGTGGCATCGATGTACGTACATGTACGTACGGACGGGTAATGACGCCTTGATCAAGGCTAAAGAAAACTATGCATAGAAAGTTCAAGAAATTAAAAAATCGTATTATTCTCTATTCCACATCTTGTGAAAGTCCAAGGGTGGCATCGAAATGGATTTAGAAATTACAAGTCGATTTGCAAGCGGGGGGGGGGGGGGGGGGGGGGGGGGGGGGACTACATTGTACGTTTGCACTTTCACAAACATAGCATTCAAATGTATTGTAACGTCGAGCGACACATCAGAGCCAACACACCCAGCTTGCGTACATTGACCGACTCCCATATAGGACTCTTCACCCTGGCGAATTAAGCCGTTGAGCTATTAAACTCCGGTTGGTATTTAAAGACTATAGTTTAATTATTTTAAAGATAAGATTGCGAAATTGCGCGCGTTAAAACTGCGGAAAAAAAAAAAAAAAAAACATCGGCCAGGACGAGAACCCAGGCGATGAAACTCCGCAAACGAGGCGCCTAACCACTCGGCCATTCGACTACCAGTCAACACTGTTTGAAATCGATGTGACTTATGTTTGAAAACTGGAGTATTAGCTCCAGTATAGAATGAAGAAAGAAAAAGTTATCTGGTGTTGACCAAGCATTCAGGGGATCGAACCCATGACTTTACTCATTGAACGACCACCCATATAGGACTCTTTTGGGTTCTAGGATTCCCGGCCCACCACACATCCTTCCCTGTCCATGTTCATGTAACCCGTGCAACCGTAAAGGGAGGACTGACGGAGCGAGGCCCTAGCTCTTGCCGCCTATGCAAGCAAACGAGCTCCGTCCCTATACTAAGGTGCGCACCTGAACTCCGCGGACAGTACCAGCCTGACGAATTAAGCCGCTGAGCTAACTCCGGTTGGTGATTGAAGACGATCAATTAATTCTTTTATAGATAAGATTGCGAAATCGCGCGCGTTAAAACTGAGGAAAACATGACGTCGTGCAGAACGGGGACTCGAACCCAGGCGTTGGAACCCCGCAGACGAGGAGCCTAACCACTCGGCCATTCGACTACCAGTCAACACTGTTTGAAATCGATGTGACTTAATAGGTTTGGAAGCTGGAGTAATAGCTCTATCCTACATCTGCTCAAAGGAAGAAGAAGAAACTGTGTTTTCAGGGTTAATGAGCCGCCCACGCATTAATAACTCGACTTATTTTATGTCGATAGAGGGCGCGCCACACAAATAGAAGTCACTAGCAAAACGCGGGCTCAAAGGAAACAACACAAAATCAGACAAACGGCGCTGCCTCGCGACACTCGGGAGTAGGTTGGCAATGTATATATTTTTCATTGGAAATTTAGAAATTTAAATAAAATTGTCTTGTTTGCATTGGGTAAGAATTTTTCAAAAAAAAATCTTCGGTCAACCCACCAAAAATTGAAAAGAATATGACATGCTGGTCGTCATGTTTCTGTAGTCCCTGAACGTAGGCGAGTTCTAAGTATTTTAATTAGATCGTGAAAGTATAGGCGTTTTAGCCCTTAGGTCTATGGGAATTGATTTGCTGCGTTTCACCCAAAGGGCTCTGTGTTAATAAACCCCGGTCACAACGGATCGTACGAAATGTTGTCGTGATAAGGCCTGGTCACAACGAACCCACGACGCATTTGTTCCACGACACGACATAACATTTGGGCAGATCGTGGGTCATCGGGGGTCGTCGCAAGACAGTCCTACGAAATTTCGAGCATCGTGGCATCGATGTACGTACATGTACGTACGGACGGGTAATGACGCCTTGATCAAGGCTAAAGAAAACTATGCATAGAAAGTTCAAGAAATTAAAAAATCGTAATATTCTCTATTCCACATCTTGTGAAAGTCCAAGGGTGGCATCGAAATGGATTTAGAAATTACAAGTCGATTTGCAAGCGCGGGGGGGGGGGGGGGGGGACTACATTGTACGTTTGCACTTTCACAAACATAGCATTCAAATGTATTGTAACGTCGAGCGACACATCAGAGCCAACACACCCAGCTTGCGTACATTGACCGACTCCCATATAGGACTCTTCACCCTGGCGAATTAAGCCGTTGAGCTATTAAACTCCGGTTGGTATTTAAAGACTATAGTTTAATTATTTTAAAGATAAGATTGCGAAATTGCGCGCGTTAAAACTGCGGGAAAAAAAAAAAAAAAAACATCGGCCAGGACGAGAACCCAGGCGATGAAACTCCGCAAACGAGGCGCCTAACCACTCGGCCATTCGACTACCAGTCAACACTGTTTGAAATCGATGTGACTTATGTTTGAAAACTGGAGTATTAGCTCCAGTATAGAATGAAGAAAGAAAAAGTTATCTGGTGTTGACCAAGCATTCAGGGGATCGAACCCATGACTTTACTCATTGAACGACCACCCATATAGGACTCTTTTGGGTTCTAGGATTCCCGGCCCACCACACATCCTTCCCTGTCCATGTTCATGTAACCCGTAGGCCGCGCAACCGTAAAGGGAGGACTGACGGAGCGAGGCCCTAGCTCTTGCCGCCTATGCAAGCAAACGAGCTCCGTCCCTATACTAAGGTGCGCACCTGAACTCCGCGGACAGTACCAGCCTGACGAATTAAGCCGCTGAGCTAACTCCGGTTGGTGATTGAAGACGATCAATTAATTCTTTTATAGATAAGATTGCGAAATCGCGCGCGTTAAAACTGAGGAAAAAATGACGTCGGGCAGAACGGGGACTCGAACCCAGGCGTTGGAACCCCGCAGACGAGGAGCCTAACCACTCGGCCATTCGACTACCAGTCAACACTGTTTGAAATCGATGTGACTTAATAGGTTTGGAAGCTGGAGTAATAGCTCTATCCTACATCTGCTCAAAGGAAGAAGAAGAAACTGTCATTTCAGGGTTAATGAGACGCCCACGCATTAATAACTCGACTTATTTTATGTCGATAGAGGGCGCGCCACACAAATAGAAGTCACCAGCAAAACGCGGGCTCAAAGGAAACAACACAAAATCAGACAAACGGCGCTGCCTCGCGACACTCGGGAGTAGGTTGGCAATGTATATATTTTTCATTGGAAATTTAGAAATTTAAATAAAATTGTCTTGTTTGCATTGGGTAAGAATTTTTCAAAAAAAAATCTTCGGTCAACCCACCAAAAATTGAAAAGAATAGGACATGCTGGTCGTCATGTTTCTGTAGTCCCTGAACACGGGCGAGTTCTAAGTATTTTAATTAGATCGTGAAAGTATAGGCGTTTTAGCCCTTAGGTCTATGGGAATTGATTTGCTGCGTTTCACCCAAAGGGCTCTGTGTTAATAAACCCCGGTCACAACGGATCGTACGAAATGTTGTCGTGGTAAGGCCTGGTCACAACGAACCCACGACGCATTTGTTCCACGACACGACATCAAATTTGGGCAGATCGTGGGTCATCGGGGGTCGTCGCAAGACAGTCCTACGAAATTTCGAGCATCGTGGCATCGATGTACGTACATGTACGTACGGACGGGTAATGACGCCTTGATCAAGGCTAAAGAAAACTATGCATAGAAAGTTCAAGAAATTTAAAAATCGTATTATTCTCTATTCCACATCTTGTGAAAGTCCAAGGGTGGCATCGAAATGGATTTAGAAATTACAAGTCGATTTGCAAGCGTGGGGGGGGGGGGGGGGGACTACATTGTACGTTTGCACTTTCACAAACATAGCATTCAAATGTATTGTAACGTCGAGCGACACATGACTTCCCTAAAAAACTTGGTCCGTGCCAAAGCGCCGCCAGCACTGAGAAACTATTAAACCCAAAGTTGTTTTGTTATGACATAGGGGCCTTCAGAATTCCGATTCAGCAGCGGCCGGGTCCGGCCCCCGATTTCACTAAACGTTGCGACGCTCGCAACTCGAGTTACGAAGAGTAACGCGTCGCATATCTCGCGTGACGCGTCGTACGATCATTTCACTGAAGTTACGATGCGTTTAATGTCGCAAATACCTTGACAACGGCAAGTAACACGTCGTAAGTTACGAAGTGTATTTGGGTCGTCGTAAAATAAGATGTGTCTTTTGATAGCCAGTTTTACGCCATAAAATGTAATAAACGAGACTAGAAATCCCGGACAATGTGTGGAAAGTTGTAAATAAAACATTCATCGTAGTAATATGAATAAACCTGGAATATTGCACTTACAATTTTAAATTAGCTAGAGCGTGTTTTTTTTCGTTAAAACTGCATCCTACGTCAGCCATTTTTATTTAATTTTTTGAAGCTTTTCGAGAAGAGATTCGACGACTCTTTGCTGTGCGTTGAATAGGGACATACAACAGTCACTGTTTTGTGCTATAAATACACCAACGACGCGTCGCACCGTCGAACGTACGCTTCCATCGCCAGCCCGTGACGCGCGAGCCTGCGCATGTCTACTGCGCATGTCTACTGCGCATGTCTACTGCGCAGGTCTACTGCGCAGGTCTACTGCGCAGGTCTACTGCGCAGGTCTACTGCGCACGTCTACTGCGCACGTCTACTGCGCACGTCTACTGCGCACGTCTACTGCGCACGTCTACTGCGCACGTCTACTGCGCACGTCTACTGCGCACGTCTACTGCGCACGTCTACTGCGCACGTCTACTGCGCACGTCTACTGCGCACGTCTACTGCGCACGTCTACTGCGCACGTCTACTGCGCACGTCTACTGCGCACGTCTACTGCGCACGTCTACTGCGCACGTCTACTGCGCACGTCTACTGCGCACGTCTACTGCGCACGTCTAGCTACTGACGCGGCGATAATATTAACCCATCGAGTCTATAGAAATGCGTCAAGCAAAAGGAGAAAGAAATGCCCTTATTCTTTATTAAAACCGTTCAGATGAAAATCATTTTAGCCTAATTGAATGAAATATAACAATTCGGCCAACAAATTCACCAATACTAATAGCCAAACCTTCTCAAACCTTATCGAGGGTGTCGAGTTGGTTCCTTCCTTCCCAAAAGTGCAAACTTGTGAAGAACAACGCACTGCAGGCACTCAAAGAACAATGAATGCGCGTGACTCACAATAAACATCTACATAGGTGCTGGGGTGCAGGTTAAAAAAAAGAGAACTTGGAACTATGATGGGTGACATCACTCATCGCTGATTAAATGCGGCGAGGGAGGGTAGACGGGCTGGGTCCATCGTTAGGGAGTTCCAGTCTCTGCAGGTTTGTGGAAAGAATGATGAAGAGTAGACTTGTGTTCGGCAATGTGGCACGAGAAACCTTGAGCTGTGACCTCTGGTGCTGGACCTGGCTTTCGGTGAGGAAAGTAATCCAGTGAATATCTGCTAAGTTATAGCGGATCTTGTTGTAGAGCATCCCAAGACGGCTTTGGAGACGTCTGGACATATGCTGCGTTTTAATCGCGTCGTGTTTATCGCGTTCATGAGTTCACGAGTCGTATAATAGCGTTCTAATCGCCTGGTAACTCGTGTTCACCAGTGGTACACTCGAGGTGGAATTTTGTTCTCCATGTTCACGACTTCACGAATGAAATACTCGCGCATGCGTGTTGGGTCACGTACAAGTTCTTGTGCGATAAAGAATGTCCTTACCGCACGACTAACTCGACTGTGCGCGTGCGTCGTGGTGTGTAGCGATTGGAATGCAACCTACTCGTGAACGTGGAGAAATTCACGGTGAACACGATAAAAACGACGCGATTGGAACGCAGCATTAGAGACGCCCAGTGCAAGTGGTGGTTAGGTGCCGACATAGTCAGGTGTCGACTTGGTTTTTGTGCAGGTGTCGAGTTGGGAAAGTGTAGAAATGACAAGGTGTCGAGTTATTAGTGGGTGTCGAGTTGACAAGGTGTCGAAGTGACCGGATACCGGCTGTATGCTGAGGCGGCGTATGGCGAACGCGACGATGGGTAGACTTGATCCAAGTCGGGATTCTGTGGTAACATTGCTCATGGTCATCCACACCGTGCGCCTCGCGTCGTCACGTCCACGTTCATTAGTAGCGCGCCCTCATGCGCCGCCCATGCTCATGTGTGGTTCAGACATCGCGTTGAAGCCGATCGCGGAACGACAACCAGGTGAGGGCGCGCTTTATCTAAGGCCAACAAAGCATGCACATTATTCGGCCGGTGTGAAAGGTAATTCTGTCCCCCCTGGTAAATGTGTCCCCCCGGACAGAATTACCAGGCCGTGACCCAGTAAATCGGTCCGGGGGGACACATTTACCTAGGTATTTCTGTCCCCCTCCAGGTAATTCAGTCTCCCTGTCCAACGTTAAACGTGCCCCCCTGGTAAATTTGTCCCGTGCAACGTCACAAGTCTAGCACCCACTAGACGCAACAACCAGTGTAGTACAGGGGTGCGTTCCACTTACGCGAACGTTGCCAACGTTGGCCAACGTTAGCGTTGTTCGCTTGAGTGGAACGCAATGTGCGCCAAATATGTTGGCGAACGTTAGCGAAAACGGCGAACGACATTCCGAGCTGTTCGCTGTTGGCCAGTGACGTATTTTAAAGATGGCGAAGAGGTTAGCAGGCGGCAGTGTTCTTTTCACGGTTTTGATTTACGTTTCATACTTTTCGTTATAAACGGTGCGTTGTTTTGAGCAGTTATAGGGATCTTTTATAGAAAAATAATGAGTTGGACAAAAAGCAGCCAACTAAACGATGTCACTGTCAATGGGCACCGCCATTTTGAAAACGTAGTTTTTAAAATATCGTTCCACTTCAACTAACGCCAACTCAAAACGTTGGCGAACGTTCGCGCGAACAGTTTGGGGGAGTGGAACGCACCCCTGGTTCACCCCTCCATGGTGCATTATTTGTGGCAGACTGTAGGATGTGTAGAGTTCTACAAATTACAGGTGGTCAAAAGTGCTGCCTTATTCGTGCTGGGTATCTAGAATCTGTACGCGTGCAAGAAGTCTAAAAATACTGATTACTGCCATTTTCCATTTCGCGCAGAAACGTAGATCGGTTGATTTAATTAATAAAGTTATTTGTATTTGTATTTTTGTTTTGATAAATCGATGAAGGGAAGAGAAGTCCAAATAATAAATACCATGTGGGCTTTTCATTGAAACATCAAAATAACCGCTTATGTGTGGAACATTGGGGGACACAATTACCTAGAGAGGGGACAGAATAAACTGGAGGGGACAGAATAAACTGGAGGGGGACAGAATTAACGTCTCCAGGGGGACACTTTTACCTAGGTAATTCTGTCCCCCCGGACAATTTTACCGGGGGACAGAATTACCTTCCACACCGGATTGACGAAAGCAAATAGGTAGTCTTGGCCGAGTTCGGGCGGTCTGTTCTTGACACGCGAACTCTGTTCTCGCGCTCGAACGGCGGGAACGCGACCCGTGAACATTGCACTCGGAACAAGAACACACACCACCTAACCACCAGGGTTTTGCAAGAACAAGTTACGCGTGTCAAGAACAGACCGCCCGAACTCGGCCCTTAACTCCATGGTAAGTCCGACTTGGGTCAAGTCTAGACGGTGGGCGAAATGGTGGAGTTTGCTAAAATAGTCACACGCCCTCTTGCGCGCGGCCGTGGTCAGTTATTGATTAGCTTGTTTAGGCCGTTTTCCAAATACATAGCTTTAGCTCTTCTGGCTCCAGCTCATTGCTAAACTGCATGAATGAAGCCTGGACGAAACTGGGGCTTAAAAACGGCCTTAGTGGGCGTGATTTATCTTATTGGTAGCCTGCGATGTATTATTAATTGTATGGCAGCTTCAAGGAACCAGTGGACATGACGTCATATATGGTTGTCTTCTTTCATTCATAAAATATGAATCATTCATCGTATACGATCTTTCTGGCATCGTAAACAACATGTGGGTGTGCCATGCACGCGCGCCGTTCATATTTTGTGTCTGTTTACATTTTACGAACGGAGGCGTGCTGTGATATAGAATTATAGTGCGACTATTATCTGCCCATGGAGGAATAAGAAGGAATCTGCCCCAGAAGCGTAGGCAAACGTCGACTCACATCGATGATCGAAGTGTAGACACTAGAATTAAGTTGTAGCCAGTCAACTTGGCATGCAAAAGAAGTTAATGTGGTAAGTAATTTGCATACAAATTATTGACAATTCTGATGAAGCCCTACATCATCTACTAATACTATGATCTAGCCCCATTCTGTGGCCGTATATTACTGGACTCACTCCGTATATCGAGTCCAGTAATCAGCAATGATCAGTATACGGCCACAGAATGGGGCATGCTGTTTCCTTGTAATGTATTTTTGTATTAAACCGTGGAGAAATTCTCCATGATTAAACATTGTGTTTTGGGTTTGGTCTTCAGGCTTTAATCCTGGATAACGTTTACGTTGTGATATTAATATTTCCATACATCACAATAAATAATGTTACACAATTATGCACAAAGGGTGATGAATGGCGGAAAATGAACCAGGCAAAAAGCAAATGTGTGTGTACGTGCGTGGCTATACATGTACATGTACACTAATCACTATTGTTACAAGAAAAAAAGAAACAAATCTGAAACAAATGACTGGCTGAAAGTACAGCTGAATTCCAGATTTAAAAGCAATAATGTTTAAAAATCAATGCAATGATGTATGTACACGTAATTTTATTGTATTTATTCATTTATTTATTGTATTTTTTTCAACAGTATTTCTTTGTTTACTTCGGTTGTTTGCTTGTTGTTGTGTTTGTCCGTTGTTTTTTGGTTTTGATGTGTGAACAAGGGTCCCCATTTAGTGGGCCTGTGTGCCTGTTCGGGTTTTCCCTTTTGCACCATATATTATTTTTAATGTATTCGTGCAATGAAGGTAATAAAATAAAATAAAATAAATGGAGAGGATAAAACATATGTACACCTGTACAAAATACTGCCAGAAATGTACATGTTAGAATAAAACAATACATGTATGACCTTTAGTAAACATTTACTAGCATGTAGACAGGTACTGATAACAAAAACATCTTTACACCGTGACAAAACAAAATAAAATCGTATTCAATTTGTTGTCCTGCAAAACAAAATTACACATACATGACATAACACTATCAGTATCAAATTGTTAAAAAAAGAGGAATCCGTAAAAAAACTTTTTTTTAATATAAATATTATCTTTTTTTTACAAAATGGTGAGGATCATAGGACAAGTGTCAGCACTCAGCAATACATTTCCTTAACATGATTTTCAGATCAGGAACAAAAAGGTAGGATGTATACACCATTTGAAGATCTCAAAAAAATGTACTACCGAATTATTAAGAAATATATCTTACTCATTTCAGATTTGAAAGTAAATAATGATTGTAGGCATCCATCAAAATGATTCTGCTAGATTTTTTTTTTTTAATTTTATACTAGTAAATATCGTTTAACTGACCTGTCCAAAGTTTTACCATCATGGATGTCGAGAAAAATGCAAGAAAAACGGCGTTTACTTTTAACTGGCGCTGGGCAGTTCTTGTTTTTGTTTTTGTTTGTTTTTGCGATTGCCGTCCAGCGATAGTGATTTTTTGAAATTAAATTCAATCTTTTGGAACAATTACAAGATATTTAGTGCAATCATTTTGCTGGATACCTAGACAAAATATTTACTTTCAAAAAAGTAAGATATTTCTTCATAATTTGGTAGCAAATTTGTTTGATATGCAAATGGTGTATCCTACCTTTAAATGTCTGGCAGCAATATCCTCCGCAGAAATGGCAACGGGGTCTCCACGGAGTGATCGGGGAATCGAGTCACTGCAAGTGAGTCATGGGCGGCCAGTCAGCCATGCCCTGGCGTGGCGGCCTATATGTACTGTAATGTAAATGTACTGTAGGTTGACCTACAAAAAGTCTACATAAGAAATAACAAAAATGGAGCTGATTATAAAATCGAACAAGAGGGGTGGGTGTGAGGTTGCAGAGAGAATATGGTTGGAGGTTGGGATATCTTTGAGTTTTGATGTCACCCTTTGAGCCTTTACATCAGTTGGAATATATTAATCATCACCCGATTATCATTATAAAGATTCCACCTATATCCGTAAAAATCTATAATGCTTTAACCCTATAGATCCTATAGATCCTATAGAACCCTATAGATCCTATAGATTTTGGTGGACATGTTCCTAATGACTAATTTTATTGGAGTTCTGCTGGAATCTGATTGATTTTGTCCATCATGGCCGGGGGTACTGCTATGCAACGAGCACGTCAATGGTTTCTCCATAATTGTCATTTAACCCTAACTTCCCTGAATTCATCAAAATCCATACCCCTGTTTTGAAGAGAAGTTGAAAACATGCACCTTATTTTTAAATAATATTAAATAATAATATTAAAAGTCTCGCAACCGCGTGTACTATTTTGTTCGTTTACACGCACACGCGTGCGTTTGCAACATCGAGACAAGATCAAGGGAGTCACGTTGGCACAGCGGTTCTTTCCTCGCCTTCCACCGCTGTGACCCGGGTTCGAATCCTGCCCTGGAATCCAGCCTGACTCCGTGGGTTTTCCCCAGGATATTCTTCTGGGGTTTTCCTCCCACCTCTAAAACTGTAACTTCTTCACATTATCTTCTCTCATCCTGCGATTGGCTCTATAGCGCTGTTGGGTGTTGAATGAAATAAATAAAAATAAGATCAAGGCTTTGTAAACCATTGAATTGGATGGTGCCAGACTAAGTTATGCGTTCAATCCTCGATTTCATATTTTTTTTTTATGTGGCAAAAAATGTTAGCGTATCATTAATCGCCAATTGTAAATAATTTATCAGAGCAGACAAGACTGGTATTAATTTGTAATTAACTTCATTTCATTACTTTCATTTCTATTTGCAATATTTTGAGATATTTAGAGAAATTAAATCTACAAAAAATAAGCTTTAAAATGATGTATTACAAGACATAGTTGATATGGGTCTTTCCATAAATAAGGGGGCCAAAGAGGGACATTGTGTTATTTCTCAAAATGTAATTTACTTTCTATATTCTTTGCATGTTCGTATGGTGGGGATAGCTCATACGTTTAATGTATAACTTCAATTTCTTGAATCAGATGTTTTGTTTTCATATACGATCCAAAACTATCCATCACACTGTAACGGAGACACCGGTGTCTCAGTTACAGTGTGAAGTGTGAAACTTGTGACTTGTTTTGCCATAAATTAGTAGGTTTTTATTGAAAATTTAAATTTCAAAGGGTAATATGTAAACATCATTGGTATACTGTAATTCAGCTATTTTCAATGAAAACCTTCAAACGTTGGCCAAGCAGTAAAGGCCGACAGTTTTACGCGTAACCGTGACACTGGTGTCTTTGTTACACCGTGACTCAAAAAGTCCTGTCTCTCTTATTATGCATCATAAATGTCTGAATCTAGCAAAGTGCATAGTAATACCTGCTACATGTACATGTATGTAGCATGTATTACTATTCACTTTGCTAGATTCAGACATTTATGATGCATAATAAGAGAGACAGGACTTTTTGAGTCACGGTGTAACAAAGACACCATGGTGTCACGGTTACGTGTAAAACTGTCGGCCTTTACTGCTTGGCCAACGTTTGAAGGTTTTCATTGAAAATAGCTGAATTACAGTATACCAATGATGTTTACATATTACCCTTTGAAATTTAAATTTTCAATGAAAACCTACTAATTTATGGCAAAACAAGTGACAAGTTTCACACTTCACACTGTAACTGAGACACCGGTGTCTCCGTTACAGTGTGATGGATAGTTTTGGATCGTATATGAAAACAAAACATCTGATTCAAGAAATTGAAGTTATACATTAAACGTATGAGCTATCCCCACCATACGAACATGCAAAGAATATAGAAAGTAAATTACATTTTGAGAAATAACACAATGTCCCTCTTTGGCCCCCTTATTTATGGAAAGACCCATATACGTATGGTCAGCTACAAAAAGTAACACTGAATATAAACATTCTAAAATTGTTATGGTTTTTTCACATATTTTAATGGTCCTTTTCTCAAAATATGGTCTGGCAAATTTACAGCCCATGGTCGTGGATATGGGTCACATTCATTGTGCGTGACAAAATTGGTGAATTTTGGCGAATTTAGTATACTTTCTTCTAAAGACACTCAAGGAGTTAGAGGTTTATGTACATTGTATTTAAGAAGAGAGTGATGGATTTTGATGAACATGGTTCTCTTCTTTAGTAAAAGTAAATTGTACACAGTATACATGTATGTAAATGGAGTTCGACATCTAAAGATTTGTCACACAAAACACTTTTTTAGCAAATTTACATACAGGACGGAATTTTCATGATTTTGTTTTTCTAAAGGTCACGGTTACTCATTTGACTCTGTTTTTGTAAAACTTTTGCAGGTAGAATTTTTTTCTTTGAGGAAATGATTAAAATGATAAATAATTTTTAGTAGTCGAAATTTGGAAATATAATTCAACATTTTACTCTCGGAACTGCCTGCTGTTTTTTGAAGGCCAACCTAATCATTGTTAATTGTGGCAGATTTTGTCAAAATGTGCATCTTAAATTCATGAATATGTGTAAACTTTGCAGGTTGCCAGGTGCAACCACACATTTACTCTAGACATTACATGAATTGGAATCAATGTTATCCCATTTGCCAAATATGCTGGCAATTTGTCAAAGCTGTAAATAGTTTTTATCACATGTAATAACTAATTTTAATATCTTGAATATTGTACATTTACCCTGTTTGGCCCAGAATGTCAAACAAAGTCGAATAGCTGGTTGTGTGTGCATTCTTAGAACTGCACATATGTACGTGTACATACACTGTGTACAGAGTAGGTAATACAAGTATACATTAAATCTCAAGTCAATTTCGATCAAGTCAGACTGACCTGATATAGTACATTGTACGATTATGCGAGATGACCGATTTAATACTAGGATACACCATTAGAGATTGCTTAAATTATCAGGAATTGATGGATTTGGGGGGATTGTATTTTATAGTAAATATTGTTTAACTTTACTGACCTGTCAAAAGTTTTACAATCATGAATGCCAAGGAAAAAAACCAGAAAAACAATGTTCGTTAAATTCAACCAGTGTCGGGCAGTTGTTGTTGTTGTTCTTAATATTTTCGCGATTCCCGTCTGGCATTCAATGTCTTCAACGTAAGCTTACTGTTCACTAATTTCAGACATTTTCACACTAGTATAAGTGTTTCAGATCTTCCTGGTTCATATAGTTTCGGGTTGTTAAAGGTAGGATACACCATTTGCAGATATCGAAAATATTTACTACCGAATTATTAAGAAATATACTACTCATTTGAAAGTAAATAATGATTCTAGGCATCCAGCAAAATGATTGCGCTAGATATCTTGTAATTATTCTGAAAAATAGAATCGATCGCAAAAAACACAAAAAACATAAGAATAACTGCTCGACGCCGGTTGAAAATAAACACTGTTTTTCGTGCTTTTCTTGCCATCCATGATTGTAAAAGCGATATTTACTATAAAATACAACCCCCCAAATCTACTCATTCATGATAAATCAAGCAATTACCAATGGTGTATCCTACCTTTAAAAGAGTTGGAAAAAAATTAAGGATGCAAGTGAAACAGAACACAATTTGTACATGTACTGTAATCCTACACTCATCCTAGTAATATCAGAAGAGCAAATTAAACTTGAGTTAACCAGCAGATGTGTGGCAGTCCATGCCTCCCACTACAGCCAACTTGTTATGATTCATAAATTCAACCCGTTTCTATAAAATGTGTCATCGACAAAAGTCATGTCAATCACACAAAAAAGCTGCAAGCTGATATTCTGTTTAATTTATTCACTATAGGCCCAATACTCCAAATTTAATATTTTGACTATCACTCCCCACACACCAATGCACACACCAAACAATTCCATTGTACTAGTAGGCCTACCAAACTGTTTCTTCATTATTTGTGAATAGTTTTGTTTGGGTACAGTACAAGAGTCTGGTATGTACCGCGCCGCGCGTCGATGTTGCAGTCAAACCCTGATTGTTATTCTGCATTGTCAATACAACATCCTGGTTATATTTCAAGGAAAACGATTAGGTCTGGAGTCTTTGCTTTTCTTTGTTTTCCGTACTGATAATACAAGGTACCTGTTATGTATAACAAGATAATTTGTGAAGTCACAAGGACCTTGTTATAAAGGTGTTTGACTGTACTACTTCGCACAGTATGTACGTGGCAAGTTTATGTTGCAAACATGCTGAAACCTTCATGTAGGCCTACATTGCATGAATTCGGAGCTTTCATACTGATTTGGGATTAAAGGAAAAATCTTGCAAAAAAAATAAATGGAATCGAGTACTGTAGCCAAAATAATAAACTACATAGTAACTTTTCAGATGATGTAAGCGAGAGGTTTTGAATGTCATTTGTTGGGATTTTTTTAAATTAAACCAGGCTATAGATAAAACAAAATAAATTTTACACCTTAAAACAAACCTATCTTGCTATATTAAAGGTAGGATACACAATTGGTAATTGCTTGAATCATTATCATAAATGGGTTGATTTTGGGGTTGTATTTGATAGTAAATATAATTTTACTGACCTGTCCAAAGTTTTACAATCATGGATGGTGAAAAAAGCAAGAAAAACGGCATTCGTTTTCAACCGGCGTCAGGCAGTGGTGCTTGCGGTTGCCATCCGGCGCTCAGAATTACAATTTTTTTTTTTTCAGAACAATTACAGGATCTCTTGCACAATCATTTTGCTGGATGCCTAGAATCATTATTTACTTTCAAATAAATAAGATATTTCTTAATAATTTGGTAGTAAATATTTTTAATATCTGCAAATGGTGTATTCTACCTATAACCAGTTCGTGCGGGATGACGTAAAGTATACAATAAACGCAAATTTTTCCCCAAATTCAAAATGGATGACGCATAAACACGCCAAGTTCAAGTTTGGAAATGTCTGTCAGCAGCGAGCAAGGCCGGAAATGCGTGGGTGTGCTTCCCGGCACTATCGGCCTGAACCCGCTTCAGATCGAGTTTCGTTAAAAATAATCCGCCCCTCGGCTCGGTGATGTTAAAATAATCCTGGCGCGAACTGGTTAAAGGTAGGATACACCATTTGCAGATATCAACAATATTTATTATCAAATTATTAAGAAATATCTAACTCATTTGAAAGTAAATAATTATTCTAGGCATCCAGCAACATTATTGCGCTTGATATCTAGTGTAATTATTCCGAAAAATAGAATTTTATAAAACAAAATTTGCGTACAGTAGTTCGGTCACTTAGTTAAAACGATGGTTTGGGTTCCATTACTATTTTGGAAAGCGAAAATCAAAAGTATTAGAAGGAAAAAATCAGAGCGAAACAAATGATTCACACGTCCCTTCCGTTTTATTGCACTTTCTGTTTTAAAAAAAACTTACCGTCAATTTGTTAAACTTATACTATTTGTCGGTTGTGCATTTTAATCGTTTGAAGCAGCAAAAATGTTACAAATATAAAGAAAGGTGCTTGACAAACAACCTGATGAAGTTTAAAGCTCTGTGAATGCTGCATATTCCGAGAAAACTATATTCTAAGATTTCTATTTCAATACAAAATTTGCGGAGTCACAATTTGAATTGCGACCATAATCTGCGTTCAGGGCGCATTCTCAGCCAGCAGTTGCAGCTACTCGCGGGTCACATCACGTAATGAACAGGACAGATAGTAGCGCCAACGCGTGCACCGTGTGTCATTTGAACACTTGGGTGCACTATTTCCAGAAATGTCCAAAAGTGCTTCTCTAAAACGTATATTTGAAAATGGCATTCTTTTGCTATCCTTAAACCCAATGACAGCATGCCAGACGGAATAATTTCACAGGGAGTTTACACTCATTCATATCTTTACAATAAGCCTGCAGCGGTTAAACGGTTACACGGTTAACCGACCGTTTAAACGGTTACACGGTTAACTGACCGTTTAAACGGTTAACCGACCGTTTAAACGGTTAACCGACCGTTTAAACGGTTAACCGACCGTTTAAACGGTTACACGGTGACATTTTTCCTTTTTTGTGTGTTTTTTTTTTAAATAAAAAACTCTTACCAATTGTCAATTTTGTCCGGGTTTCGTTGGAGCTGGTCACAAATAGTACAATTTATTACATTTTGTATGGACATTTCTGATAGCTTATGTATACTGGTACGTATGTCATATAGCCAGTTGGCCTACAAAATTTGATGCAGACAATTAGCAATCGCAAAACTGCCATTATCAACACGTACTACTACTACTACTACTACTACACTAATTTCTTTGATGAAGCAGCGCTAATTATTAGATATGCAATGCAGGCCCGTGCATTTTTTAATTTTGTTTTAACTTTGGTTACGGTTAACCGTTAACCGTAACCGCAAAACATACGGTTACACGGATAATTTTAAAACCGCAAACTTGCAGGCTTATTTTACAACAAGCTTATTTTGTTTGGTTACTTTGGAGATAGCTGCAAAAGGTACATATTACCCCTCTAAATAAATAAGAAAAACAAGAAACCTTTAAATAAGCAGAGTTTTATAAGCAGTACACTCAGTGAACTTCAGCTAGCAAGAAAGTGGCCGATATGTCATATCCTTAGTTACTGCTGAGTTGTCCTCAAACACAAGTCAACAGTTTCCCTTTTTGGCCCCCTTTTGATCCTGAAGGCCCCCATGCATCCTAGGGCCATATATGGCCAATTTGGTGAGTCACAAGCAATTATAAGGGATCTCACTTTTTGAACTTGGCTTCAGCAAAAAATGAAAGGTTACTTCAAGTTTGACCTTGTTGTACCACTCAACAACAGGCAGGCAGGAAAATTATTCAGTTCATGGATTTGGAGGTTACCCAAAGAAAATAGGGGATCGCTGGGAAACAGTTTTGTAAGTTTGAGGCGATAGTGGATTCTCAACTGAAACTGAAAGTTTGCAGACTTTGTCATGCTTGAAGTATCATGACAGCCGAGAAATATGGTTTTAAGCAAGCTCATCAATCAGGCACCATGAACATGTATACATGTACTTTGTGAGGATGACATTTGATTGTTGAAGCATGGTGGCTGTTACGACCTTGGTAAGAATAGTTAAGCCTTTTTTATTTTATGGAAGGAGGGGGAACAAATTGAAAGATATAAATATAAACGATCTCATTATAAAGTAAGGTTTTCTTTATCTTGATTGTATACTTGTAACACAATTTATTTGTTATATTCTTGATGGATAGAATGTATGCCAGATTGTGTATTGTGTATAACTTGATGCCAGCTTTTGTCAGTTTTATTTTATATTTTTGCGGGTCACCCCGAAAATGTAATGGTAATGCCCACTTTGCATGACAGAAGTGTTGATTGTCATTATTAGAAGTATTGTTGTGGAGGACAAATACCTAAAGTTGGCCCAGCAGGGTAATGCTAAACACAACATACCGGTATAAGGTTTGTGCTTATACAGTACATTGTATTTAAAGTTGAAAGTTGTTCCTCTACTTTTTCCACTGGGTAAATTGCAATGTCATACAACTGCTGATTTTCAGGTATGTTATTACATGATCAGTTAAAATATATTGTGTGGAAAAGGTGGACATGGATGTGGTCAGATGTTTATGTTGTACATTTTTATGATTGTATTTGCAAACATTAAAAAATGAGCTACTGAATTATTATTACATGTAGTTATCCCGCGAGCGCGGCGCGAGTGGAACACAGAATAATGTACGTCTGTGTATTCCTTCCTGGTCTGTGTTCCATATAATTATGGGACACGGACGCACTACATTTTCCATGTTCCACGAGCACGAGCGGGATAAAACATTTATCTTCAAGCAAACTTGACATGCAGTAAAAGATGGATAACGGACGGCGCTGTGTGCGAAACCAGAATGTGACACGCGCGCGCATTAATAACAGTTAGCAGTGTTTGACGATTTACGTGGCATGCAAATGCGCAGCTTTTGAATTTCTAAAGGTTTGTGCAGAACTGCATTTTGCGTAATACGTGAAGTTAGAACAGTTTAACACGTAGAGTTGGATATATGGGCCATGCATATCATATGGTGCCATGTATATCACACTGGTTGTTGCCATGGATCGACCAATCACGATCGAGGATTCAAGTTTGCTTAAAGATAATAATAATATGAAATACCTAATTACTTGACTGAAAGTGAATAACAGTCTCAATTAAGCATCCTGTGAAATCACGGAACCTGATGTGATGTGGTTTGCAAGAAAAGTGGAATTTTGTATCAATTTCAAACGATTCTGACTAATTTTCAAACACTGCCCCCACTTGTTTTAATTTAGTTACTCCACATTTTATTGGCAATAATGGAACCATGAATACGGTATACACATACACGTATATTTTGTAAACGAGTGCAAGCCAACTAGTATGTGGTTCTCTAACCTGATTATTCTCTGATAAATTCTTTGTTTGGTGTGTTTTTTTGTGTGTGTTTTTTTTTTTTGGGGGGGGGGGGAAGGTTTGGGGGGAGGCTAGCAACTACATGTATGATAAAAAACACTTTAAACAGGTCAGCATCACAATATTTACTTTAGTATAAAATGTGAATCCCAAAATCCATCAATTTCTGAAAATTACCATCAGCAAAAGCAAATGTTGTATGAATACACACAGTGCATGCAGTATGTGTTTTTTTGAATCCTGTAAGCTTATACCCCAGTCACAATTGGCTTGCGATGGGTTTGCGATTAGTTTGCGGCGGATTTCTAGGCATTTTCGGCCGGGGCCCCACGGGACTCCTTGCGGCTGCCGGATCATTTTTTGGCATCGGGCGGGCATCGAGTTACTTTTAACTCGGACTTAAAACCTGGTGCGGCGTTTCGCATCGCAAACTGACCCGTCATGGCAGCGTACGGGGCACTTTTAATTGTGACTGTGACCGCCATATCGCACGATCTTTCGCCGACCTCTACACGCCGGCCGATGCCTATAAATCGCACACACCGCCCGGGCTCCGCTTTAATTGTGACTGGGGTATTATAGGGCCTATCATGCTATGGTATTGACAGGTGTTATGACTATTTGATGGCTGTGAAGTGCTGGCTGGTACACCCTTACAAACCAATTAGCGCCAGCACAAGTATTTCAAGTACAGCCCATAATAACAAAGTGTTCTAGATAAAGTTTTTAGGCATTTAGGTTTTTAGGAGGATAGGCATGGTGGCAAAGGATTTTGTATGATCTACATGTATATTTAAGCACTTTTTCTAATTCTGCCAGTGTAAAAAGGGTCAGGTTATAAGGTACATGTATTCCTTGCTCTATGATGTAGGGGTCCAATTTGGTGTTCCTGTGACATCTGACCATGGAGGAAGATTTTTTTCAATTCAGGCCACATTCTTTGATGCCTTATTCTGAAAAAGTTTGAAGCTAATTTCAGTGACCCTTATTTACACCGGTCAGGTGTAACAGGGAGTGACACCAACAATGTCACAGTTTTGGACCTCGTATGTACTTTTTTTGTATGGAATGACCCATAAAGTGTATACATTTTATTTACCAAAATAAATGTGTACAGTAGTCATTGTTGAATAAAAAAATTAACTACACAGTTGTGTTTTACATAATGACAGATGACCCCCTATTGTGGTTGTCTTTGTTCCTGTACTAACAGCGCTGTTATATAACCCAATTGCCTTATCATACACTTTAACAAGAGAGGACAAAATTAAACAAAAGATGAACACCCAAGGACTTATAAAGGTGCTTCTGTCCTTTGGGGTTATTTAGTGCACAGTATGTACATGTAGGTGTGAGGATGATGGCATGTTTTTTAAAAGGTAAACAATTGAAAAGTAAAATTTTCAGCAAAGTCACTGTTATTTTGTTTAAACTTTCTTTCTCTGGCTTTTGTATAGATCCATATCCTGTAGGGGTCATTCTTTGTGACATCAATATAAGCACTGGAGTGTGAGACCTTGGAGCTGGGCTGGTAAGAGAATTATACCTACACTAGCGTGGGACCTTGTGGCCTGGACAGAAGGACTGACCACTGTGCTTTATTTGGCTATTGGCTGACCCCTGATGTCCTAGCTAGGAGATACCAGTACAGTATCCAGTAATCTTTTTTGGAGCCCTGGGAAAAACTTGGTAAGCTATACAAAAAAAGTGACCTGCAGTTTAAGAATCAATTGAGATTATGTACAATGAAGGTGGAACAAATTGGTACCTTTTGCTATGACTCGATTAATTGTGAATCATTAGACTCCAATAAGCAACATGTCCCATAGAGAATTGTTTTAAAGTTAGTTGCTGACATTAATATTCAGCCAGTGTTTTAACCAGTTCGCGCCGGTGATTTTTTTTAACATCACCGAGCCGACGCGTGGGATTATTTTTAACGAAACTCGATTCGAAGCAGGTTCAGGCCGATAGTACCGGGAAGCACACCCACGCATTTCCGGCCTTGCTCGCTGCTGACAGACATTTCCGGGCTTGCTCGTGGCGTGTTTATAAATGCGTGATCCGTTTTGAATCTGGGAAAAACTTTGCGTTTATAATACGTCATCCGGCGCTAACTGGTTAAAGTTAAAGTACATGTGTACTGTAGCTCCATGAGTATACCATGGAGGTTGGAAGTACCCGCAGTAGACTTATACACCATTTTTGTCAGTTGTGTATTTTTATCATTTGAAGCAGCAGAATTAGGTGCTTAAAATATTAGGTTGCTTCACATAAATAATCTGATAAAATGTTATCTCTGTAAAGGCTGTAAAATTTCGGACAGGTCAAAATATTGACTATAAAATACAACCCCCAAATCATGATAACTATCATGAACCCATTCATGATACGGTAATTCAAGCAATTACCAATGGTGTACATGTATATATCCTACCTTTAAAGGAATAATTTAAGTTTATTAGTGTCAATAATATAGCTTTTCAACAATAATTTGGGTGGTTACTTTTTAAAAAGCTGCAAAAGGTGCATTACAGATTTACCTTGCAATTTACTTTACCTTGAGTTTAACCATAGAGAAAGGAACCTTTGGTTTGACTCAAGTCAAACATTAGGTGATTTGAATTGCCCATTCAAACATTTGAAATTCTTGGTTACATACATGTATTGGTACATAAACAGGCCAACTGTTTATCAGTGGTTCAGGTGTGTTGTTTACATGTATACATAGTGCCCTTGTGCTATACCGAAATAAGTATTTGGGAAACCAACATGATAAAAGTCAATGTACACAATAATACTCGATTCCACATCAAGTCTGTTATCAGAGTTGAGGGGGTTTAGGTCCACTGAGTCACATTTCTGTAAACATTTTGAACAGTGATTGAGGTTGGTGAAATGTTCGCGTTTTTTTTTTTAATTTAGTCGAAATTTTTACACAAATAATGGGGTACATGTACATGTGTATTTATTTTGTAAAAGGAGAAATTTTTTACTACTAGTTTTACATGTTTTGTATGGATAGAGGTCTTGTCAATTTGAAGTATCTTTTGGTTCTGGTGTGAAATATTGTGCTTGGAATTTTTCTCCCCACAATCTGACAAAGCTTTAAAAGGAAATACAACATTTGCAAACAGAAAAAAACCCAAAAAAAACACCTTAAATTAAATGAAAAAATTAAATACCTTACTAGACTGTATGTGAATGACAGTGTAAAACCATCCTATTAAATTATGGCACCTTTGTACCGGCATTTTTAATAAAAGTGTTATTTTTATATCAATCTCCTACACTGGTCGACTGACCAGCATTGAAAAAAAAACTAGCGTTTTTTGGAAATACTACCTCAAATTTACCATATTGGTAATATTGTCCGCCATTTTTTATGAATCGATATGAACGGGTACAAGCCAGCTAGACTGGTTTTCTACAATTCCCAGATGTTTATAAATTTCTCCCTGAGGTCAGGGAATGAGACTATAAGAACATTATTGGTTTTGTTGGCTTTTCAAGCATCTACAAATTAACAAACCTTCAAACAAGTACGAACTCCCCAAATCCATCAATTTCTGAAAATTACAACAAAAGCAAATGATAAACCGTACATTTTGAACCTTTAACCATACCCATTTCTGTTTTGTGAAAGTGGTGATTTTTCAATGATTTTTGTTTGTAAATATCCAGGTTATCATTTTCTTAAAGGGGGTTGTCGAATGGAGTTTGTTTAAAAAAATGAATGACAACAAATACTGGGAGGTGGTACAAATGTAAATACTGGTAGGTGAAATGTAGTTATATAGTAACTTTTAGTTTTATAGTAAATTTTAGTTTAACATAAAATGTAGTTGTATAGTACTGTATATTTAATATTAAAATGTAGAATAAATATATTCTTCGTTTTTTGTGTGTGTATTGAAGGTGTAGGAGTGACTGGCAGTGGGCCAGGATTAGATTCAATGATGGTGGCTCGGCATGCCATGCTTACTGCTGTGGCTCTGGTTGTTCTTATGGGAATAGCCGACGTTTCAGGCCTTTTGACTTTGGATCAGAATGGGCCACATGTCTGCACAAGAACAGAAAGGTAATGTGAATTTAGAACTTGTCTATACTTAGCTTTAGAGAAAAGTGGGAAAAAATTGAGAAACAATATTGTAATACATACATTGAACGTTAACCACAGAATGGGAAATTCTTTTCACACTTGTTTTCTTCACAGGGAATTTTCATTTCACAAGTGTAAAAAAGGGTGAAAAACATTTCCCACATTGGAAAAAACATTTTCACACAATTTTCACACCTTTTGACACAAATGGAAACACACCCAGCTTTACCTTACATACGCACTGTGGACATTCCTTTGTATTCGTGTAGTTAACAAACTTTGACTAAATACTCATTTTTCTCGCTTCCCCAAAACAAATTTACCCTCAAATTAGGATTATGGGCCTCTCAGCTGTCCCTTCTATCTTTTCTATATATAACCCTAACCCGTTTTTCCTCTAGCGCTCTTTTTCGGAAACTGAAAAACGGATTGTGGACGTGTGCAAGTCCACACACCGTAACCTCTTCCCGCATCGTGTGGACCTATATTGTTCGGAGGTCCACAGTGCGTATGCAAGACTAACTAACATTACATACCTTGTGTGGATATTCCTTTAAATTTGTAAAGTTAAGAATTCTGCACCAAGTTTCACCAAAATACTAATTTTCCTCACACCATGAAATTTTTTTGAACCCTCATTTGTGACTAGTATACCCGAAAGTGTTCCTCTTCAGTTTTTTCTAATATAACCCAAACCCATTTTACCTATAGCTCTTTAAAAAAAAAGGAGAAACCTTGTGTGGACATGGGCAAGTCCACACAAGGTTTTTGGTTTGTGTATTGTGTGGACATCTTTTGTTTGCAAGTCCACACAGCGTTTGAAACGTTCGTGCATACCTTCATACCATTTCACAAAGGTGGGAAAATGTGTGTAAAATGGGAAAAGGGAAATTGAATGGTAAATAAAATTCTTTGTTAACTTTCAATTGCACTGTACTGCTGTAAATTCAGGATGTACATGTACACTTGTACAGTATACATATATCTCTTGGAAAAGTAATGCCAGTAACTTTTGATAAGTTTTAGTTCACACGTCTCAGAAGAAGTTTTATCTTCAAGTGTTTGTGAAACTTTACCACATGTCAGGTCCCTTGTAAGATAAGATAGAATTGTTTTGGAGGCCGAGTTGTTCTAGAGACCATTGTGTTTTTGCTTCCATTGTTCAACTGGCAAGGTGTACATGTACTTTAAGACAAAGTTTTAGAACAAGATAAACAAAGGAATTGAATACTGTGTAACAAGTTTTGAATTGTTTTGAGCAATCTCTGGCTGATTGCAAGATTGTTCAAAGTTGAACATTTTATAGGCCGGTTCATACTCCAAACGAATACGAATTTGACTTCACAAAACATTCGCTGGGAAAGTTTGCTGGGAGTCGAAATTTGTTCAACTTTTGCAAAATTGCACCACGAAAATGTGTATTGATGTCACAAATTCACATTCGCTTTTGCGTTGAGTACACACTGGCCTTTAGTAAAAATCTGTAAAAAATCATACAAAAAAAACCACAAGAACAACTGCCCGACGTAGGTTGACTAAACAAAAGCCGTTTTTCTTGCTTTTTTCTCAACTTCTTTGCTTTTTTCTCGACTCCCATGATTGTAAAACTTCAGACAGGTCAGTTAAACGATATTTAATATAAAATACAACCCCCCCAAATCAACCCATTTCTGATATTTCAAGCAACCAGTCACACCAGTCCTGCGACCAGGTCACGACCTACTGTAGTTGCGACTGAAAAATGTTGGAATCACGGGCAAATCGTAGAAAGAGTGCGGGACTGGTCGTAGAGGTCCTGGTTGATCACCAAAGCAAAATCAATTATTGGAGACAATTATTGGAGATCGCATGACCACCCGTACCACCAATCGTACGATGACCTACCACCAGTCTTAAAGAGCAATCGCAGTATTCGACCGTTAATGGAGATCATAATCGTAGAAAACATTGCCAATTGGTCGTACATGTACATGTACCTCGGTCAAATTGCCACCAATCGCACGATCCCGAAATCGCACGATCCAGAAATTGCACTATCCAGAAATTGCACTATCCAGAAATCGCACGATCCAGAAATCGCACAATCCAGAAATTGCACAATCCAGAAATCGCACAATCCAGAAATCGCACAATCCAGAAATCGCACAATCCAGAAATCGCACAATCCAGAAATCGCACAATCCAGAAATCGCACAATCCAGAAATCGCACAATCCAGAAATCGCACAATCCAGAAAGTTGATGAGGCTTAAGCCTGCAAAAATCCCACTTTTATTATGATTTTGTCCTCTGAATTCCTACTTTTTTATCTGGGTCTGACTCTGACCCCTTACAACGACCACAAGCAAGTGTAAGGGAATATATTTGTATTAACTGAACTGATCCAATATATTTTTCCAAAATGCATAGCTTTTTTGCACAGTATAAAATACATGTATGTAATGAATTAGTCATTGATAAATTACCTTTGAAAAACCAAATGATTATGACACATTTTATTTTCGTCAATATTTTGTTTACTACATACAGCTATCATATAACAGTTCAAGCCACTGAGGCAAAAAGCTTTGAGCAGATTTACTACACTAGCTGCACTGACATCCTGAATTGGTTCCGCTGTACACGAAGAAGGTAATGGTTTATTTTTATTGAATTTAAAGGCAGTATACATTGTGTACACCTTTACAAATATAAAAAACAAAACTACTGAATTATTTTAAGTAAATAACAGTCTTAAGCTTTCTGTGAAATCACGCCACCTTTGAGTTTTGATTTTTTTTTCTCGACTGTGTGAAAGGTAAATAGTGATCCTGTTATTTTTTTGCACAAAAAAAAAATTGAAAAGAAAAAAATTGAAAATTCTACCTCGGCTCATATTCTGGCCCATATCTCAAAATCAGACTTCTCTACTTCCGGCTCATTTTGTTTGATCGTGTCACCTTTTTCTTCAGGCTAAGGTATCGCGCCGCATATGTTCAGAGACTTCAGACGCAGTATCGCGACATAAGAGAATGCTGCAATGGCTATGCCCAGTCTGGCTCAATATGCATTCGTAAGTACACACGTACCACATTGACAATAGCCCTATGTGTTGATGACTTCTCCCCCATTCTTAACCACATAATGCAGTTTTTTAGTAGGTGTCGCCGCTAAACACTCGCTATTTACTATTTAAAATGCTGACGTACAATCGTTTTTTGACAAAAAGACAGTGAAATGTGCAGTTGATCAGCCCCGTCATTCGTGATAGAAAAGACTGGGAAAGATGATTACTGTGCACAAGATTTTCCTCAGGAATGTAAATTTGACCTCCACTTTCCTCCCTGATGCACTGTAGTAAACAGTGTGTAACGTCATCAATACATTGGGATATTCGACCCTTGCGTTTAAAGGTAGGATACACCATTTGCAGATATCAAAAATATTTACTACCAAATTATTAAGAAATATCTTACTCATTTTAAAGTAAATATTGATTCTAGGCATCCAGAAAAATGATTGTGCTAGATATCATGTAGTTATTCAGAAAAATTGAATTTTATAAATAGAAATTCGCGATCGCCGAACGGCGTTCGCGAAAAAAACAAAGATAACATAAGAATAACCGCTCGACGCCGGTTGAAAAAAACCGCTGTTTTTCGTGCTTTTCTCGGCATTCATGATTGTAAAACTTCGGACAGGTCAGTTAAACAATATTTACTATAAAATACAACCCCCTAAATCTACTCATTCATGATAATTCAAGCAATTACTAATGGTGTATACTACCTTTAAGTAGCTTATTCTCTCCGCCAAGAAGGTTGTGTTTTTTCCCGGCATTTATGGGGATGTTCACTGTTGGGGTGTTACTATAGCAGGGTTACAGTAAACAAATGAATGGATTTTAACAATATGTGCTGGGTAGATTATTGGGGTGTTACTACATGTAGCAGAGTTACAGAACAAAAATAGAGGGATTTTAATCAAACTTGGTGGGTAGATATAGCTTAATTAATGATGATTCATATAAATTTCCAGATTGATCTGGATCCAGATCAGGAATCTGGATCACATGTGTTTCACAAATTGACTTCCTTCCTGCGGCAATTCTCTCTTTACTTGGGCGGTAGAAACCTACTGTATGTGTGCGCTTTTAGTTGCTTGTGTCAAAGCACAAGCAAAGGCTCATTGGGTTTTTATTCAGGGTACCAGCAAAGCACATCGTTGCGATATTTAGCACCAGCATCTAAAAACCGCGTATTTGAGCATGCTAATATTTACTGGGCACGTGTACATGTAGCGCAGATTTAGTCGCTTGATGTTGTAGCCTAAACGTCAGTGGCAGTGCGACACTTCGAATGACTTTTGTGTCACCCAAACATGCCAAACAAAGTTTGGGGGCACTACCATGAGTCCTAAATTAGGTAGCTCCGTAGCACCATATCTCTGCTGTTTAATCAAGTTCCATGTTAAGTTTGTGAAAAAAATTAACTTCTACATGTTTTCACAGAATTTGGTGAAATTTGATGCAGTCATCCAGTTGGGAATTTTTTACGGAATTCAAAACAGATGACTGATAAACACGCCACGAGCCAGGCAGTAAATATCTGTTCGGAACCGGCTCACGGGAGTGCAAGGCCAGAAATATTAGGGTGTGCTACCCACAGATGCCAGCCTGAACCCGTCTCTGATTGAGGCTTGCGAAAAATAATTTCCCATCTGGGCCCGGTCACTGTCAAAATAATCCCGATGTGACCTGGTTAAGTACAACCACATCATGAGTTAATTTCATTTCAGTTGTCTGTGAAAATGTATTGGGTACATTTAAGCTAATTGTGGTGTTCTTTCACTTCCCAACATTTTCTTATTTTTGTCTCCATAGCTCTGTGCCCATATGGCTGTGTGCATGGGGAATGTACGGCCCCTGACACATGTACATGTTCAGCTGGTTATCGAGGAAGCACATGTAACAGTCGTAAGTATTCTTGCTGAGAAATGCGAGACAGGTTCCATTGATTCCAAATGTACCATCGCTGCATGCCAGATCAATGCATGTACTTTACACAACCACGTGCACGAAATTAACTTTTTGTTAAACTTTAAGCATTTTTGACAAAAAAAGTTCTGCAGAAGCATTTTTGTAAAGACTGCAAGGAAAATATCTGACTTTTTTGGGGGTTAAACTAGCCGTTGAAATTTAGGGTCGCGCCGTAAACAGAGGTATTTTCTTTTTTTATGGGTATCATAATTTATGTCAGGGTATATATATCGTTTTCTCGAAAGACTGCCATTATTACCCCTCCCCCACCCCCACCACCAAAACAAAATCTTCGTCTGTGAAGTGTAGCTGCCGCTTGCAGCACAATATTAGAGTCTGCTGCCCAGCTTATCAAGGTCGTTGAGAACAATGTTATTACTTAATTGTAATACATGTACATACTCTGTGCATTCATGCATATTATATAAATTGTTAAGCATATTTTGTAGCAGTCCAGCCCACATTTTGTACATACAAAATATGATTCAAAATTTGTGTTTTTCTCTATCAAGTTATTCATAAGTGCTGCATCACAGAAGTGAAACTTTGATCAACATATAATAGTCGGGATTAACGCAACCCTTGATAAATACCGCAAATGCCCAGAATCAAGTGCCAACTCCTGATGAACCCACCCGTGGGCGAAAACAAGAAGTGTTGTCAGCCCAATCTGTGATTCATCCCTAGTACCATCACAAATGATTGCAGTTGTTATTGTCCGTGGCTATTCAAATCTAGACACAATACAAACATGTGCGTCAAGGTAAAAAGCTTAAAACCAATTGTTACCCACTCAATTGGCACAATGCGCGCCCAGCAGTGCTAGCTCTGTAAATGGATGCCTGGTTTTTTTCTCCAGCCATTGCTAATTTGTAAATTTACTGACATGGGTTAACTGGTACACCCACACAGCTAGCTATGTACTGCAGTATTAAACCCTTGTAAATTGGTTTTATTTGTGTGTCATGCTGTGCCATGCTGTGCCATGGTATACACCAGGATTTTTTTCTCAATACACATTGTGAATATTGAAATGCAAATCTTTTAATTGGGGAAAAAGTGTTTAGAACACGTTCCAAGTAACCATTTTCCTTTTTATAGTCGAACTCGGCCTCTAAACTATGAGGTGAATTAATTTAAAATACTGTAAAACACTCAAACTAAATTGAAAAAATGACGACCAATTAAATTTTTTGTTTGAATTCATGTTTTATAAATTTGTGGCACATACATGTACACGCACGTACACGTACTCACTTTGTCTTCATACTGCGCATTCAATATCATCAACCTTCATATGTGTGTGTATTCGTGTACATGTACCTATGCGAACCCTTCAGATTTTCTTTTTTCAGACAGGAAGTGATCTGTCCAAGGGTTGTTCCTGAAAACTTTAAAGTAAAATCTTCGGACCAACCTACTGTACATTAATTGTACATGTACTAAAATTCAGTTTCTGATATACATCCATGTACAAGCATGTAAAGTACATGTATACAATATGTCGTAGATCTTTGCCCAAGTAAATTCTGAACTACAGGATAATGCATTTCCATTGACCTAGAAGAGATTGCTTCTTGTTGGTTAAATTGTGTGAAGCAATGTGTGAAGCAATGTGTGAAGCAATGTGTGGGATGAAAATCATCATCGCCCACATTTTTTTTGGGCTTGGCTGCAGTATACATTCATGGCATTGTTGTTGGTTTCTTTCACATTTATTGCATGAGAAAGCACGTAAACAATAATGTTGTGAATGACTGAACACTTTACTACCGCGATATGGTATTCAACATGTTCACAAGATACAAATTAGGTGTCTGTTTTGTAACGTTGGAACCAAAATGGCTTCTATAATCCGTAGTTGTCACAACTCTCTCTATATGGCTCTGATTGTGGACCTCTTGTTTTCCCTTTTTTGTTTGTACTTTTTTTTTCTTTCTACGTTCACTATTTGAATGCGGATACAAACTCATGTGGTGCACTTAATTTTGGAGCTAATTTAAATTGGAACGCCCTAAAACTACACTCCGTGTTCGGGTTCAAGTTGTTTTTTACAGGCACCAAAACAGCACCATTTACAAAAGTGGTGTCAATTTGGTGTATTATAGACTTTTAGAAAACACCTGCTGTAATATTATACACCATAATGTGCACTATTATCTGCACTTTTATTGGGTGAAGGTTGGTCGCAGTCCAGTGAATCTTGAATGAATCTTTTCATAATATCTAGCATCTGATTTCACCCAAAAAGTGCAGTTTGCTCCATGCGTAGGACTTGCACAACAAATTTGTTGCTTAGCTGCGCAATAAACTTGAAATTGACGTAGCTGCGCAACATTAAAAATAATATCTTGGACGAGGATACAAAAATGCAATTACGAGAGCTGTTTGTGCATAATTGTATTCTTTCATGAAATAGTCACTGCTTTGTATCACCTCTGACCACCATCTGCGTAATCTTGCAGAAACGTCTAAAATTATGTCACAGGTAAAAGAACAATTCCTAGACTTTGGTTGTGAGTGTCTTTTATCAAACTTGATAAGTTGAGAAGGGACAGCCAGGCTCCACGGTAATCATGATTTGCTGATAAATTGGGTGATTTTCAATCGCTACGCCACAACTTACTCCACCGAAATTGACTGCGCGAGTTACGGCATAATTTGTCGCGCAAATAGCAGACTTACACACCATTCAACTTTCGCGAAACTGTCGTAACCGATATGTGGCGCAGCAAACAAATGTTGCACAACTTCTGCAATAAATTGTGGCGCAAGGGGACTTGCGCCATTGCGCAAGGTTTTGCGAAATCAGCTGCTGCATTAAAGGGCCTAGAAATGATTATAACTAATTGAGTGATTTTCAGTTTATAAAAGTTTTATTTTTTGATAATTAATTTGAAAACAAAATAATGAAGTGCTTTGGGGGACCGGCCCCGCCCCTAGAATGGTAGCTTATTAACATGTAAAATTTGCATAATTGTGACGTATGTTTGGGAAAACTTTGACGTCGCGACCAGCGTGCCCATGCATGCATGCATCATGTGCCACGCGTATCGATGCAAAATCATTCAGTCGATGGTCGACTCCAGTTATTGTCAAAGAAATTGTCAAGTGGAATATCTTCTTCAGATGTAGGACCTGATGATACTGCGGATATTTCGTCCGATTCTGTGGAATATGCGCTCCTCGGCCTCGAACTGTCGTCTTCACTCGGCACGTCTGAACAAAATCTGCTGCGTGCGTACCCGCGTGCATGGCATCTCTTTTGGGGGGTTGCCGAATGTTCGTCACGAACAGCGCCACCATTTGTCAGTGTTTGAACATGTTAATGAGGGGGCCAATTACATTTACGGTGATTAACCCCAATTAATGTCATTTTATACCATTTTATCACCCCTGGTCTTGTTACTTACACACCAAGGCACATTTTAAATTATTAAAGAGCAATTCTCCTCGAAAGGTCTGCGTAGAACCTTTAATGAATTTGGGGTGTGTTTTTGTTTCCCTTTCATTGCAGTATGTCCTTCTAACCAATGGGGCGCCAGTTGCACCAACTCCTGCACTTGCCTTAATGGTGCCTCTTGCGACGCTTGGACCGGGAGTTGTACGTGTACTGCAGGTTACAGGGGTAAGTTATGTACAACGCTGGTGATTTTGGGAAAACAATTCTTCATTCACCAGTGAATTTTGCAAAAATTATGTTTAGCTCTACAAATTATGGAATTATGCACTTAAAAAATAGTATACACCATCGGTAATTGCTTGAATCATTAGTAACGGGTGGATTTGGGGTTATAGTAAATATTGTTTAACTGACCTGTCCGAAGTTTTACAATCATGGATGCCGAAAAAAAACGGCGTCGGGCAGTTGTTCTTGTTGTTTTTATTTTTTCGCGATTGCCATCAGGTACAATTACAGGATATCTAGCGCAGTCATTTTGCTGGATGCCTTAAATCATTATTAACTTTCAAATAAGTAAAATCTTTCTTAATAATTTGGTAGTAATTTTTCAAAATATATCGGCAAATGGTGGTGTATCCCACCTTTAAGTTATATGTGGATTTTTTTTTTCTATTTCTTTTAATCTTTTAAACTGTACATGTTTATTTTAGCCTAGTCGAAACTCGAACCATCCAAACCCAACAGTATGTTTTGTTAGAATCTGTGCGGATGCGTACTGAACCCCTAAACTAATTATATCTTTTACACAAGACATATAAACAGTTTCTTTACAATCAAAGTCCAATAGTTTGAAAATGGTACAGACAGTTGGCCTACATCTTTAGATGATAATTTGCAGTTCTTAAAGAGACATTATTGTCCTGGAAGTGCCCAATTGGGGTTATAAGGACATTTTGAACCAAATGATGTTAATCGATTAAAAAAAAACGTCCACACAATCATCGCTATTTATTTGTTTGCAGGAGATAACTGTGAACTGCCATGCATAACTGGGCACTATGGTCCGCAGTGCAGCCAGCTATGCCGTTGTATGAATGGAGGGACATGTGATCATGTGAGCGGCAAGTGCGAATGTCTAGACGGCTTTCAAGGAGCATTGTAAGTGTTTCCTGCAGAGTTGCATTTGAGTATCTGCAAGTTCTGTCGCAAGTTCTGTCGCAAGTCCAGTCGCAAGTCCAGTCGCAAGTCCAGTCGCAAGTCCAGTCGCAAGACCAGTCGCAAGTCCAGTCGCAAGTCCAGTCGCAAGTCCAGTCACAAGTCCAGTCACAAGTCCAGTCACAAGTCCAGTCACAAGTCCAGTCACAAGTCCAGTCACAAGTCCAGTCACAAGTCCAGTCACAAGTCCAGTCACAAGTCTTTTTATAAAGCCAGTCGCAAGTCCTTTCATAAAGCCAGTCGCAAGTCCTTTCATAAAGCCAGTCGCAAGTCCTTTCATAAAGCCAGTCGCAAGTCCTTTCATAAAGCCAGTCGCAAGTCTTTTCATAAAGCCAGTCGCAAGTCTTTTCATAAAGCCAGTCGCAAGTCTTTTCATAAAGCCAGTCGCAAGTCTTTTCATAAAGCCAGTCGCAAGTCTTTTCATAAAGCCAGTCGCAAGTCTTTTCATAAAGCCAGTCGCAAGTCTTTTCATAAAGCCAGTCGCAAGTCTTTTCATAAAGCCAGTCGCAAGTATTAACTTGTTGAACAACGACAAAGGGAATGATTTTGTTAACAGTTCATTTGAATAGCTAGTGACTTGACTTTAGACTGAATGACTTGTGATGAACTCGCAGGGACTCTAATACAACTGTTGTTTCTTGACAAATAGGAATCGCTTGTTGTCGCATATATTGATGCAACAATTTTGGGGCATTCTTTTAGATTACATCAGTAACTTTTCTTTGGTCATGTCAGTTAGCAGGCTTTTTTCCTAATTTTTTATAGTAATTTCTACTATTTCCTACTTTCTTGTCCCATAAAGTTCTGCCAAAAATTAAGTCTCATTTAATCTCTTTTCAGGCCTCGAATTACACGGCGGCCACGACGGCCAGTGCCGTCGATGCCCTTGCAACTGGCCGTTGTGCCCCTCAAAAAAATACCCTTTTCACGGCCATAATGTCGTGCCCTTTTCCCCCGTTGGCCGTCGTGCCCTTTTTATGAAAGTTAAATATTTACTTGTGTTAGTTTTCAGCCTACGATGCATCTTGTGCTTGTGACGTGTTTTAAATTTAATGTATATCCAGCGCAATCCGCTAGAACGAGTCAAAGGAAGTTGCACTAGCGTAAATTGTTTACACATTCGCGACTCTCTCGGCACCCGTTGTACACGAACACCCGACGTCTTTAAACAAGGGACCAGTCTAAAATAAAAAACATTGACCAACAGAGGGCGCTCTCTGTTGTTTGAACGCCCTCTTCTGGTGGAATTGTTGCACCGCATGACTAGAAAAACGTTTTTAGTGAATGAATTCCGTCACCGTCCAAAACTTTTCGGATTAAACTACAAGAATTTAATAGAGTAACAATGCCGCGAAAAGAGCGTTTGAAGTGGACTGTTAAAGGTGAACTAGAACACTAGTTGCTGCCAAATGCAAGAAATTGGACTTCTTTTTTTTCTTCAAATTTTGGCCTTGGTGCCCTTTTTACTGGCCTTGGTGCCCTCCCAAATTTTGAATACTCCAAGGCCAAAGTGGCCTTGCCCTAAAAAATGTGTAATTCCAGGCCTGTCTTTTATAACAGTGTTACATGTATATTACCCAATGAAAGGTTTTGGGTACAGGAGTGCTGCAACTGTACTTACTGGTATTTCAGACTTTTTGAATCTGAGATAAAAACATTATTGGTGTAGAAATATACACATAATTTTTTTCAGAGATTTCATCAAATTACACACAATCTTAACCAGTTCGCGTTGGGAGACGTGTATACACACAAATTCATTTCCGGATTTCAAAATAGATGATAGATAAACACGCCACGAGCAAGGCCAGAAATATCAGTCAGTGACCGGCTCACAGCAAACGAGGTCGGAAATATCAGGGTGTGCTTCCCAAAGATGCGGGCCGGCTTGAACCCGTCTCGGTTTGAGGTTCGTGAAAAACAATCCAGCTGGGCCTGGGCCCAGTCAATGTCAAAATAATCCCGGTGCAAACTTGTTAAAAACTAACAATCTCATTCTTGGGGTATTTACGCAGGGCCCATGAAAATGGCTCCTGTTGGGTTTTGAAAAATTACTTGACCCTTGTCGAGAAATGTCTACTATAATATTTTTGGGGGGGTCTGTGTCCTTGTCTGTAGGTGCGAGAATCATTGTGTGGGAACACATGGGCCAAACTGTTCCATGGTGTGCCAATGTCAGAATGGAGGACTCTGCGACAGCAGAAACGGGGCGTGTGACTGCCCTTCCGGCTACAGGGTAAGAGCTTGCTTCAGTTTGTGTTCAAATAATAATAATAATATTAAGGGGCTAATCATCCTTACTGATGAAAAGCTGAATTGCGAAGGATGCGGCTACAACATGGTCGAGTCGAAGGCATGTAGACAGCCGCCATTCGACCCTTATTTGACCAGGCAGAGCACAGCCAGAGCTCGATTGAATTTTGCTTACAGTTATTATCCCTGTTCATCAGGAACAAGACCATTTTTGCAGCACTCGAGATCAGCGAAATTTGGTCTCTACCTTCACAGGTACTCCTGGGTGGACAGAGGCAATTGCAGTAAAGTGTCTTGCCCAAGAACACAAGCAGCATTTGTCCGCTTTGAATTGCAAATTCACGTCATACCCTTTTCTAGTGGAAGCTCATTGACACTTGCAATTTGTCTCATTTCAGGGCGAAGTGTGTGCCCAAGTCTGCAATCCCGGCACCCACGGCCTAGACTGTGCGGAAACGTGCCAGTGCTACAACGAGGCGCCGTGCGAAGCGGCCTCGGGGATCTGCCTGTGCCAGCGGGGATACATCGGCGAGCGTTGTGAGATGCAGTGCCCCTTCGGGCACTATGGCCTGCAGTGCCTCGACAGATGCCAGTGCCTGAACGGCGGAACGTGCTCGAACGTCGACGGCCGTTGCACGTAAGTCTTGCCGTTGATGTACTTCTCATTGCCTCATTACTGCAAGTGGCTGCTTTTGGTAGTTTATTGTGTCATCGTACAGGAGGTTTAGAACTACAGTTGTACTGCTCTAGCTCTGTGCCAAATATTGCGAGGCGTTCTGGCAAATTGAGATAGAACTTGGCACAGTCCAAAGTGGAGAAAAATTTAAAATACTAAAATAGGAGATTTTTGTTCTTCAATTTTCAGATTGTTTCCTATTCGTAATCTTTGATATGTCTACTACACTGCGCCTGGGCTCAATCAATAATCAGTCAAAATAATCCCGTTGCAAACTATTAAATATCCATAATTTTGTTGTTCTTTTTTCTCCTTTTCTTAGATGCCCTCCTGGTTATAAAGGTGAAACATGCGATCAAAGCAGTAAGTTGAGCAAAATGTTTGTAACAATTGAGCAACAAATTGCAGTAACTTCATGAAAGTATTTGTTAAAAGCCCTTTTGGAGATTTTTCTATTTTTTTAAAGTCAATATTCATGGGAGTATACATACATGTACATACAGTCGTGAACCACATAACGACCGAGGATCGATATTGTGTTTTCCTTTATTCCTTTACTATACCCTAACCCCATTACTTAGCGCTTGCCCCAACGATCGAGGACCGAATTCGGACAAGCAAACCGTCCTTCGAGGATCCTTTGTTCCTTTTGTTCTCTTTTGTGTTTCGATCCTCGATCGTAATACGATACAAGAATATTACATATCACTCGGGGAGCACAATCAAAAATGGCTTTACCGTGAATAAGGTATATAGCTTGGTTGGTAGATACCAGAATAGCAATTCAGAGGTTGGTGGTTCAAACCCCACTTTTATAGTCAACTAATTTGTAAAACTTAAATCTTTTGTTTTACTTCCAGTTTGCCCACTGTGGTATTTTGACAGCAACTGCACCAGAGATTGTGGCTGCATTCGGCAACATTCATTTGGGTGAGTATATATGTGACCTATCATCACAAAATGAGCGTAAAGTCGGCAAAATCAAAAATTGAGATATGGGTATTTCTAAATTCTGTGGAAACAGAGCTTTCCAATGGTATATAACACTTGGAGGTTTGATACTCAATATATTTTTATTTTTATTTTTAAGTCTGGAGTCTTAATACAGAGATTATGAGAAAACGGGCATTTCTTGCGAGAAATTGTGTGAAAGGCATAGAAAGGCATAGTCAAAATTGTCTCAAAAACTAATTTTGTTTTTATCTGATCGTCCTGAAAAATTGGGAATTGATTGTTGGGGATTTAGTCTTTAAAAAAACCATATAATCTCAAAATCGACCACCCCTTCAAATTTTGACTTTGACTGGCCGTACTAGGAAATCACTCCGTGCCACCTTACGCTCATTTTGTGATGACAGGTCACATATACCGGTATAGTGTATTCAGTCAACTCCTTTATAACAAGGTCCTTAGAACTTTACAAATGAACTCGTTATAACAGGTACCTTGTATTATCAGTAATGGAAAACAAAGAAAAACAAAGACTCGGGACCTAATTTGTTTTCTTGTTATAAGGGCCTGATGTTGTATTAAAAGTAGGATACACCATTGGTAATTGCTTGGATTATCAGGAATGGGTGGATTTGGGCGTTGTATTTTATAGTAAATATCGTTTAACTGACTTGTCCGAAGTTTTACAATCACGGATGCCGAGAAAAGTACAAAAACCACATTTGTTTTTAACCGGCGCCAAGCAGTTATTCTTATGTTATTTTTGTTTTTTCGCGATCGCCGTCCGGCGATTGCAAATTTGTCTTTATAAAATTATATTTTTCGGAATAATTACAGGATATCTAGCGCAATAATTTTGCTAGATGCCTAGAATCATTATTTAACTTCGATTTAGTAAGATATTTCTTAATAATTTGGTAGTAAATATTGTTGATGTCTACAAATGGCGTACCCTACCTTTAAAGGTAGTATACACCATTTGCAGATATCGAAAATATTTACTACTGAATTATTAAGAAATACCTTACTCAATTGAAAGTAAATAATGATTCTAGGCATTCAGCAAAAGGATTGCGCTAGATATTCTGTAATTTTTCAAAAAAAATGAATTTAATATAGAAAAATTCGCTCTCGCCGGACGGCGAGAGTGAAAAAACAAAGATAACATAAGAATAACTGCTCGACCCCGGTTGAAAACAAACGCCGTTTTTCGTGCTTTTCTCGGCATCCATGATTGTAAAACTTCGGAAAAGTCAGTTAAACGATATTTACTATGAAATACAACCCCCCAAATCTACCCATTCATGATAATTCAAGCAATTACCAACAGTGCTCTTATTCTTGGGGTTCACTGTATTTGGGTGGTTTTGATTGAACTAATTGTAAACAAATTTTATACTTTGTCACATTTTACCCTTTGTCACATTTTATTCTTTCATTACATGCACATAATTATCACAGACCCCAATAAAAAAAAAATTCTTGTGGTTATACTCCTTGCTGATGTGCAACAGAAGAATACAAAATGGTGAAATCCGTGAATATCTCAAAAAGTAGGAGTTCGTCTAGGATGACGTGTATACGCGCACAGTTTTTTACTTTATTGACAGCAACACTTGCATGTATTGCGACAAAAGAGTAGTCTGATGAACATTAAACGATTTGAACTGTGACTGCGACTCCAAAGTATTGGTTTCACTTCTCTCTGTCATACTCACCGGTACATGTAGACGATAAACATTGAAATCACCATCTCTATTAAAGATGGAACAAAATTGTCATTAATTAATTAATGTCATTAATTTTCATGATGAAAAAATTGAAAAAAATGTGGGACAGCTTGTAAATGTGTAATTTTTGTTTTCTTGATATACCTTAGTTTTTCGATTCTTCAATGCTGTTGTTAAATTTTACGGTGTGTTTTGTTCATCCTAATGCATAACTTGATGATCATCACATCATCTTTTACATTATTTTAGATGTCACGGTTTAACCGGCCAGTGTTTCTGCAATGACGGTTTTCTGGGCACCAACTGTGAGTACAGCTGCCCGCACGGTTTTTACGGCTCGAGCTGCTACGAGATATGCCAGTGCGAGAACGGGGCGCGCTGCAATCGAGTGGATGGATCCTGCACATGCTCAGCTGGCTTTCAGGGAGTCTTGTAAGTCAACCAATATCGTTACACACAATTGTAAATTCCAGGGAAATAACACCTACATTAAAACAAAAACTCTGTGATTTCTTTTTTTAAGCAGTAGGATACTAAAAAATGTACTAAAAAGCATTAACCTAAATCTTTTTTCTTTTTTTTCAAAAATATCAAGGGAACTTAAAAAGAATTACCAAATAGATTACATTGTAAACAACTACATGCCTTGTATGGAAAAGTAGCGTAAAAATTGTGATTACTAAAAAAGGAATTCAAAAACACTGAAATTGTATACAATGTATATACTTTTTAGGAAGTTGCACCAATATGTGTACCTGTCGCCACAACATGAGCTTAAAAAGTCAGAAATTGTCATTTTGCAGAACGAACGGCTAAAGCCAAATTTGTTTTTTTGTTTTCTTAATAGTTTTTGTATGTGAACCTTAATCTGTAAACTCCTGTTTTACCTTTTTCAATTTTTTTTTCAAATCTTCTGTCATAAACCCCCTCTGAAACCTCTCTCATCCGATGTTTGTTATGTCGTCATACATAACATTCACTGTAACACAAATGCCATTTTCTCAAGAATCAGTTTTACTACTTTAAGTACTGGTCTATATTCCATTACTGAACTTAGCACCCCTCAATGTTGTATTCCAGTAGAAAGCTCTTGTTTTACAGAATCCAGATATATAAATATCTAAATTCTTTAAAAAGTCTGACTTTAAGCTCATTTCGTGGTGACAGGTCATGTATGAACTAGACATCCACCCACTTATGACACAATAATTCTTTGTCGAGTAAAAATACCACATTGATCACTTGGGGTTCTCGATCAAAAGTAAACAAAACAAATCTGAGCCAAGTCCGCCCAACTGACAGGAAGCAATCGTTTGGAATTGAACTTCCTCAAAAACTTCCCTCCTACAAATGTACCATCTAACAAACAGAAAACCGACATTTAAAGGTAGGATACACCATTTGCAAAAATATCGAAATTATTTACTATCGAATTATTAACCAGTTCGCGCCGGAATTATTTTAACATCACCGAGCCGAGGGCCGGGATAATTTTTGACGAAACTCGATCAGAATCGGGTTCAGGCCGACAGTGCCGGGAAGCACACCCACGCATTTCCGGACTTGCTCGCTGCTGACAGACATTTCCGAACTTAGACTTGGCGCGTTTATGCGTCATCCGTTTTGAATTTGGGGAAAACGTTGCGTTTATATACAATATCCGGCGCGAACTGGTTAAGAAATATAATACTCATTTGAGAGTAAATAATGATTCTAGGCACCCAGAAAAATGATTGCGCTAGATATCCTGCTCGACCCCGCTTGAAAACAAACGCTGTTTTTCGTGCTTTTCTCGCCATCCATGATTGTAAACTTCGGACAGGTCAGTTAAACGATATTTACTATAAAATACAACCCCCCCCCCCCCCCCCATAAAAATCTACCTATTCATGATAATTCAAGCAATTACCAATGGTGTATCCTACCTTTAACTGATCAACATTGTATCTACAATTATCAACCTGCTATCTGAAATGGATTGAATTCAACACACACAAATATAAACAATGATGATTATCAGTGCCACTATTAAATAGGGAAAGTATACCTTTTGCAACTATCCCCAAAGCTACTAACCAAACTATTGTTCAAAAGCTTACTTTGACGTAATAATATAAAAGACTATAAGCTCCCTGTAAAATAGTTTCTTCTGGTTATGCTGTCATTCTGAAGTAAATAATGGAAGATTGCCATTTGTGACCCGCTCCATCGTAATCAGAAATAAGTCGCTGGGGCCGTTTTACGCAATCGGTCGTTGAAGTGAACACATGGGTAAAAATCGTGACCAAGTCATTTTTCTGAACATTTTTCTGAAGTATTTTTAGGAAGTGTAGTTATCACAGATTATTGGCATTAATAATGTCTTGTATGTAAAAACTATCTATAAAGATGAAAATAAGAGGATTTGTGTGCGCTGTCTGTATGATTTTGGTCAATTTTGTTTATTTCAAAGCTGTTTTCCTCGGAATGTGGATTCGGCAAATAAATATACACCTGTCATCTTCATCAGACCATAACTCGTTAACCTAAGAAGATACATACTTGTGATGGGTATCATTAGAAAGCTTATTAAATTCCCTTTCTTACCATGTGCATATCTCAAAAAGTCATTTCGAGACTTATTCCTGATTTCGATGGAGCGGGTCACATTTTCCAAGATCTATTCGTCTGTAATTATAGTTTGTAATCCGTGAAATTTCTGAATGGATCACTAAAGCATTGAAACGACTCATGCATCTGAAAGCGCTACTGTTTATCGGTCCAGTGCATGAAGCTTGTGTAATAATTGCATTCGGCTGAATGAGAACGAACCCTTAATTCCTGATTGTTGACGCAATTCCACTTGTGACACGGCAACTTTTGACTTAATATCGAAATCATAGAATAATATTTTCTCGTAAAACAAAGCATTAACAAGTGCTAAAAGTTTTGTCAGATTTTGAGAACTTTTGCTGCTTTAAACGAAACAAAATATTGCACAACTTACAAATGGTTTATATTAAAACCCGGGTAAACTTTAAATCCATTGAATGTTGAGCATGTTAAACAACGCAAACGTCATGCAATGTCATTTAATTGCTAACACAAACTCATATAAATTTCAATTAATATATTTTATATTTTACGCCCACTGACTATTCAAGTCCAGTGATCCTATACATGTACATGTACAAATACCATTCCACTGATCCTCTACATGTACAAATACCATTCCACTTCAATAAGTACACAAAATAGCTGGATATTTTTGCTTTAGTTGGGCATTTATACCTACAGTTGTTTTGGGTGGGTAGGTTTTTCAAGGCTAAAGTTGATGTATTGTTGGTTATATTTACCTGTTTTTATACTTCTCTTTATAGCGCTGTACATGCATGATTTGTGTTTCTTGTTTGGAAATTGGTACAGCCCAAAAATGTCTTTTGTTGTTTAAAAAAATTCCCTTGATTTGAAATCGACGCTGACATTTTGATATGATGTTTGGCAGTTCTTGTTCCTGATATATATATACATGTACATCACATGGACAATTAAAGTGAAAGTGAAAGTGAAGTATTGTGCAGAAATGCCAAATCGTTCATTTGGGAAAACTCTATAAACACGGAACGGCTTTAAACTAATCTAAACATATCAAGTTGTGAAGTGCTAAGATTAATTAATAATAACTGTAAACTTTAACCCCAAACGTCAAGTCACCTAATAATTACAAAATTAGTAAACTGTAAACTTAAATAAATGGAAGGTACCTTTTTGGAACTTCAATTTACAGAGCTCGTATCAGGAGTTGCGGCACCATCGATTTAGTAATTAATAAAGCTCGTCGGAAGTGGCTTTAAAATAATACGCTTCCCAGGTGATAGATCTGTCAGCCAATGAGAGATTTTACATCTGTGGTTTATTTTAGGTGTAACAACACCTGTCCTGTAGGCAACTTTGGAATGGGCTGTAGTCAGGTCTGCGACTGCGTAAACAGCGTCAAATGTGACAACGTGGATGGAAGCTGTGTGTGCAGTAATGGTATGGAAACTGAGCAACATCTTTGTTTCATTACTGATCAGTTCTGCCTTTTGTATAAAACTGTTTTTAAACCTCATTATTAACCCTAACCCTTCCACACGCAACAAAAGGCAGCAGGTGGATCTGATGGATCTTTTGCAGTGAGCAAGGTTGGCACAAATGATGCAATCTGATGCATGTGGAAGGTAACTCACAGAATACCCGTTGGGGGGTTAGGGTGAATAAATACCGTGGAGAGTTGATGGCTTCTGATTGGTTAAGACTCGATCACGTGGGGTGTGTTGTAAGCCTGCAGTGGTTAAACGGTTACACAGTTACATTGTTCCTATTCGGTTAACCTTTTTTTTTTAAATTTTTTTTTTAAATAAAAACAGAACCACCATTTGTCAACTTTGTCTGGGTTTAGTACAATTGATTAAATGTTGTATGTACATTTCTGATAGATTATCTAACATATAGCCAGTCGGCCTACAAAATTTGATGCAGACAATTAGCAATCGCAGAACTGTGTGCATCGTTCTGTTGTAGTACAACAGAGCATCGTTCTGTTGTAGTACAACAGAGCCGGCTATTTCAAAGCCTGTTTTCTCAGTTGTATAATTTGAACTCTGAGGAAGTAATCAATATGTAAACACGTCGTATCTCCTGAATGAGAGGGGCTATGGAGCTATATTATATACCAAATGAAAGCTTATGCTGTGGGCGTTTCAACCATGTATATAACTCAATTTCTTATTTTGCGACATAATACACCATTTTGTAGAGCCGGTCACAATTTTCCTTTCCATCTTAACTTGAAAATAGCAGAACAACAATTGAAAATCATGTGAAAAAGGACACTTATGTGCATTTGTAATTTAATCTTTACCTGATTCTGAAAATCTGTGACTTTCAATTTGGTAGCAACTTTGCGAAGTGTTGGGTGGCTGGTAAGAAAATGTATGTATGTAACTATAGTAACCATTTCCCCTCTCTGTCTTTTGTTTTTAAAGGTTGGCAAGGGTTGAAGTGCGATTTTCCGTGTAGCGCTGGTTTCTATGGTATTGGATGCAACATGCCCTGCCCGTGTGCAAATAACGCGCTTTGTGACCATGTGACCGGCGTCTGCGAATGCCCCCCAGGCTCGCACGGGCAATACTGCTCATTGTTTTGCCAAGTAAGTTGCTGATTGGAAAACTCATATGTGCAACTGTACTACATGAACATTGTATTTAATTGTATTTAATTGTATTACGTACACTACATTGTACTACATTGTACTACATTGTACTACATTGTACTACATTGTACTACATTGTACTACATTGTACTACATTGTACTACATTGTACTACATTGTACTACATTGTACTACATTGTACTACATTGTACTACATTGTACTACATTGTACTACATTGTACTACATTGTACTACATTGTACTACATTGTACTACATTGTACTAACGAACAGCTCAATATTTGGTAGTAAACTAAGTACTTGGAAAGTACACGTATTCGACTACAACTCTGCACTGTACTAGACTGTATTGCACTATACTACACTGAATTGCACTGCATTGTAGTACATTGTATTACATAATATACAAATAATGAATGTTTATAAGTGTGAAGGTAAGAATAACTTCATGAGGTGACAGATGGCATGTTCTATTCCACGAGGCAGATGGCATGTTCTATTCAGCGAGGCGAAGCCTCGTGGAATAGAACATCCCATCTGCCACCTAATGAAATTATTCCATCGCACAAATGAGAAACATTCTCGTCATCTGATTGGCAACTTGTAAACTGGTGCTTACAGCCGGACGACAATTGTGAAAAATAACATAAATACAAAGAACAACTGCCCGACAGTTAAAAATGATCGATTTTTTAAAAACAATAAGCTTTTTTCTCGGCATCCAAACAATATTTACTATAAAATGCAAGCCCACTAATTCCACCCATTTCTCATAATTCCAGCAATTACCAATGGTGTATCATACCTTTTACATCCACCCATTCCTGATAATTCCAATACTTACCAATGGTGTATCCGACCTTTAATGTCACAGTTTAATTGTGCGTTTATTCATATATTTTGTATTTACAGCCCGAGAAGTATGGTGTAAACTGCATACATACTTGTGGCTTCTGCGACCCCACAAACTCAGTGGGCTGTTACAGTGTGACCGGCGAGTGCCAGTGTATCAACGGATACTCAGGTATATAGTCAACCATTAGTAATAAGCTCTATGTCGATAAATGTCCCAAAAATCATTCTCTTCATTCCTGAATATTCAACATTTTTAACCAGTTCGCGCCGGATGACGTATATAAACGCAAAGTTTTCAACAGATGACGCATAAACACGCCACGGGCAAGGCCGGAAATGCCTGTCAGCAGTGAGCAAGGCGGGAAATGCAGGGGTGTGCCTTCCGGCACTATCGACCTGAACCCGCGCTTCGGATCCAGTTTCGTTAAAAATAATCCCGCTCCTCGGCTCTGTGATGTTAAAATAATCCCGGCGCGAACTGGTTAAGATTGATTTGTCTGCCTTGCACCAAAATGGCTGCATCGAACTGTATGCTCCCCAGGGAGCTGATAATGTATTGAGAATGTTTCATTGGCCCAATGATAAGGAGTAGTAATAATGTAAAGCACTTTATTATTACTGGATGTGTCAGACTGACTTATATACAGGACGGTCTAACAAACAAAAATGGAGCGGCCTACAGTTTTTATTCTAGTGGGCTTTTTCTGGAACCGAGTCAGGGGGTGAGTTGATCACCAGAAGCACGAATGCAATTAAAAGGCTTGTCCAATTCACCACCGACAATTGGTTCTAGAAAAGGTAAATGAAAACTACTGGACCGAATTGGGTGATCTTGTATCATCTTTTGATCTAGAAAGATTCCCCGTCTATTCAAACTAGTTTTTCTGGTCAGAGTGTACTGTAAATAGGCCGTTCTGGTTTATTTATTTAACCACCCTATATAGGAATATTTGTGATACGATCTGTGAAAACCCATCAGATGTCGCAAAGTTGAAAGTCCCATAAAAGCAACAAAAAAATATAAAAATGATTTTTCATTGCTATTCTGGTACCCTATCGTTAAACCCTGTTTTTCTCAGAACTTCGCATCGCCAATAATCGACGTTCATTTTAACGTAACTTTTGATGTAGAGGTCCTAGAGACCTGATTGAAAAAGCATTAGAAAGAGGATGATCTCAAGTTTAAGTTGATGTAAAAAACTCATTTTTTTATTTTGCCACCATGTGGCGGGTTTTTACAGATCGCATCACATTTGTTCCTCCTTTTCTTCCCTCATTTTTGCTAATCTCTTCACCTACCCTCCCCTTCCCAGGTGTGAACTGCGACAGTCTGTGTCCTCTAGGTACCTGGGGGCCATTATGCACAGAGGTGTGCACCTGTTTGAACAGTGGGTCGTGCTCAATGGTTGACGGATCCTGTGAATGTCAGCCAGGCTTCACTGGGATTAACTGCCAGGATAGTAAGTGACCCGCCCCGCCAATCCTCCAAGCAAAGAAGGAATGAGATATCAGAGAAAGGCCTCTCTCTGCCATTTTGGTTTGAAGTCAATTTAGCTCCATGCCACGTCGGCCTGAATTTACACTCAAAAAGTAGGATTTAAATCAGTTAGATTGTCCACATAACCTCAGAGCCAGCCACTTTCCCGTTTGCTCTCGACCAATTGTTTCCATTTGTTTCTTTCTGTTTTGCTCTTAGCATGTCCAGCAGGTGTCTACGGGCCTTACTGCATGCACCCCTGTCCCTCCTGCCCTAATAGTGAAACTTGTCACCCAGTGGATGGGACGTGTGTGTGCGCTCCAGGCTACAAGGGGAATAATTGCGACCAAGGTACGTCTATGAATTGCGGTATTTTTGTATCAATATACCAGTGAACCGAATCCAGAAACCTACTATTATTTTTTTTTTATTTTTTTTTATTCACTTTTTGTTCGGGGTTGGCTTCAAAGCCTGGACAGGTGTGACAAATAATTAGCTAAGTGTGCAGAGAAATACGTAAGCATAGGATTTCAGGATATACGCATCACGGATACGCAACTGATTAACGCAATCAAAGATCGAAAATGGACACATGAATTTTTTCCTTACCCTGTTAAAGAATTTGACAAATAAATGACAACAAAAATGTTACTGTCCACCCACAATGGCACGTAACAATTTTTTTAAAGCAACTTTAAGATCAAAATGACATTACAGTCGTGTGTGCATATATGCATTTTTTTCCTTTTTCAATATTCAAATCTGGCAAACAGCTTTTTGAATATTTGGTTGACTATCAAATTTATTTGAATATTTGGTATATTTGGGGCAACCCTAATGTTTTTCATGTATTAAAGGGAGGATAGAGTCATGAATTTGTTCACATCAAGTAAGTTTTGAACAATAATTTGGTTGGTAATTTTGTTGGATAGTTGCTAACCCTTTAATGTAAGCTTGCAATGTCGTTTGTCTCGACAGTGTGCGAGAGTGGCCATTACGGAGTGGAGTGTATGGGTCTCTGCTCTTGTGTCAACGCTACGTGTAACCCCGTTTACGGTACCTGCCAGTGTTACCCAGGATTCATCGGGGCAGACTGCGGCACGTGTAAGTGCACCCAGCTCCACACACAGTCTTGCATTCTATACGTACTGTCGACATTCTTTCGTTTTTATGTAGTTAACCAGTTCGCGGCGGATGATGTAAATAAGTTTTTTCCAGATTCAAAACAGATGATGCATAAACACGCCACGAGCAAGGCCGGAAATGCGTGGGTGTGCTTCCCGGTACCACCGGCCTGAACCCGCTTCGGATCGAGTTTTGTCAAAATTCCGCTCCTCGGCTCAGGGATGTTAAAATAATCCCGGCGCGAACTGGTTAAGAAAACTCTCCCTTTCCGAAAAAAATGTTCAAGTGTTCCCCTTCATTTTTCTACGGATAACCCTAACCCCATTTTTATCTCGCCTGAACAAAGTTCAGAGAAATAACTGCAATAACTTGCAATAACTATTTGTGTACGTAGTCTGTCTGTTTGCGTCATTTTGGTTAAAGTTTTTAAAAAAATTGTCTTATATATGCAAAATTGCAATCAAACTTGGGTTGTGCATGCAATATTGTAACTTTTATATGACATTTATGTCATTAAAAAGGTCAAGTACTGAGGCCAAAGGTCATTTGAAATAACGGATGATTTTGGAAGTTTGTAGAAGAATCCACTTTTTAAATGGTGGCAATTGGAGGATTTTGCCGGATTGCGGATGGTTCACAGACAAAAAGGCCTGGGGGGGGGGGTGGTTAGGGTCGATTTGATTAATAAGAAATTATTATTGTTGTTTGAACAAACAGCTTGTCCAGCCAATCGCTACGGCCCGGACTGTGTGTTCACCTGTTCGTGTGAGAATGACGCAACCTGCGAACCGTACGATGGAGAGTGCAAATGCCTAGCTGGCTGGACCGGCCCCAGATGCACAGAGAGTAAGTAATTAGGAATTGCATCCAGAAAAGCACTACCGGGTGGTTTACAAAAAAAAGTTAACCCACATTAATTTGTGAGGGGTTCTGGCGAAATGAAACGGAACTGGGCAGACATTGAAATGAGGGTTTTCAGATATTAGGGAAAAAAAAATAACATTCTCCTCACAGTGCTGTTTGTTGCACTTCAATTGGACATTTCATTAACAAGTTATGGCTGTTTAAAGTTCGCATTTATCAACATGTCGCAAAAGTAAAATATTGAGAAAATGGCCTTTATGTTTTTGGTTGTATTGCCATTGTTTTTGAAGGATGTTCCCAGGGTAGATATGGCATCAGATGTGCTGAGTTGTGCCAGTGTAATGCTACAAACACCAAAGTCTGCAGTCCAGACACCGGTTACTGTGAGTGTAAGGTCGGCTACAGGGGGCAGCGTTGCAATGAGTGTAAGTATATTATTACATTGTTTTAATTTATTTATGCCATACTAATATATATGTGACCTGTCATCACAAAATGAGCGTAAAGTCGGCAAAATCAAAAATTGAGATATGGGTATTTCGAAATTCTGTGAAAACAGAGCTTTCCAATGGTATAACACTTGGAGGTTTGATACTCAATATTTTTTTTATTTTTATTTTTTAGTCTTGAGTTTTAATACAGAGATTATGAGAAAACGGGCATTTCTTGCGAGAAATTGTGTGAAAGGCATAGAAAGGCATAGTCAAAATTGTCTCAAAAACATATTTTTGTTTTTATCTGATTGTCCTGAAAAATTGGGAATTGATTGTTGGGGATTTAGTCTTTAATAAAAACATATAATCTCAAAATCGACCCTTCAAATGTTGACTTTGACTGGCCGTACTGGGAAATCACTCCGTGCAACTTTACGCTCATTTTGTGATGACAGGTCACATATTACCCGGTCAGCGATCGCGAAAAGAACAAAAACAACAAGAACAACTGCCAAACACTGGTTAAAATGAACGTCATTTTTCTTGCTTTTTTCTTGGCATCCATGATTGTAAAATTTCGGACAGGTCAGTTAAACGAGATTTACTGTAAAATACAACCCCCCAATTCCACCCATTCTTGATAAATCAAGCAATTACCAATGATGTATCCTACCTTAAAACAAGGTGACTGCGTGTAAAAATATGTTTTATTTTGTGGTGTTTATCTATCTATCAACGCACAATCCTGGGGGTAGTTACATGTACATGGCCAGTCATGGTACAACTTTCGCAAACATCAACAAACAAAACTACTTAATTATTTAAAAATACTCACTGGTTTGTAAGTGAAAAACACTCGTTCTAAACTCAATCTTAACCAGTTAGCGCCGGATGACGTAAATAAACGCAAAGTTTTTCCCAGATTAAAAACGGATAAACACGCCACGAGCAAGCCCGGAAATGTCTGTCAGCAGCGAGCAAGGCCAGAAATGTCGTGGGTGTGGCTCCCGGTACTGGTGGCCTGAACCTGCTTCGGATCGAGTTTCGTTAAAAATAATCCTGCGCGTCGGCTCGGTGATGTTAAAATAATCCCGGCGCTAACTGGTTAAGAAGACTAACTCATCCTAACTTGTGTAGGATCTATTGCAAGTTAGAATGAGTTACTCTTCCGAAAAATGACCTTATCATTGGTGAAATCGGCCCCTTGTGCAGGAGTACTGCAACTGTACATCTGAGAGTGTATAGTTGAGGATGGAGTGTAGTGAGTACAGAAACATGCTCAAATGAGGCTTATGATGCTGTGGACATGGGCGAGTATCAATGAAAACTACTCCTGAAAGCCTGCAAAAGTTCCACTTTTATCCCGATTCTGTCCGCAAAAGAACTTGGCACAGTCAAAAGTGGAGAAAAATATCAAAACAACCTAAATGGGGGATTTTTTTTCTTTCAATTTTTCAGATTAATTTATATTTCTAATCTTTGATTTGTCTACTACACGTGTTTTAAAGTTATAGTATAAAATATGTGGAATACAAATGTTTTTTAAGGAAAAACGTTGGGCATCTTTCATTTTCACAAATACATAACTTGACCTTTTTTGGCCTTATCAGATTTTTTTCTCTGTTTGAGGCATCTATAAATAGAAACTTTAAACAGTCATAACTCTTCTCCATTCCCTGCAAACCCTCATTTTGACGCCTGCCCAGTTCCATCGCATTTTTCCATAATGCCTTGCAATAAGCCATTTGCGCGTGACCCTGAGTTAAATTTTAATAACATCTGGTACACTGACTTGCTCACACAGCTTGGCAACGTTGAACTTTAAAATCTCCAGACCAAAGACACTGTTGCCATATCACATGATTCGGGGCAAGCTTTTGCATAGTTACGTAAGAGACGCTCAGCACCAATACATTGTTTACAATGGGTGAGAATGGCAAAAAGACACCAGACCATTCCAGAGCTGGGGGTTGCTAGCGTAAGGCTTGCCCCGAATCACGTGATATGGCAACAGTGTCTTTGGTCTGGAGAATTCAAAGTTCAACGGTACCAAGCTGTGTGAGCAAGTCAGTGTACCAGATGTTATTCAAATTTAACTCGGGGTCACGCGCAAATGGCTTATTTGATCCTACTTTTCTCCTATTTTTTTCATCTAGGTTTGCTTGAAAGCCTACATTATGTAACAATGTCCTCTTGGTTTTTTGGTTTTTTTCTCTGACACAGTCTGCAGCAGTGGGCACTATGGACTAGCTTGTCAGCTCGACTGTGACTGCCAGATTGATGCATCATGTAGCCCCTTTGACGGGACGTGCTACTGTGCACCAGGTTGGCTGGGTACCAAGTGCACGGAAGGTAAGTACATTTTACACAAATGAATTCTTTACAAGAATGTTTCTTCCTGAGAATTCGGAGATATGGGTATACAGGGTGGCCCACAGAAAATAAAACAGACAAGAACGCAACCACTTAAAGCCAAAACTCCCTATACCAATGGATGGAGAATTCTCCTAGACAAGCACACCTTCACCACCCAAAGACAAAACTACTTATACCAATGGATGGAGAATCCTTCTAGACAAGCACACCTTCACCACCCAAAGCCAAAACTACCTATACCAATGGATGGAGAATTCTCCTAGACAAGCACACCTTCACCACCCAAAGACAAAACTACTTATACCAATGGATGGAGAATCCTTCTAGACAAGCACACCTTCACCACCCAAAGCCAAAACTACCTATACCAATGGATGGAGAATCCTTCTAGACGAGCACACCTCCACCATCAAAAGCCTAAACTACCTATACCCATTGATGGAGAATCCTTCTTGACAAGCACACCTTCACCACCCGGAGCCTAAACTACCTATACCAATGAATGGAGAATCCTTCTTGACAAGAACACCTCCACCACCCAAAGCCAAAACTACCTATACCAATGGATGGAGAATCCTTCTAGACAAGCACACCTCCACCACCCAAAGCCAAAACTACCTTTACCAATGGATGGAGAAACATTCTAGACAAGCACACCTCCACCACCCAAAGCCTAAACTACCTTTACCAATGGATGGAGAAACATTCTAGACAAGCACACCTCCACCACCCAAAGCCTAAACTACCTATACCAATGGATGGAGAATCCTTCTAGACAAGCACACCTCCACCACCCAAAGCCAAAACTACCTTTACCAATGGATGGAGAAACATTCTAGACAAGCACACCTCCACCACCCAAAGCCTAAACTACCTTTACCAATGGATGGAGAAACATTCTAGACAAGCACACCTCCACCACCCAAAGCCTAAACTACCTATACCAATGGATGGAGAATCATTCTAGAAGGAGAAATCTTGATTTGGACCAGTAGTTTCTATTCCAGATCCTATCTTCTTTCAGAAAGACTCCCCATTCATTATACCAATTTGGGCCACAGTGCGGCGGAAGCACACTTTGACCGTTTTTTGGGGGGCAATCCTGTATACTTCAATTACGGCAATCTGGGTTACTGGTTCACGAGTCGTTTCAATCGCGCTACTTTCTAAGGTAAATTTTCTTGTAATTTTTCTTTTTCCAGAATGCCCACCTGGACAGTTTGGACCGGACTGTTTGCAAGCCTGCACGTGCCAGCTCGGGGCGCCTTGCGATCACGTGACAGGGTCATGTGACTGCCCCGCCGGCTATGGTGGTGCAAGCTGTGATAAAAGTAAGCAGAAGTTTTAACCCTTCCCCCACCCCCCCCTCCCAACAAAAAACCAACCCTACCAACCTTTTCATTGTTGAACATATTTTAGGTGTCGCAACACCTTATTTAACCAGTTCGCGCCGGATGACGTATATAAACGCAAACATTTCCCAAAATTCAAAACGAATGACGCATAAACACGCCATGTTCAAGTTCGGAAATGTATGTCAGCAGCGCGCAAGGCTGGAAATGCGTGGGTGTGCTTCCCGGCACTATCAGCCTGAACACGCTTCGGATCGAGTTTCGTTAAAAATAATCCCGCCCGACGGCTCGGCGTTGTTAAAATAATCCCGGCGCGAACTGGTTATTTTCAAATTCAGTAGTTTTGACTCGTGCATCAATCACATTTTGTTTAATGCAATAATAAAACAAAGTTATTAGTAATTAAAGGTAGTATACACCATTTGCAAACGCCTAAACCAAAACTACTGAAATCTGTTGAAATACCTTACTTGACTGTAAGTGTCAAGCATCATGTGAAGTCACGGCACCTGATTTGATGTGGATTTCAAGAAAAGTTGGTAAAAACCCCGACTATTTTCAAACACTGCCCCCAATTTTTTTAATTTAGTGAGTCCACATTTTATTTGCAATACGGCTTACACATCCGCGAATAGATGCAAGCCAACTAGTCTGGTTTCCTAACCCGAGAATCTCCTGACGTCTATAAATTGCTCATTCTTCTGAAGAAAGTCGAGAAACCAGACTACAAGAACAGCACTTTTTGAAACAAAACTTTAAACAGGTCAGCGTTATTTACTATAAATACCAATAATTAACAATATTTACTATAAAAAAGGAATCCACTAAACCATTCACTTTTGAAAATTACAGAAAAAAACAAACAGTTTATACTACGAGAATCTATAACCCTATCCTTACCAATGTTGGGTTTACTCGACCATTTTTAGCATGGTGTTAAAAAAACCACTGCAAACCACTGCAAATTTGATGACAAATTTAACTTTTCATCACACAACCCATTCGACCAGTGTTGTTCTTTCAAAGCATCCATGACCCTTTACACAATTCATGCTTGCATGACGCCTTTATTGTGGTGATTTGTCCGGAATGGAGTTCTGATGTGGTTACCTTTTCCTGAAAGCAGCCTTATTTTTTTTGTTTTGAAACCTTTGCTTTGACTTTGGCTTCGCCTCCGACTAACGAATCCTGAGAAGCAAAAAAGAAATTGAAGAAAATATAAATATTCAAACTGTTATTCATAAATACCTGGGACAGTTTATCCTATCGGTCGAGAGCCCGTCACGTGGCCGGTATTAAACAGACGATAAAGACATGGCTGGAAGTGTTTAAAACCAGCTGGCAACAAAGCAATGTCGCATTATACCCGTCCCCAGGGCTCACTTTATTTCCAACCGTACCTCGTCTCCAATAGTAAGAGCGGGTAGTGTTGGGCGCGTACAGCTCGGCACCCTGGGAACGAAGTTGCCAATGGCAGTAATAGTCTGGTTCATAGTAAATACGCTTTATTGCATGTATTGTGTAGAGCGACAGAGGCGGAAACATGTCATTTGACACGCACAGAATGGTGAAACACCAACATTTACTTGCGGCAATTTTCCTGGATTTTCGGGGCTTTTTTGGCTGAATTTTACAAAAAAAAGGTATTTATGAATGGGATTAAATGTGTGTTCGGTCGGTATTAATCACTCTGTTTAATACCGCTTGGAGTCTGGGTGCTGAATATTACCCTTGCCTTCGGCTCGGGTAATTACCAGCACCCAGACTCCAAGCAGTATTAAACAGAGTGATTAAAACCTCTCGAACACACATTTATTCCCTTATTAAATGTTTCTGAAGCACAACAGGCACCAAAATGGAGAGCCAAAGACGATGACGAAGCCAAAGATTTAAAAAAGGCCCATAGTGGGCAATGTGTTTGTAACCCAAAGTCAGTCCCCCCTCCTTCCCGGCTAGTAGCTATGCAGTTCTATGTTGCTTTCCCAACAGCATGCGAAGCGGGCTACCACGGAAGAAACTGCATCCAGAAATGCAGTTGCGCCAACGAAAACTTTGCTTGCGACAGCATCCAGGGGTGTGTGTGCACCAATCCAAAACAGTTTGGACCCCAGTGCGATCAAGGTGAGACCCTGATGATGATGCCGTCCCTAAGCAAGGCATTTTACCTGCAGTGTTGTGCCCCGATCTTAAAGCAGCAGGATTACAAAGCCAATAATGCATGAAATAGACTAAATTCCTCCTCATCCCTTGTCCTGTGTACATGTACCATTCTCATTATTCAATAATTTAGTTATATCGTGTGCTTGGATAGTGTAATTTGATTGGCCTAGAACAATCACGTGTTTGGTCTATACAAATACATGCCACACTCAGTGGTCTAAATCTGTGTCAGTGAGGTGTGGGGAGTGGGGGGAGACCAGTGAGGCTGGGTGTGTGGGAGGAGGAAACTATGTGACAGACCTTTGCTGGAGTGGTTACACCAATGCCTATATACCTCATACTCAGGATGGCTGGGTTTATAAATTGATTGGAAGGCCATATTTTTTACCAATTACACGGGAGAAAGAATATGTAAGAACTGTTGAATATCTACCTACAAATTTATCATGAAACATTGTCATTGGTGTCCCTCAGCCAACCCCCCCCCCCCCAACCCATACAAACGTTTGGTTAGGATCCTTGCTTTTTTTCTAATGAAATTCACCGGCACATGTATTATCGTCATGTATCGTACTATAAACCAAAAAATATATGCCTTAACCCTAACTCCCTACACAACAAAGGAAGTTGGAGGATTTTGGAGGAATTGTATTGTTCAATAACAATGGTGAGGGAGTTAGGGTTAATAGTTATTTTCCATATTTTCGGGGGAAATGAAACCTATAATAAATAATATGAGCTTGAAGGACATATGTGACCCAGCACGAGTAAATGAGACACTTTGAGGCAAAAATGAAAATTGAGATTTTGATTTCATAATTTAAAGCTTGTTTAGCTTTGAATGATGAAATCAAAATCTCAATTTTTATTTTTGCCGCAAAGTGTCTCATTTACTCGTGCTGGGTCACATATGAATGTATGACTATTACTGAAATGGCCGAAAGTAATTGGGATTGTTCAAAAGTCATCCAAATTCCCAATTATGAAAATCATCTTAATATTATCGTATTCTGTTATCCGTCCGTCTATCTTCTCCGAAACCAAGACAAACTCTTACGCTGATGTATTATTGAGTTACCTTTTTATACTCTCATAATTTATTGCATGGGGTGATAAGCTGAGGGTCCTTCATAGAAAAATTGTTCCCCCATTGAAAGTCGCTATAAAAACCTGTCCACCTTTCAGCACAGATGAAATTGGTCGCCCCTCGACTGTAACACCCAGCCTCCCCCCCCCCCCCCCCTCCCTACTCACCTCCCACTTAACCCCCCTAGAATGAGAATCCTGGATACGCTGCTAGTGAAGGGCAAATTCTAATCGGCAAAAAGCTTTTTACTCAAACCATTTCTTTGTTTTCTCTTCGCTAAGGTGTTAAAGGTGGTCTTACAGACAACAGTGATGGCGCAGGTCTCTACGCCGGCATTGCTGGGGGCATTCTCTGCCTCATTGCTCTGATCTTACTGCTCATTCTCTTCCTGAGAAAACGGCGAAGGAACCGTGAAAAATACCAGGGACCAGGTGTCATGTAAGTGTTCAAATTTGCTCAATTTTATTTCTTTTGTTAATCTAATTTCGTCCTCTTTTGTAAAGGTAACTGTAGTATACACTATTTGCAAACATAAAAAAATAAAAAATTTAAAGCAATTGTTGTGGTTTTGTCTGCCAGTAATGAAATGTGTGGTTTTTATAAAGTGAAAAAGCTGTTATTGTAAAAAAAAAAAAAGATATGTTAAGAATTTTTTGTTCCTATTTTTATATCATACATTTTTTTTCAATTTATTTTAAAGAGTACAGTGCTAGCTTGACTTTAAAACAACCCAAAAATTGCCGAAAGGTGCATTCTTTGATAAAACAAAAATTTCTTCGGAAGAAAAGATTGGCAAATTCCAGATATCAGTAATGTATATATTCGTATTGATCAGTATTTTATTATGGCTTCATGCACAAGTACCCCTCATCAGCGGAAAGAAAAAGTAAGTTAAGGAGTCCACATCGACGCCATCTTACCTGACTTCAATTAAAGTATCTGGTTCCCGCTATGATATTCTTAGTCAAAATGCAATTAAGAGAGTCAGCAAACAGACAAAGCAATTCCACTGTATACTAGTATCAAATGAACGAGGAACGCAGTGCGTACTCCCTGCGACGTACTCCCCATGGGAAGTACGGTTGCTAGGTGAACAGTGCCCTCGTACAACAGCGCACAGAGCCCATATTGGGATTGTAACCATAACTCCCTTATATTGATATTGGAGGATTAAGGTTTAATTGTAAAATAATTTGAAATTGACGATCCCTGTGCCTTTTCTCTTTTTTCCTGCTTCTTCGTTTGGATTTATGATTTCATTTACTTTAAAAAAACAAACCCACAGCTTTACCAGGGATGCCAACTCTTTGAACGCCACGCCCAACCACGCCCGCATTCTACCCAACGGTTTGATGGGTGCGTCCAATGACCTCCGACTACACAACAACTCGCTGAACCTCCCCCCAGCCAAGAACATCGAGCCTGAAGGCGCATGCGCGGCAGCCATGGCCCTTGAGCGCAAAGGTTTGACTTACATCTCTCCTTCCCCTGCTTTCGAGAATTGTGTTCGTTCTTTTTTCTTGCCGCTGTTCCCAAGACCCCTTGGGGCCTATCTCATGCCATATCTGGGACAAGTTATTCTTAGAAGTTCTGCATTTGCCCTAGACATGTTCCGAGGAAAATTTATATTCGATACATTGTCCAGAACTCGTCAGCAACTCGTCCTAGATATGAATTGAGATGGGTCCTTACAGAGTTGTAGTTGAGTACTTTCCGAGTACCAGGTTAACTACCCGATATTAGGATGGTTTTGTACTGATAAAGCTGCCTAAAACAGACACTGGACCATAAAACAAACACTGGATAATAAATACTTTGCTAAAATAATTAAAAACTTAGGATTTTCAAAATCTTTTAATTTCAAAAACCATTCGGGAAGTGCTCGACCGAGTACTTTACGAGTACTTTCTGTCCCAAATTTGTATGCATTCAAAGTTCCAAGTTATTTTTGTCTCTAACATCGACTTCATTTGTTGTCTACTGTCAATGTTTGTCTTACTTTGTATAATATTTGGTAGTAAACAAAGTACTCGGAAAGCACTGGACTCTGATACTGGGTCCATGCCCCTTGATTATCTATGCTTCTCTTGGTTTCTGCTGGTTAACTTCATGTTATAGACACCTTGCGTAGAGTGCCACCCCCACAGAGGAAATTTGGCGATACTGCAACAGAAGCAAAACTAGCTAAAATGCCAATGAATTTTGAAAATTAGTAGGATTTGAATCCTTTCATGCAGCGATGTAATGTATTGGTTTTTTGTTTTTTTAGGTGGAGGAGTTTAATTGTTTAATTTTTTTATTTTATATTTTGCACTTTTTGAGAGAAATAGAACAAAATTAACAAGCATAGACAGTCTTTCCTTTAAAGGCTGCAGTGTCCGAAACGGGCTTCCAAAGCTTACAGCTACGGCTATTGTCAGCATTTCCCCCATGTAGTTGTATTGACAATAGCCGTAGACAAGAGTTTCAGATGCAGCCTATGTCAAAGAGTTTGTGAATCGACTTACTCCAGGTACCACTCTCGTTACGTTAAACCTTATTGAAGAAGTCAATTGCAAAACTGCTTCTAATTTTGGGCTGTTCATTCGCTGCAAAGATTTGCCGGAGTTTTAATGTGTTCAACTTTAGCAAATTCACAACGCGGAACACTCCCTGTGATGTCACGAATCCGCGTTCGCGTTCCGGTTTCGCGCCAAGTATGAACCGGCCTTATCAGAAATCCTTAACCTTTTAAGAAAAGAACTCGGCTGACTAAAGGCCAGTTTATACTTTATGCGATGCACAAATACGATGCAAATTTTCTCTTGCGAAATCACACACTGGGCGCGTATAATTTACAGCGCGATGTGACGAATTAATTCGTTGCAAAAACGAAGTTCATACTTTTTGCGAATCGTTTTAATGCAAAGTCGACCATGTTTCAGTGTTAACAAGAAACGTTGGTGAATTTTCCACGAAGCTAAATGTTATTGTTTCAGTGTAGTGGCAGTGAAGAATAACATATTCAGCGCTGGTACAATGAATGAACAGCCACTAAATTAAAAGCCAAGTACTCGGAAAGTACTCGACTACAACAATAACAACTGCAAAATTCTGTGTAAAATCTTGTAAAGCTCTTGAATATTCTCTTTTTTTATTGTTGCTTTTAAGTTGTCTGTCTAATGACATTTTTGCTGTTACCATTCTTGCTTCGCAATTTATTATCTATAATTAAAGGTAGGATACACCATTGGTAATTGCTTGAATTATTATGAATGGGTGGATTTGAGGGGTTGTATTTTATAGTAGATACCGTTTGGCGAGAAAAAACGGCATTAGTTTTCAACCGGCGTCGGGCAGTTTTGTGTTTTTCGCGATCACCGTTCGGCGATCGTGAATTTGTTTTTATAAAATTTCATTTTTCGGAACAATTACAGGATATCAAGCACAATTATTTTGATGGGTGCCTACAATTATTAATTGCTTTCAAATAAGTGAGAAATTTCCTAATTATTCGATAGTAAAAATGGTCGATATCTGCAAATGGTGTATCCTACCTTTAAATGGTGGTGTGTAGAAACTCTTTTATACTGTGATGATTGTGAATCTCCCATAAAAGCAGAAACAAGTCATATAATCTTGGTGAAATTGAGTTTTGGGTATAGATGGAAAGAGGCCATGTTTAGCTTTAATTTAACACCCAAACTAAGGTTATATATTGTTTGGTTGTTATAATATTTTAATTTTAGTTTTGTGTGGTAAACCATTTTTTTAAATAAACGCTTTTTGAAAATTGAGCATTTTTATGGTTTTAACATAGGACTTGGCCAAACAAAACTTCATAGCAACCACAGTATTTGCTGCAGACGAATGCAATATATATATGCCATCTTTTACTCAAATTATGGACAGTATGATATCAACTTTGCAAGAAATGTGCGTCTTGCTCTCAAAATTGTACAATTTCACCACTTTTAAACCCCCCCCCCCCCCACCCATAAAAAAAAGTGAAAGATTTAACAGTCCTGATTCTTCCAATTTCATTATGATTTTGCACACCTGCTAGGGTTAAAATTAATGTTACCAAATCCATCGAAAATTCAGTCACTTTTCGCCCCATTTTGTTTTCACCGGCAAATTCAGCCTGTGTGACTTGTTTCTGTGTTTCGTTGGAGTGGGTCATAATAATCCACTTTGTCTAATGGTTCATGGTGCCTAACAATGCTTTCTCTGTCTGGGTAAAATAGTTTAGATCATCAGCCTCAGGGGGGTCGGTCGGTATCAAATGAGGGGAATAGTGTTCATAGTGGTTTGGGGCAAGGTATGAACCCCTGTAGTTGGAAAATATGTGATAGCTTTTTGGGTGTTATCACCCTTTAAAAAAAAAATGGCCGCCAACATGCTACTTATACTGCATATAATAACCCGGTAACAAGCATATTGGCGGCCATTTTGAAGGAAAAAAAAAAAGAAAGAAAAAAGTTATAGCACTTAAAAAGGGGCAACCGCTCATGTTGCAATGCTATCAGACATTTACCAACTCTAGGTGTGCATACTTTGCCAAAAATCGCTATGAGCATTGATCTTTTGGATCATTTTGATACCGGTGGCTCATTTTTAAGACCGAGGCTGATGGTTATATTGTAACTGTACAGAGGCGGAAACCGAGGCCACTAACCCATACCAATACCACTTACTGCACAACCAAGAACCCTGCGGTGCTTATGGCGACATCAATCACTTCGATGGGCGGGTGCCTAACAAGTTAACACTTGGCAAAGGCAAAAGTAAGTGCAGAATTGAAGTCGAGGGGTAACCTGGAGCCAGGGTACCCTTCATTTGAAATTGACCTATTGCCGTTTGTGAGTTAGCCACGCCATGCACTAAATGTGCAATAGCTTATTTCGGCGAGTCATTGCTTACACACACACTCTGACAGAATCCAAGAGTTGTCTTAGAGTTCGGAGAAATCATGCAGGGACTGAACCAGGCGGGATTCGAACCCGGGTCATAGCGGTGGAAGGCGAGAAAAGAACCACAGTGCCAACCTGACTATCTTAGTATCTGAATAATGCAGACCTACCGGACCTCACACGCAAACTTTCACCATCCGAGAATAGAAAAAACTTAAGAGATACGAACAGAACGGGCTTGGCCAGTGTGTTACAAACAAGATTAGTATTAAAAAGTGATAACGGGCCCGTTATTAATAATAATAATAATAATAATAATAATATATGCCATTGTGTCTACCTTAATAAGATGCTTAAGGCGCGTTGAGCGTTTGCGTTAAATTTGACGTGTATTCGCGTATTGCGTTTAACGAACAGGGTGCACACGTGGCCGAATAATGCGCATATTTGGAATTTTTTTGGGTTTTTTTCTTCAAGATTTGGAGAGATCATTGGATAATGATCATAGACGGCATTAGGTCAATTTACACAATTGGCACCAAAACCTAACGAAGAAAAACAAAACTGGTTTTTGACGTAACTTGGTCATTGCAGGAATCTTTTAACGTTGAGATATGTCGAGGTTAAAAATTGCACCTCCCCAAATCTCTTCCTTTGGCATCAGAATTTTGATAATTGTTGACAATTATGTTCTCAACTTTGATCCAGCAAAATGTCAATTCTGTCAAAACCAGTTCATTTTTTAAGTTGTTTTTTTAGAATTCTCATCCAAATGATTCGCATTGTTTGGGTGAAAGTTCTGCAATATGATTACTCTACTTAATACATGTAACATCAATGCACACTTTTCTGCACACCTTAAAGGGATCGTATATGTTTGGTAATTGGAACCCACTGTTTGTTTCAACCCTATATAGTTATAGATATATACCATAAAACTAGCCTGTAAAGATTTCATTTCAAAAGGTAGTAGCGATTTTGAGATAGTGCCAAAAATCTGGAGCGGTTATGTCCACGAAGGAAGAATAATCTGCATTGGAATACACAATCTGAGAAACGTCACTGCAGTATCGCTTCTCAGATTCAAATTTTTGGGGTAAAAAAGTGATATAATTTTCCATAACCGCAGTACTTTGAAGTGAAAAGTTTCTAAAAATGCATTATCCAAAGCTGCTGTACTTCTTACCAAGTAAGTTTGTATTGCCATACATTTTGGGAGTAATTACCAAACGTATACGATCCCTTTAAGCACGACCTTCATTGAAGCAAATTTACCTGTGTTCTAATAATTATGATTTGGTGGGGACATAGTATGAAGTGATGCACTTTTTTGCACTGTTAGATTATATAACACGGATGAAGGGCATACTCTAGATGTGTTTTAATCCAGTTGGGGCCTGCATGTACATGTAGCTGCTCAGCACACACAAAATTACTTAGCATAAACATTCTTCCTTGGCTAAAACAGGGTTACAAACCAAATGTTTAGATCAAATAAGTTAAGAGGGCCTAATATTTCGATCTTAACAAGATCTTCTTCAGAGACTAAATGGCTGTGTACAAGAAACAAACATATATAGGCAACATATAGCATGTTTAGATGTTGTATATTTTTTTAGTTCAGCTGGTTTTTGCTTTAGCCTGAGAAGCACAATGAGTTTTGGCTGGTACCTGTTTTAACTGAGCAAGGTGTTTTTTTTGTGCGAAGCAAATGTTTATGCTTAGCAAGTTTGAACCCTGTCGAGATGGACAGATGTGATTGAGCTACCTTTAGGATGCACTCACTTATCTATGACTAGTCTTGTCCCAAGACCTTTCAATGCCAATTCGACTATTGGTGTACTTTACGCAGTCGGATACATGTTGTACCCATTTAGCAGTCACATGGGCCTACGTTGCATATCTAATTAGCTTTACAGTTGAATCCTGTGCTTGCGCATAGTGTGTGTGTCTGTGTTGTGCGTATGTTTACAACCAGTGCGCGATGATACTACAAATTGCCAAAAACGGCTTTGTGTTTCGCATTTGCCTGCCCGTGCGTAACCTTAGTGATCGTTTAGCGATCGCTGATTGGCCCTAACAAAGCCTGAAGAAATAAAGATAAAGTTAAACAGCTTGCCCAGGTTTACAAAGACAATAGTATGATAGTATGATAGAGAGGTTAATTATGACATTGATGACATGCATGGAAGGTGCACCGATGCGAAATGGACGAAGGCAAAATGAATCGGTCTAATTTCATCAATTGTTTTGGGTTTCACCGTCTAACATCACAAGGATTCAAGTTGAGCTTTTAGGAATAATAACCCCGTTTTTCCTTCTGGTTGTACAAAGGGAGAGACAACGATGGTTTCTCGCCGGAAAAGTTGGGCTCGGAAAACCCGTACGCCGAGGTTGGAGATATGATGTCGAAGCATCGTACGGGCGACCGCCACACCTTTGCCAACTTCCCTAGTGACCCTACTGTCTTTTCTACAAGCAGAGGTGAGCCGTTAGAAACTAGACAAGCAGTCTTTAGTGAGCCCCTTAACCCATTTGTTAGCATCTTATTTTAGCATCACCAAGCCGACGCCCGAGATTATTTTTAACGAAACTCGATCCGAGACGTGTTCAGACAGATAGTACCAGGAAGCACACCCACGCATTTCCGGCCATGCTCGCTGCTGACAGACATTTCCGGCCTTGCTCGTGGCGTGTTTATGCGCCATTCGTTTTTGGGGAGACAAGCAACTCCTAATATGGACATGTGCATGCACGTACTGCGCGATGTTACGCAAAACACCTGCTGCCAGTACAGTGTGGATTAAGAACTATTAAATACGGACTAATTTGTAGTATTGCAAATGCTCAAGGGGATCTGATTGATTTTGTTCATCATGCAGTACTGCTGTTGTCATATGTAACCGGCTCTACAAAAAGGGGTCTTAAGTCGCGCTATGCACTATCATGTAATGACCCGCTTAACATTAAGTGGGTAAACATTATATCAAAATTTGTTTTTTATTGGTTGTCATAAATGCAATCTTTAATAACTACGGTTTAAGGTTTCATTAAAAGAAATGTTTATTTTGATGAATAAAGTGGAAAAAAAAACATTTTGTGTATCGTTCTGTTGTAGTACAGCAGAGCCGGCTCTTTCAAAGCCTGTTTTCTCAGTTGTGTAGTTTGAACTCCGAAAAAGTAATCAATATGTAAACACGTCGTGTATCCCAAATGGAAGGGGCTATGGATCTCTATTATATACTAAATAAAAACTTACGTTGTGGGCTTTTCAACCATGTATATAACTCAATTTCATTTTTTCGCGACATAAGACACCTTTTTGTAGAGCCGGTCACATATAAGCCATTTGCACTAATAAAAGTCCATCAACCTCAACCACCGCTGCAGTGTTGGTTCCAATAATATCCCATTGATATCTCTTCTCTTTCTGTAGGAGCCACTTTACCAGACACTTCCCATTATGATCAACCGCGAGACCACCAAGATAGCTTTGTCGCTTTGGGACCGAGACCGAGTACCGACCAAAATCCTGGGGCCCACATATATTCGAGCTCCATAAACCAATAAAATGGGTAAACCAATTGCAGATATTTTAACCGAAACAATATTTTCTCCAGTTTAATATTTTAAGTTTTTACTGTGTCTTTCCTTTTTTTTTTATAAGACTGGAAGTGTAGCAATGACCTTCTGATAGTTATTATTAATGAAGAAGTGTAGTATTACTTCCGCTTATCTGCGATAGAGGTGGTTATGTATTCGTCCTTGTCTGTTCGTCCGTCGGGCTGTTTGTTTGTTTGTTTGTCTGTCTGTTAGTAGGATTACGGAGAAATTACTGGAGGGATTGTAACTTGGTGGGTAGATAGCTTATGGGTTGATGATGATTCCATTAAATTTTCAGATAGATCTGAATCCAGATCACGAATCCTGATCACCTTGAATGATTGTTTTTATTCATTGGGAGATGAACTGGCAGTTGTGGTAGAGGTCAACTAGTGCCATGCGCCACGAATAATGGCTTATAATCGACAGAGTTAACAAATTTAAGCTTTAAGCCACAATTTTTGAATGAACTTAATAGAATTATGCAGTGTTTGAAAATAAACGGGAAGTTCAATGAATTTGAGGATATGCAATATAAGAGTGGAGGAAAGAAAGAGTGATTTTTAAGGGCATTACAGAAATATGCAATATGATTTGTACATGTACTTAATAACATGATTTAGCGGAAATTGCAGGGGCCTTATTCATGAAACCTTACTAAGCCTGGTTGGTTACTAAAAAGGCTTGTAGTTGCTTACTAATCCTCGTTGGTTACTGAAAAGGCCTGTAGTTGCTTACTAAGCCTAGTTGGTTACTAAAAAAGCCATTAGTTGCTTACTATTTCTAAAGATACCGGTACAATTTCCTACAGATTACACCTAGCATAGAATAGACCTATGGTTATCAGGAAATTGCTGTGTAAAGATTGGAGGCATCCATGACTTTATGGTTGACTAATAGCACAAATTGAAGACAAAATCACCGTAAGGCAAAATTCACAAGAGTGATTTCATGGGTGCGTACCGATGTTACCTGATCCCAATGTTCCTCGATCCCAATGCTCCCCGATCCCAATGCTCCCTGATCCCAATGCTTCCCGATCCCAATGCTTCCCGATCCCAATGCTCCCCGATCCCAATGCTCCCCGATCCCAATGTTCCCCGATCCCAATGTTCCCCGATCCCTATGTTCCCCGATCCCTATGTTCCCCGATCCCTATGTTCCCCGATCCCTATGTTCCCCGATCCCAATGTTCCCCGATCCCAATGTTCCCCGATCCCTATGTTCCCCGATCCCTATGTTCCCCGATCCCTATGTTCCCCGATCCCTATGTTCCCCGATCCCTATGTTCCCCGATCCCTATGTTCCCCGATCCCTATGTTCCCCGATCCCTATGTTCCCCGATCCCTATGTTCCCCGATCTCAGTGTTCCCCGATCCCTATGTTCCCCGATCCCTATGTTCCCCGATCCCTATGTTCCCCGATCCCTATGTTCCCCGATCCCTATGTTCCCCGATCCCTATGTTCCCCGATCCCTTTGTTCCCCGATCCCTTTGTTCCCCGATCCCTATGTTTCGTAGTGAGGTTTTACGTATTACAATTTAGTTGTCAACTCCATAGTAAACTGCTGAACATGTTAGTGTCCTACTAAGGCATAGTTAGCTGCTAAGTTAGTAAGGTTTCATGAATATGGCCTCAGGTTGTTTTTTATCTAGACTTGATAGACACACTTATGGTGGCTGGTGACTGTCAATGGATTTAAATTGTATATATATATATATATGAGTAGAGACTTTATGTACATTATTGGTGGTTTTTCAAAAATACAAAGTTGAATAACAATGATGTACAGTCGACTCTTGTTAAAGGTAATATACAACATTTGACTGTTAGTGAATAAGTCTCAAGCGTCCTGTAAAATCATGTGCCTTTATTTGCAATAAAAAGTGGAAATTGTGTATCAATTTCCAATGTTGGTCGGCTGACCATCGTTGGAAAAACTGACCATCGTTGGAAAAACTGACCATCGTTGGAAAAACTGACCATCGTTGGAAAAACTGACCATCGTTGGAAAAACTGACCATTGTTGAAAAAACTGACCATTGTTGGAAAAACTGACCATCGTTGGAAAAACTGACCATCGTTGGAAAAACTGACCATCGTTGGAAAAACTGACCATTTTTTGAAAAACTGACCATCGTTGGAAAAACTGACCATCGTTAGAAAAACTGACCATCGTTGGAAAAACTGACCATCGTTGGAAAACTGACCATCGTTGGAAAAACTGACCATCGTTCGAAAAACTGACCATCGTTCGAAAAACTGACCATCGTTGGAAAAACTGACCATCGTTGGAAAAACTGACCATCGTTGGAAAAACTGACCATCGTTGGAAAAACTGACATTTTACAAATACTCCCCCCCCCCCCTTCCAGTATCCTTGAAAACAAAACAAAACTTTAAACAGGTGCAGTGTAACAATATTTGCTGCAAATACTACTAACTCCCAAATGTAGGTTACTCGCGAGTAGTTTGTGGTACTCGTATTACTCGTGATTTGTTCATCTACTCCAGTACTCGTCTGGGTGCGAGTAGAGCATGCAGGTACTCGCGAGTAGCAATTTGTATTTACAGTGTTGAGTCAGAAACTACTTTGCGGTTTCTGCACTAAAGTTATGTTATGTAAATGAAGCTAGCAATCAAGGAATCAATTGACCATTTGCGTGTGGAATTTAAAAAAAAATCTGGTACACTGACTTGTTCACACAGTCGTGAACCACATAACAACCGAGGATCGATATTGTGTTTTCCTTTGTTCCTATGTTATACCCAATCCCCATTGCTTTGCGCTTGCACCGTCGATCGAGGACCAAATTTTTCCATTCATACCGCCGACCGAGGGGCTTTTGTTTCCTTTGTTCTCCTTTGTGTCTCGCCCCTCGGTCGTTATGTGGTGCCGGAACACACGAACAGCTTGGCACAGTTGGACTTTAAATTATCCAGACCAAATACACTGTTGCTACATCACGTGATTCGGGGCAAGCTCTTGCATAGTTACATTAGAGACGCTCAGCACCGATACATTGTTCACAATGGTTGAGAATGGTAAAAAGACACCAGACCATTCCAGAGCCGGGGGTTGCTAGCGTAAGGCTTGCCCCGAATCACGTGATATAGCAACAGTGTCTTTGATCTAGAGAATTTAAACTTTGCCAAGCTGTGTGAACAAGTCAGTGTACCAGATATTTTTCAAATTCCACACGCAAATGGTCAATTGCTCCACCTCACTCTCCCCAGGATTTCACTCCTAACAATCATATTTCAGGTAAATGACAAAAAAAACATTACATAGAAAGGTTATCTCACTGCTAAAAATTGGGATGTCACTTTACGTCGTACATGTACTATAACGTGTATCTGTTCTTATGAGAAATATGTTAACTACTCGTGAGTATTCGACTACTGGCAAGTAATTTCATTGTGAGTACTCGAGTACCACTATTTGCCCAGCACTACCCAATTGTTTTTTTCTGAAAATTACAACAAAAGCAAATTTGGTAAATTGCCACCTTAATACTAACACCCATTTCAAACAGGCACATTTTGGAGTGCCGTGGTCTCGAGCCTTGAATTTGTAATCTGTAGATAAAGCTACAGGTTGTGGGTTCGAGTCCGGCCTGGGACTATGGTGCGTGTGCCCTTGGGCAAGGCACTTTGTCACTCATTGCTTCTCACCACCCAGGAGTAAATGGGTACCTGTGAGGGCAGAGATGGTTATTGCGGTTGATTTAGCTGCTTTGCACCGAAATAGCGGCTTCGCTGTTTTATGGGCCCAATGACCGGGGTAATAATGTGAGAGTGCCTTGAGTACCAGTCTTGGTAGATAGGTGCGCTATAAAGAACTGCCTATTATTATTATTTTTATTTTGAACTTGCACTACACTAGTTCATACCAACTTTAGATATATTCTGGCTATGTCGGGCAGAGTTTGTTATATTTTAATAATAAATGGCCTTTAGTTCAAAGCATTACATGTGATAATAATGATTACCAGCTAAAAACATTTAAGAAAAAACTTTTAAGATCAAATGTGATGCAGCCTTCTATAACATTTTAAAATATGTAAAATATCTCTAGAATCATTAAAATAAATAAGTAACTCTTAATTATGCAAGCCTTTATAATTCATACCCACCTAAAAACACTCTTAGCATAAACAAACAAAATAAGTACAAGTGTACAGATGAATATATATTTTCCAAAAAACTAAAACACTACCATAATAATACTGGTTTTTATTCAGTTTTGAACGAATAAATTTGTCCCCAAAATCTAATCACAATTTATAAATATATACTAGCTTTGTACCAAACTAAATAGAAGTGTATTTGCTACTCTCCCAAATATTCCATAGCAAAGCCAATTTTAATTTTGAAAAGATAGGTCCAAAGACAAGAATATTATCTTTTGGTCTATGGGAAAAAAGGTCTAAAATGGGCACAAACATCTTACCAATGTTTTATATCTCCGCTCAGTCGCAATTGTTGCTCAGTCGCACTTGTATATACCATTTGTCAGTTGTGCATTTTTATCGTTTAAAGCAGCAAGAGTTATCAACATCTGAAAAACGGTGAATGTTGTGTATTCCGAGAAAATATTTTTCAAATGTTTGATTTTGAACTAACTGCTTGAGAACATGTATAAATATGTGTCTCCGAGGCGCATCTTTGGACATCTTTTTATACAGCATACCAGAAGGAATAATTTCACAGGGAGTTTAGAGTCGTTAAAATCTTTGTCAAGTAAGCTTTTGAACTATACTTCGGTTGATTACTTTTTGGATAATTGCAAAAGATATACTTCCCCTTGAAAGCTATTCTGCAAAAACATTAATTGGCTTGCATAAGGTTGCCTGTCAAATATTACACTCGACATAATTGTATGTATCATGTAATTTTAGAAAGGGTATACATTTGTCCATGAATACAATACGTAATAAGTTAATCGTTAATGTTTTTCTTAAATCTGAGTTATACGTGTATAACTTGATCAGTCCAGTTGATTTTGAGGTCTGTCTATTCAAAACATTCTTATTATCCATAGGAATAATGTAAATATTAATTGGGTTTTACCTTAAACATTTTTTTAAAATTCTACAAAGGGATTTCGGCAGTGACTGTTATTTTGCTTTTATCAAGCTACGTGTATTTTGGTGTTTTTATATTTTTTTGAAACGGTCACAATATATTTGACCTTGCAATTAGGCAATAGTATAACTTGACTTCAATTCATTATATTTTTTCAGAGCTAAATACTTTTTTACAAAGAATTTACGTCGTGTTTGAAAAGAATCAGGAATTGTTGATAATGGTTTTACAGGCTAAATATTTCTGGCAAGCAAATGCTTTCCGCCTTTTTTCTTTCAAGCTTTTGTATTCGTTCGCTTTTTATTAAGTTTTTGTATAAATTAATGATTTTGTAGTCATTTAAAATGTTATATATGAAATGTCATAGTAGACTGTAAATAAATGCGTATACTTGAAAACAATTTCGTTTAAGGTCACAGTTTGTAGCTGTTTATAGGGAATATATGAATATATAAAAGTAAGATAGCACGTTAAATTACTAACCAGAGTGAGCTACAGCTACCATCTGATGAAGTAGCTACGAAAGCCTATGCACAATTATTGCTTTTACATAGGGCATAACAGGTTGAGGACAAGGTCATAATACTGCGTGATAATTGACCGGGTTGGGGGATGACCGCTGGTAATGAATCTCGCCTTCGGCTCGGTCCATTACCAGCGGTCATTCTGCCAACCCGTTCAATTACGACGCAGTATTATGACCGGGCTCTCGCCCTGTTATTCCCTTTAATAAATACGTTTTTATTTAGGTAATAAACAGTGAATTTTCTTAAATTTTTGAAAGCCGGGACAATTACTGCAAAATAACGCCCTCCACGTGATCGAGTCTCGACCAATTAGAAGCTATCAACTCTCCTAGGTATTTATTAATTTTATATGTAATACATTTTGCCTGACTAATACGGCTGCCAACCAATTTTAGGAAATATTTGTACAGGGTGGCCCACACAAAAATGGACATGCATTGAGCGGCAATAAGTCGAACATATTCATGTACACCTGGGCCCTAGTTTACATGCCTCTTTTATACCCAATACAAAATAAACACCATGTTCAATATTCAAATTATAGGGTTAGCATTAAATACAATTGATATGTGGCGTTTATGCCCCTTCATATTGGAGGTTACCGATTTCTTAATTGGAAGATCCATTCATACATACACATATAATACAACCCTAAATTACATACATAGGGCCTTTTCGAAACCGTTGCTTCGTCTTTGGCTTTGGCTTCGCCTCCGAATTCCGAATTACTGAGAAGCAAATAGAAATGGAAGAAAATTGAAATAGTCTAACTTTTGGGTTCACATCACTCGAGTGAATGTTTCTGAAGCACAACAGGCGTCAGAATGTGGCTGGAGATCTTGCAGTTGGGAGTCAAAAATCGCCTTAAGCCAAAGACGAAGACGAAGCCAGGGATTCGAAAAGGCCCATACAAACTCATAGTTACAAATACACACTAGGCCTAGTTGATTTTTCACAGTAAATTGTTCTTTGCGCCCCCCCCCCCCCCCCCCCCCCCAAAAAAAAAAAAAAAAAAAAAAAATATTATATATATATCTATAGGCCTATATAGAAAATGTGAAAATAAAAATATAACTGTGCTCACCGGAAATAAAACCGAGCTTTCGGTGAGAATGCACCTTCTTCAGAGAGAATTATAGTTTGTTGTGATGTCCCGCTTGTAGAACAATTATAGGCCTATATATCGTATATATTTGGGTGCACCGTTGAAAGTTGGAGAATTGGAATTTAAAAAGTTTGGAAATACCCGGTAAAACATTAAGGACGGTGTCTTTGGTCATGCAATGCCCACTCAATTATCGTTATGACTTTTCCCCCATCAACGATCCCCGAGGCCCCATTAATTTGCAGAAGTTCAGCTTCATCGATTCAGAAAACCCCACTCGCCAAATTGCCTCAATTTTTTTTCCTTCAATTTAGAGCATCAATTTTAGATTTTTCTTTCTTTCAACATTTCTACCGAGCTAGTATATTAAAATTTAATATTTGCTTTTAATACTGCGTTATTAATTCTTTTCGGGGAAAATGAAACAAACGATGCGACTAGGAAAAGAGAGGGAGGGGGAGGAGAGGGGGGGAGGGGAGGGGAGGGGGAGGGAAGACATAATAAGGCACGCATACGATGACACACAAAGCTTTACCTTACATACGCACTGTGGACATTCCTTTGTATTCGTGTAGTTAACAAACTTTGACTAAATACTCATTTTTCTCGCTTCCCCAAAACAAATTTACCCTCAAATTAGGATTATGGGCCTCTCAGCTGTCCCTTCTATCTTTTCTATATATAACCCTAACCCGTTTTTCCTCTAGCGCTCTTTTTCGGAAACTGAAAAACGGATTGTGGACGTGTGCAAGTCCACACACCGTAACCTCTTCCCGCATCGTGTGGACCTATATTGTTCGGAGGTCCACAGTGCGTATGCAAGACTAACTCATCGCAACAAACAGTTGTGTATATTGCCGTTCCTGATGAACAATGATAATAATTGTAATCAAAAGTTCAATTGATCTCTACCCTCTGTGGTCAGATAAACGGTCGTATTATGGCAGCTGTCTGTCTACATGCCCTCGACTCAACCGACCACGCTGTAGCCGCATCATTCGTAATTCAGCTTCTCAGCTGTCGGTATTAAAAGCGGCCATTTCACCAAGGATTGTTTTGGTCCCGATAGTACCCGATCCTTTTTTGGGGGGTCGGTCGGCCGCAAGCAAACAAAACCTTGCAAAAGCTTTGGTTTCGAGTACTACGCCTTCCTATAGGCAAAATACCGTTTGATCACCGGATTACCACTCAACAACAGAATACAATCTCATGCGGGGTACTTGTACGTGGAATACATTATACGCAAACACAATTTGGCACGGGGGCTTCTCCTTATATTTAATACAATGTATACTCCTGAGTGGGGAGAGGCAATTGTAGTTAGGCGTCTTTCCTAAGGGCACAAACACCATGTTCCTAGCAGGGTTCGAACCTATACGCACTATCGTACATGAGTCGAAAACCGTAACCACTGGGCCATGACATTCTACATGCTTTTATAATGTAATCGCAACAGACTGGCAACCCCTCGCTGGGAAAAAAAGAAAAATATGGCAGGCCTCGGCTCGAGCAAGATGGAGAGATGAGATAGTCAGCCATGCGTGGTAAATAGCCTGGCAAAGACACATAACAAATACTTGGCAGAGTTTGGGAGAGGCCTTGGTCTAGCAGATGGATGACATACGTGGGCAGATAATGATGATGATAAAGATTATTATGAACACTTCAATACAAGAAAGCAGTTATTACACTAATTGGAAGCAGTTCGAGGTCAGTTCTCGTTTCGTAATTACTCTGAGTTGATTACTACATTATTTTGTATTAATCTGGCCATTAACCCTCAACTGCACTATTATCAGTGAGGTAAAAAGTAGTGGTTAACCCTAACTCCCTCACCATTGTTATTGAACAATACAATTCCTTCAAAATCCTCCAACTTCCTTTGTTGTGTAAGGAGTTAGGGTTAATATTACAGAGCACACACAACCAAATTGGAGTCAATTGACTATTTAAACAGAGTAAAATGCGCCTGATTCCTCTAAAGAGTCTGTTAAACTCTGGTCTTGTGGAGTCATGTTATTGTCGAATTGTATTCGACTCGAGTATATTCACCTTGGATAATTATTGTGACTCTTCATTGGAGTGATCACGAGTCGTCATAATTTATGTGAATATACGGTAGAAACTATACTTTCGTCTGGTTTTATGCTTATTTTTTGTGATTGATTGTTCAACTGGTAAAAATAACGATATATCTTTCATGCAATTATTTTTAGTATTCTTTTTATTATTTTCGGTTAAAACGACAAGAAAAAGCAGGACTCGTAAGTGGTTTCGCGAAACAATGATAAGCGCATCGGTCCAAATAAAATATAAAATATTTATACTTCCATGATAACTTATTCATTGTATGTATCATTCAAAAATCCCCAAACAATAACTCCTGTTTGCCATTTGACTTGATTCTCTATAAAAACTGGTCAGATAAATGGTACGGCTGTCGCTTTGCGGAGATCCTTCATTTATTACATGCTCTTTGCGCTTTACCTTGTAATATTTAAATTAAAGTGATTCTTGTTTGATGAGCACATTACACGCTTCACGTTATCGCCGCGTTCACGTCGACCGTACTGCCGGGGAACACAGAGCGCAGGCCCGGCGCCACTCGTTGTAATTCACGGTAAAGAGTATGGGAAATCGTTGGTATTCTTTGGTAGCCGTTTGGTTTGCTGCATTGCTTGTTGCTGTATCATGTAATGGCTGTAGAGGTGAGTTTTAATTAACAAAACTGCAAAAACTGCCGTTCTTAGAGGTTTTTTTTTTCTTTGTGTATTTGATAAACTGTTCACATAATTTTAGGATAGAAAGAGTGACACTTGTTAACAACTAAACAGTAATTTGAAGCCTTGATTAGGAACTATGTTTTATTGCTGGGGGAAAACAGGTTTGTTTCTTCATGTTATCACACATGCCAGTCACATTTTGAAAAACTACTATCTTAATATAAAAGATTAAACATTTATTACTCTCCAAAAGAGTGACTCCCTTGGTACAGACACTTAGCGACGAAAAAAAAAAAAATTGTCAGGTATAGACCCAAAACTAAATGTACGTACAAAGCTGTAACTTTGACATCAAATGAGTAATTTTACAAAATGTATATTGACATTAAAATGATGTAGTAAGTTTTGCAAATTTTAGGTACAAATTATTTATTTACCAATTTTTTTTAAAATGTTCTACAGCATTACATTTGCTGCCATGACTTTTGATGTAAAATAACGTATTTTCTTTTTACAGTGTATTTTTGTTGTTATTTGCGTTTCAGAAATATGTGGTCGAAGTCAGTTAGAACTTATACAATGCTGTAACAATCCGGCCACAACTGAGTTGGGACGCCGTGAGTTCATTCTGCAGGTTTTTGTTTTATCAAGCCATCAAAAAGTACCGTAAAAACTTGAGGAAACTTTGGTCAATATTCAGTCAAATTTCAACATTATTACAACAAACTGTACAAGTTGAAAACAACATTCGTTGAAACTGATGGTTAACTGTTATTTTTCCTTACAGACTGCCAAATCTGCAAGGAGACATGGAACCCTGTTTGCCTGGAAACTAAATGTAAGTGAAACCTCAATCCTAACATCCAAATGTAGGCCATCAGCTTCGGTCTCAAAATTGAGCCACCGCTATTAAATAATTGAGAGGAGTAATGCTAATTTTTTTTTTGGTAAACTATGCAGACAGCGTTGGGATGTGTGATAGCATTGCAGCACTAGTCGTGGCAGCTTTGTGGGTGTAATAACTGTTTTTCTTTTCTTCAAATGGTGAACAATATTTTTCTCATCGGATTAATTGCAATTAGCATTTTGGCAGCCATTTTGTTATTAACTAAGGCGATACTACCCCCAAAACTTATACTGCCACCGCTGCATTGCTAATCACATAATTTATTTTCCAACTAGGGGTGCATACCTTGCCAAAAATCCCCCCACCCCGGCTAATATAAACGAGTCAAATTGTTTTCTTAAAATATGATTGCCTTTTGGCCATCTCTCTCCTGTTTGTTATTATAAGGGTCTTCGAATTCATAGACTTTTTGCCTACAGCAGATTCTGCTCGCCAGTGTTGGTGGTAGGGGCGGATCTATCTTTTCATTTGAAGGGGGGGGGGGGGGGGGGGGCAGCATTTACCTACCTAGACTTGATTCCAGCGAGCGCGAAGCGAATTACGGCATGGGGTCCGGAGCCCGCTTAAGAGCCCGGAACATTTTAAAAATATATTTAATATGATATGTGGTACAATCTGAGGGGATCATTTTTATTCACTTTCCTCCAAAATTACGTGATACATGTACATCGATACTACCGATTTTCGGGAGTTTCAGGGTTGTTTTGGGCAATGGAATAAACTTTGCTCACCAGCCCAAAGGGTGTTCCACTACAAAAAGAGTATCCCAAAATAGTGTAAACCACTAAAAAAAAAATTATCTAAAAAGAATGAAAACCACTCCAAAAAGAGTTTTTAAAAAGAGTGAAAGCCACTTCAAAAACAGTCTCCAAAAAGACTGAGAACCACTCCAAAAAGAGTCTCCAAAAAGAGTGAAAACCACTCTAAAAAGAGTCCCCAAAAAGAGTGAATACCACTCCAAAAAGAGTCTCCAAAAAGAGTGAAAACCACTTCAAAAAGAGTCTCAAAAAAGAGTAAAAGATTAAAAATGAAATTCCACTTTTTACTTTTTGTTTCGGAGTATTTTTATGAGGGACTAACTCCTTTAGAAGGTGACGTTTTCACTAAAATTGTGCAGAGAGTTTGCAAAGTGTTTATACATTTTGGAGTCAAAGTCCACTGAGGCCCTTGCAGGAAACGTGGTTTTCAAAACTATTTCGATAAAAGTCTAGACAAATCATATATATGGTTTTATTGGCATTTCAGCACATTGTGATGAAGATAGTCCTGAACAACAGCGGGAGTGCTGTAAACACGTTACCAGAAGCCGTTGCGAAAATGGTGAGTGCCATCACTCTGCAGGTTTGTTTTTTTTAATCCTAAAATTATCGTACAGTAGAGGAACTTTGGTCAATTGTAAGTATTTTCTTTTTACATTTCTGCTTATTATAATACAACCCGTATTTTAATATAGGTTTTCCTAGCTATTTTAAAACATTTTTCATTCAAATTCACCAACTCTCCGGCATTCAATTTCATTCGAGAAAACAATTCACACGCATTTTAGTCAAACAAATTTAGTCATTTAAGATTCAATTTCAAATTTAGGTCATTCTATTTAAACATTTCTAGTGGAATAATCGTCATTACGCATCGAATTCGCCCTAAAGCTGTTGCCGAAAGGCAGTATTCAGAGATCGAATTTAATATATTAATCAATTTTAAACTTATGCTAACTTAGGCCCCTATTAGTTAATCCACATCCGAAATGGGTGCCAGCCAACTAGTCTGATTTCCTAACCTGATAAATCACTGGACGTCTATAAATGTATCTGTTTCGCCTGAAGAAAGTCAGGGAACCAGACTACAAAAATACTAGCATTAAATATCTTAGTTTTTCTAGCCTCTTATATGGACACAAAACGTTAAAATTAGGTCAGCGTCACAATATTTAGTATAAAATATGAATCCCTAACCCATAACTTTCCAAAAGTTATACAGCAAAAGCAAATAGTGTGTACTATACCTTTAACTTTTAACTTTTACCTTTAACTTCGCAGACTGTACGCCATGTAGACCGGCAGCCCGCGGACATTTGGTTAGATGAACTAGGTACCAATATCTGACTATGGGAGTGTGTAGGGGGTCACCTGAGATGAATGAAAATGAGAGTCTGCCGGGTACCACCAGCTGCATGCACCCCTGGGGGACCCCCAAAGTGGTCAAAAACTGGGTACTAAATAGTTGAGCGAGGTACCACTAAAAAATGATGCCAAATGAACAAGTTGAGTTCATAGAGTACAAAATGGGTTACGACAGACGAAAAGACCGCTGCATTACGCGTACCAGACACCCCAAACCTGGACCCTCTACGTCATTTTCTGTGGCTATTTTTAGAAAAAAGGGGGCAAAAAGTAAAAACCGCTATATATTCACGCAAACAATTAACACCAGTTACTGTTTTTTAGTCCCTAATGGTGAGTTGAATCTGTGAAAATATCCACAATGTTTTCAAATTATAATTAATTATGTTTTATGTATATAATTTCACTTTAAAATTAACAAGCCACGCCCCTTTTAGAGGTTCCCCTGATTCTAAGTAGTACGCATTTTCCAGCGACTATCAGTGCATGTGTTTGGGTGCAAACCAGTTTGAACTTGTAGACCAATGCCTTGCAAACATTTGACATCATTTTAACGATAAATTAGTTGTGGGCGTGGTTTTTAAATTAACAAACCACGCCTTTTTAGGGGTTTCCCTGATTCTAACCAATACGCATTTTTCACTGCGATTGTTGTATGTGGTTTGTGTGCAAACCAGGTTGAAATTGTAGATCAATGCCTTGCAAACATTTGACATCATTTTAACGATAAATTTGTTGTGGGCGTGGTTTTTAAATTAACAAACAATTTTCAAAGCAATTATTGTTGCATGTGTTTTGGGTGCAAACCAGTAGACCAATGCCTTGCAAACCATTTTTGGAAACATTGGACACCATTTTTCTGAGAAATTAGTTGTGGGCGTGGCTTTTAAATTAGCAAACTGTGCCTATTTAGGTACATTTCCCTGATTTTAAGCAGTATACGCATTTTGGAAATGGGCGTAAACCTGCGTCTACAGTAAAACACCTTTTATATAACACGGTCCTTTGGGACTTTACAAATACCTTGTTATAACAGGTACTCTATAACCTTGTTGAGTAAAAGCCACCATCTTCAATTTACCACCCAACGCCTTTAAAAGTATGATGTCGGCATAAATATTAAGAAAAGCGTATGGGTCAGAGGATTCCGCTTACTGAGACTTTCGATATGAATCATGCAACATTTTAACTGAATGGAATGGACTGGAAGCTCTTTTTAATCGCAATGCATTCATATTAGGGGAGTCAGGCTGGCGTAGCGGTTCTTTTCTCGCCTTCCACCACTATGACCCGGGTTCGAACCCCGCCTGGGCCAATATGTGGATTAGGTTTCCAGTCACTGCCTCCCCCCCCCCCCCCCCCCCCCCCCCACACTGTTTCCAGTCCCTCCCTATTCTTCTGGGGTTTTCCTTCGACCTCTAAAACTGTACCTTCTTCTGATTGTTTTCTCTCAACAGGTTTCTTCAGGCTTGCGAGCTACAGTGCCTAGAGCGTTTTTGAGGGATCTTTGGTTTCAAAAAACAGAAAGAATTAATAACAGTAATAATATACTATACTTCTTCATATACAAACACGTGTGCGTTTGTATACAGTGCGCGTGCTTTCATATTCAAGGTTAATAGAAAATGTAGGATTTTTAAAAAGCCAAACCCACAACTAATTTCTTATTAAAATGGTGTCAAATGTTTGCAAGGCATTGGTCTACAAGTTCAAACTGGTTTGCACCCAAAACACATAGGCCTACAACAATAATCGCTGAAAATGCGTATACTGCTTAGAATCAGGGAAATGTACCTAAATAGGCGCAGTTTGTTAATTTAAAAACCACGCCCACAACTAATTTATCGTTAAAATGATGTCAAATGTTTGCAAGGCATTGATCTACAATTTCAACCTGGTTTGCACACAAACCACATACAACAATCGCAGTGAAAAATGCGTATTGGTTAGAATCAGGGAAACCCCTAAAAAGGCGTGGTTTGTTAATTTAAAAACCACGCCCACAACTAATTTATCGTTAAAATGATGTCAAATGTTTGCAAGGCATTGGTCTACAAGTTCAAACTGGTTTGCACCCAAACACATGCACTGATAGTCGCTGGAAAATGCGTACTACTTAGAATCAGGGAAACCCCTAAAAGGGGCGTGGCTTGTTAATTTTAAAGTGATATTATATACATAAAACATAATTAATTATCATTTGAAAACATTGTGGATATTTTCACAGATTCAACTCACCATTAGGGACTAAAAAACAGTAACTGGTGTTAATTGTTTGCGTGAATATATAGCGGTTTTTACTTTTTGCCCCCTTTTTTCTAAAAATAGCCACAGAAAATGACGTAGAGGGTCCAGGTTTGGGGTGTCTGGTACGCGTAATGCAGCGGTCTTTTCGTCTGTCGTAACCCATTTTGTACTCTATGAACTCAACTTGTTCATTTGGCATCATTTTTTAGTGGTACCTCGCTCAACTATTTAGTACCCAGTTTTTGACCACTTTGGGGGTCCCCCAGGGGTGCATGCAGCTGGTGGTACCCGGCAGACTCTCATTTTCATTCATCTCAGGTGACCCCCTACACACTCCCATAGTCAGATATTGGTACCTAGTTCATCTAACCAAATGTCCGCGGGCTGCCGGTCTAATGGGATGCATATGTCTATAGGTGCTCGAACAGGCATTCGTGTAAGTTAAACCTAATCCCCTAACATCAAAATAGTAATGATAAATATAAACGAGGCAAATTATTTTCAGAAACTATGCGTGCCGTAGTTCGTCTTTCTCAAACCTGTTTTTACTATATTTGACACTGGCACACTGCCCATGGCATTGCTTTGTCCAAAGTTGCGTAACAAATTAAGTGTTATCTTTAAATAAATGTTCACGTTAAGTGGACAACAACAACAGCTGTTTCGGTTGTTTTAAAATCATTATTCGGGTCACATTTCTTTGTACCATTTATACCAAAACAGTTCCTGCCAAATTTGGTCACGATGATCCATACACGTTTAATGTCAGTATGCTAGAGTATTTGCTATAATTAGCACTTTTAAAGGAGTCCTTCCTCACCGAGAAATAAATATACTGATTCTTGACTGTGCTTCACAAAATAGGGTCTAAAGCTAAAACTACCTAAAATCGAGATATCATGGTATCGTTTTTCTTCTAGAAAGATTCTCCATTCATTGATATAGGTAGTTTTTGTCTCGTCGGGTGCCCGGCAGAAGGGCATATGAGCGTTCTGACGCGTTCTGTGTTCCCACACACGTACTATGATTCCAATGTTCCCTCACACGTGTCGTAAACCGTACACATTTGTCATTATGAATCACAATTTTTGAGAGCAATCTGTGTTAAGTTCAAAGAGAAATGTTCACAATTCATTAAAATGTAGGCAGTTGTTTTGCATATGCCCTTTTGCTGGGAACATTTGAAGTACGCATGTCCGTTGAGATATGCTTGTCAGTTTTTTTATAGGCCACCTTATAGGCCTAGCACACAGTTCACCACACAATACAAATGAATGTGTTGGCCTGATTACACATAGGTGTGCATTGGATAGCTGACAGTGTGTTCTTTTTCTATAGTCTGTTCTGCCTATATAGGTCTGTGTTCACTATAATTATAATATTAAACAGTGCGTCTTAATTGCTGTTTACACTAAAACCATTAAACATTGCTCTCTGAGTGCTGTATATAATCGAAATCTTAGCCAATGCCTGCACAGTGCATATACAGAAGGTAATCAAAATTCAAGGGGTTAATATGGCAAGGTTATTTAGTTAGACAATCTATATATGCATGGTTTACCAATTAAGATAAACTCTTCAGCTTTACATAGGTAGCTTCTTGCATCATTGCTGCCACACGATGACTGAGTATTTTATTGACAATTACAAGTTGAAATCGCAGGATATTAAACTTGTTTAAACAAATTTCTATACAGCTTAAACAGTGCTGGGAATAAAACCTTAATGAATAAAAGTATTTATCTATAATTTGTTTTTCTAGGCAAAAGAAAGCGAACGTTCCCTGCACGGCAAGAAACCTCTGTTCTCCAAAAGTTGTTTGCAACACGTGACAACCAGGTCTTATATTGTTTACTCCATTGAAGATATAAATATAGGTTTTCCTGGCTATTTTAAAACAAATTCACAAATTTCAAATTTACAAACTCTCATTTTTCAAAATTCACACACTTTTACCAAACCAATTTAGTCACTTATCATTCAATTTCAACATTGTGATCACCCTTTTCAAACGCCGGGTCGAGAATATTCGTCATTACAGATCAAATTAGTCTAATATGTTGATGAAGAGCAGCATTCAGAGATCGAATTCGTCTTATATCAATCAAATTTAAATTTATGCTAAGTAAATTAGTCTGCCGGTGTGTGATTGAGGTTTTTTTAAAGAGAAATTTGGTTAATAAGATTTATAATTTTAATCACAGGAAAGGAATGACGTCATCAATGAGGCTTACAAGAAGCTGACATCCACATGGCAGGAACTAATCTTTAATGTAAGTGATCCGATTGAGTATTTTTATCGCCTCAAAGAAACATACAGATACACGTATAAATTAACCCTTTTTTTAATGGAAAAGAAACCTCTGCCCATAAGAAATACTTGACATGCCACTAAAACCGAATTTCAAATGAATCATTAGCTGTTTCGGTTTTCCACCGAAACAGCTTTTGTTTTCGTTAAAGTTTTTTTTTTTCTTTTTTTTAGCTGTTTCGGTTTTTCACCGAAACAGCTTTTGTTTTCGTTAAAGTTTTTTTTTAGCTGTTTCGGTTTTTCACCGAAACAGCTCTTGTAATCGTTAAAGTTTTTTTTTTTCTTTTTTTAGCTGTTTCGGTTTTTCACCGAAACAGCTTTTGTTTTCGTTCTTGTTTTTTTTTTTTTTGTTTTTTTTTTTTTTTAGCTGTTTCGGTTTTTCACCGAAACAGCTTTTGTAATCGTTAAAGTTTTTTTTTTTTTTTTTTTTTTTTTTTAGCTGTTTCGGTTTTTCACCGAAACAGCTTTTGTTTTCGTTAAAGTTTTTTTTTTTCTTTTTTTTTTTTTTCTTTTAATTTTTCAGACTTTTTTCCATAGGATTTGTACACGTTTTTTCTGGCATAGCACTTTGACACTTTGGTAAATCCGATCGACTTGAGACTTGACATACATTTAGAAAACCACCCAAGGACGGTCCTAGAAGAAATTCGGCCCGATTACGTCATTCAAGGTCACGTGACGTCATGTTAAAGGTGAAATTTTCCCCATAGGTTTTGTACACGTTTTTCTTCAGACTCTTGACTTTGACACTTTGGTAAATCCAACCGACTTGAAACTTGGCATACACTTAGAACACCACCCATAGATGTTTCTGAAAGACATTCGGCACGATTGCGTCATTCAAGGTCACGTGACGTCACATTAAAGGTTCACATTTTTCTCCCATTGGTTTTGTACACGTTTTTCTTTAGACTATTGACTTTGACACTTTAGTAAATCCGATCGACTTGAGATTTGGCACACACTTAGACCACCATCCACACACGGCCCTAGAAGAACTTTGGCATGATTACGTCTTTCAAGGTCACGGGGCGTCACGTTAAAGTTTCTATTTTTTTCCCATAGGTTTTGTACACGTTTTTCTTTAGACTATTGCCTTTGACACTTTAGTAAATCTGATCGACTTGAGACTTGGCACACACAAAAGACCACCACACACATATTGAAAGTAATTTTAGACACTCGAAACAGCTCTGTGTTTGTCCACAAACACATGTCTAGTTTTTTTAGCTGTTTCGGTTTTTCACCGAAACAGCTATTGTTTTCGTTCTGGTTTTTTTTTTTTTTTTTTTTTTTTTTTTTAGCTGTTTCGGCCTTTCAGCCGAAACAGCTTTTGTTTTCGTTAAAGTTTTTTTTTTTCTTTTTGGCTTTTTCGCAAATTTTGCGAAAAAGCCTTTGTTTCTGTTCTGATTTTTTTTTTTCTTCTTCTTCTTCTTCTTCTTCTTCTTCTTCTTCTTTTTTCTTTTCTTTTAGTAACCTAAACCCCATAGACTTTGTACACGTTTTTTCTGCCCGTCACTTTTAATAGAAAACAAAGTCGTATTTACATAAAACTTAACCCAGGTGAAGACCCTATAGTGAACTCGTGTCTCGCAGAAATACGTCATGGTGACGTCATCAGGGGTCACGTGACGTCATCTTAAAGGTGTAATTGATTTAATCTTTGAAATTCAATAACAAATCAACCGCGAAAGACCGAAACTAAATTTTTGTGGCAATAGATAGAATAATCCAGGATCTTAAATTTATCTCGTGTGCGTGAAATCACGTGACCCTTCCTTCCGGTCTAAACCGGAAGTGCCTCATAATTTAAAAGTGAAAAATGATATGAACTTACTTTCAACGTTGTTAGTGTCTGGCTACAATGTATTTTTCAAAAAAAATATTGGTGACGTCATAACATGTTATAGCGCCCTCTAGCGGCAGTTTGAAAAATTGTTAAAATGAATAATCTGTTGATGTGTGTGGCGAAGTTTGCTGAAATCACTTTATAACCGGTGTATTTAATCAGCTTCATGCTAGGAACAAGTTGACGGGAAGAAAAAATTATGACGTCACCAGACCGGAAGTTAGAATGAAAAGACTCCTTTTCCTTTGAAAATTCCTAAACAATTAAACCTGAAATATACAATCTTGATTTTTGCTCTAAAGGTTAATGTAAAAGTAGTTCTCGAACTTCCCTGTGTTTTGGGGCAAAAAACGAACTTGAACATACCCTGCGGCACCCTTGAAATGTAATCGTTTTGGCCTAGGCGCATAAAGCATTGACCCCTTATATGTGCCTGGCACACGTATAATAGGGGTGTACATGCTTGTATATGTACGTACGTATACACTGATAGTGTACTATGCATTGAGCGAATGTATCACTACTGACATCGTACGTGCATGCAAATGTACGCTCACCCAAGAGGACACTAGCCGCCAACAAGCGAAACAGGATGACGTCATCAAATTGCCTATGGGGAAGGGCGCCGTGTGCGACAGGTAGGTAAACAGGCTCTCGGCTACGCAGAATCCAATCCCATAGACTTTGTGAACGTTGTTTGCACAATTCCCAGCACTTTTAACGAAAAACAAAGTCGTATTTCCATAAAACTTAACCCAGATGAAGACCCTATAGTAAACTCGTGTCTCGCAGAAATACGTCATGGTGACGTCATCAGGGGTCACGTGACGTCATCTTAAAGGTGTAATTGATTTAATCTTTGAAATTCAATAACAAATCAACCGCGAAAGACCGAAACTAAATTTTTGTGGCAATAGATAGAATAATCCAGGATCTTAAATTTATCTCGTGTGCGTGAAATCACGTGACCCTTCCTTCCGGTCTAAACCGGAAGTGCCTCATAATTTAAAAGTGAAAAATGATATGAACTTACTTTCAACGTTGTTAGTGTCTGGCTACAATGTATTTTTCAAAAAAAATATTGGTGACGTCATAACATGTTATAGCGCCCTCTAGCGGCAGTTTGAAAAATTGTTAAAATGAATAATCTGTTGATGTGTGTGGCGAAGTTTGCTGAAATCACTTTATAACCGGTGTATTTAATCAGCTTCATGCTAGGAACAAGTTGACGGGAAGAAAAAATTATGACGTCACCAGACCGGAAGTTAGAATGAAAAGACTCCTTTTCCTTTGAAAATTCCTAAACAATTAAACCTGAAATATACAATCTTGATTTTTGCTCTAAAGGTTAATGTAAAAGTAGTTCTCGAACTTCCCTGTGTTTTGGGGCAAAAAACGAACTTGAACATACCCTGCGGCACCCTTGAAATGTAATCGTTTTGGCCTAGGCGCATAAAGCATTGACCCCTTATATGTGCCTGGCACACGTATAATAGGGGTGTACATGCTTGTATATGTACGTACGTATACACTGATAGTGTACTATGCATTGAGCGAATGTATCACTACTGACATCGTACGTGCATGCAAATGTACGCTCACCCAAGAGGACACTAGCCGCCAACAAGCGAAACAGGATGACGTCATCAAATTGCCTATGGGGAAGGGCGCCGTGTGCGACAGGTAGGTAAACAGGCTCTCGGCTACGCAGAATCCAATCCCATAGACTTTGTGAACGTTGTTTGCACAATTCCCAGCACTTTTAACGAAAAACAAAGTCGTATTTCCATAAAACTTAACCCAGATGAAGACCCTATAGTAAACTCGTGTCTCGCAGACATACGTCATGGTTACGTCGTCAGGGGTCACGTGACGTCATCTTAAAGGTGCAATTGATTTAATCTTTAAAAATAAATAACAAATCAACCACAAAAGACCGAAACTTGATTTTTGTGGCAATAGATATAATAATCCAGAATCTTCATTTTATCTCGTGTGCTTAAAATCACGTGACCCTTCCTTCCGGTCCAAACCGGAAGTGCCTCATAATTTGAAAGTGAAAATGATATGAACTTACTTTCAACGATGTTAGTGTCTGGCTAGAATAAACTTTTCCAAAAAAAATCAGGTGACGTCATAATATGTTATAGCGCCCTCTAGCGGCAGGTTGAAAAATTGTTAAAATGAATAATCTGTTGATGTGTGTGGCGAATTTTGCTGAAACCACTTTATAACTGGTGTATATAATCAGCTTCATGCTTAGACCATATTGGGAAGGAGAAATATTTATGACGTCACCAAACCGGAAGTTACAATGAAAAATCCTTTAAACCTTAAACAATCGCTTACAAATCAACCACTATAGATATAATCCAGATTTTTGCATCAGATAGCAAAGTAAAGACAGCTCTCGAGCTTTCTGTTAATTACGTCACGATGACGTCATCAAATGTCAGATTACAAGCAACCAAATATTTCTAGATTTAATCTTTGAAAATCAATATAAAATCAACTGTAAGAGATCTGATTCAGATTTTTAAGGGAATTGATAGATTAATCCATGGTCTTCATAATTTGTATTACATGCAAAAAAACCTGACCCTTCCTTCCGGTCTAAACCGGAAGTGCATTATAATTTAAAAGTGGAAAACGATGGGAACTTACTTTCAACGATGTTAGGCGCTGGCTAGGTTGTAAGTAACAAACAAGTTAACGGTGACTTCTTAAAATGTTATAGCGCCCTCTAGCGGCTTGTTGACAAATGTTACATCATATTACGATTACATTTGAATTATTACGTTTTTCGACCTTTAAGTCATATCTCAGCAACGGAACGTGCTAACATAACATACGTTTGTATTGTTAGGGGATAGATAGTTGCACAAAAAGTTCACAAACGTGTGACGTCATCGTTTTAATCAGTTTGGATTCATTTTAATCTGTTTAAATTAACTTAATTTCGTTTTCGATGATTTTAAATTATTTTGATGGTATACAAGTTCAATTTTTGAAAAATTTAATCTAAAAAATTGCGAAAGCGAAAAAGCCCTATGTTCTGTTCCTCGAACAGACGTAGTTCTAGTTCTTTTTTTTTTTCTTTTTTTTTTTTTTTTTATTTGTCATTTTTCCCCATAGGATTTGTACACGTTTTTTCTGCCAATACACTTTGACACTTTGGTAAATCCGATCGACTTGAAACTTGGCATACACTTAGACAACCACCCAAGGACGGTCCTAGAAGAAATTCGTAACGATTACGTCATTCATGGTCACGTGACGTCACGTTAAAGGTGCAATTTTTCCCCATAGGTTTTGTACACGTTTTCCTCCAGACTATTGACTTTGACACTTTAGTAAATCCGACCGACTTGAAACTTGGCATACACTTAGAACACCACCCCCAGATGTTCCTGAAAGAAATTCGGCGCGATTGCGTCATTCAAGGTCACGTGACGTCACGTTAAAGGTTCAATTTGTCCCCCATAGGTTTTGTACACGTTTTTCTTTAGACTATTGACTTTGACACTTTCGTAAATTTGATCGACTTGAGACTTGGCACACATCTCGACCACAATCCCCAGGAGGGCCAAGGGAAATTCGTCATGATGACGTCATCGTGGGTCATGTGACGTCACATTAAAGGGGCAGATGTTAGGACCCTCTATCTCTGGAAGTACATGTCTGATTGGGGCCAAACTTGGTATGCAAGTATTCCAGAATGTGTTATAGACGAAAATTAAGTTGACGTCATGATGACGTCATCAGGTGTCATGTGACGTCACATTAAAGGTGTAGTTTTCCCCATAGGTTTTGTACACGTTTTCCTTCAGACTATTGACTTTGACACTTTGGTAAATTCACTCGACTCCAGACTTAGCATACACTTAGAACACCACCCACAGATGGTTCTGGAGGAAATTTGGCACGATTGCGTAATTCAAGGTCAAGTGACATGACGTTAAAGGTTCAATTTTCCCCCCATAGGTTTTGTACACGTTTTTCTTTAGACTATTGACTTTGACACTTTCGTAAATTTGATCGACTTGATACCTAGCACACACTTCGACCACCATCCACAGGAGGGCCAAGAGAAAACTCGTGATGATGACGTCATCGTGGGTCATGTGACGTCACATTAAAGGTTTAGTTTTTTTAATAGCATTTGTACACGTTTTTTTCAAGCAATATATTTGGCACTTTGGTAAATCCGATCGATTTCATACTTGATACACACTAGACCACCACCCACATATTGAAAGTCATTTTAGACATTCGAAACAGCTCTGTGTTTGTCCACAAACACATGTCTAGTTTTTTTTTTTTTTTTTTGCCTTTTGTTCTCCATAGGATTTGTACACGTTTGTTCAGACAATACACTTTGACACTTTGGTAAATCCGATGGACTTGAGACTTGGCATACACTTAGACAACCACCCAAGGACGGTCCTAGAAGAAATTCGTCGCGATTACGTCATTCAAGGTCACGTGACTTAGCGTTAAAGGTGAAATTTTTCCCATAGGTTTTGTACACGTTTTTCTTCAGACTATTGAATTTGACACTTTGGTCAATCCGACCGACTTGAAACTTGCCATACACTCAGAACACCACCACCAGATGTTTCTGAAAGAAATTCAGCACGATTGCGTCATTCAAGGTCACGTGACGTCAAGTTAAAGGTTTAATTTGTCCCCCATAGGTTTTGTACACGTTTTTCTTTAGACTCTTGACTTTGACACTTAGTTAATCCGATCGACTTGAGACTTGGCACACACATAGACCACCATCCACAGACGGTCGTAGGAGAAATTTGGCACGATTACGTCACTCAAGGTTACGGGGTGTCACGTTAAAGGTTCAATTTTCCCCCATAGGTTTTGTACACGTTTTTCTTTAGACTATTGACTTTGACACTTTAGTAAATCTGATCGACTTGAGACTTGGCACACACAAAAGATTACCACATACATATTGAAAGTAATTTTAGACACTCGAAACAGCTCTGTGTTTGTCCACAAACACATGTCTAGTTTGTTTGTTTTTTTTCTTTTTCAGACTTTTCTCCATAGGATTTGCACACGTTTATTCAGACAATACACTTTGACACTTTGGTAAATCCGATGGATTTGAGACTTGGCATACACTTAGACAACCACCCAAGGACGGTCCTAGAAGAAATTCGTCGCGATTACGCCATTCAAGGTCACGTGACTTTGCATTAAAGGTGAAATTTTCCCCATAGGTTTTGTACACGTTTTCTTCAGACTATTGAATTTGACACTTCGGTAAATCCGACCGACTTGAAATTTGGCATGTCCTTAGAACACCACACCCAGATGTTCCTGAAAGAAATTTGGCACGATTGCGTCATTGAACGTCACGTGACGTCACGTTAAAGGTGCACATTTTTCTCCCATTGGTTTTGTACACGTTTTTCTTTAGACTATTGACTTTGACACTTTAGTAAATCCGATCGACTTAAGACTTGGCACACACTTAGACCACCATCCACAGACGGTCCTAGAAAAAAATCGGCACGATTACGTCATTCAAGGTTACGGAGCGTCACGTTAAAGGTTCAATTTTCCCCCATAGGTTTTGTACACGTTTTTCTTTAGACTGTTGACTTTGACACTTTCGTAAATTTGATCGACTTGAGACTTGGCACACACATAGACCACCACACACACATATTGAAAGTAATGTAAGACACTCGAAACAGCTCTGTGTTTGTCCACAAACACATGTCTAGTTTTTTTTTTTTTTTTTTTTTTTTTGCCTTTTGTTCTCCATAGGATTTGTACACGTTTGTTCAGACAATACACTTTGACACTTTGGTAAATCCGATGGACTTGAGACTTGGCATACACTTAGACAACCACCCAAGAACGGTCCTAAAAGAAATTCGTCGCGATTACGTCATTCAAGGTCACGTGACTTGGTGTTAAAGGTGAAATTTTCCCCATAGGTTTTGTACACGTTTTTCTTCAGACTATTAAATTTGACACTTTGGTAAATCCGACCGAATTGAAACTTGACATACACTTAGAACACCACCACCAGCAATTTCTGAAAGAAATTCGGCACGATTGCGTCATTCAAGGTCACGTGACGTCAAGTTAAAGGTTCAATTTGTCCCCCATAGGTTTTGTACACGTTTTTCTTTAGACTATTATCTTTGGCACTTTCGTACATCCGATCGACTTGAGACTTGGCATACCTTTAGAACATCACTCATATATGGTTCTGGAAGACATTCGGCACGATTGCGTCATTCAAGGTCATGTGACGTCACGTTAAAGGTTCAATTTGTCCCCCATAGGTTTTGTACACGTTTTTCTTTAGACTATTGACTTTGACACTCTCGTAAATTTGATCGACTTGAGACTTGGCACACACATAGACCACCACACACACATATTGAAAATAATGTAAGACACTCGAAACAGCTCTGTGTTTGTCCACAAACACATGTCTAGTTTTTAGCTGTTTCGGTTTTTCACCGAAACAGCTTTTGTAATCGTTAAAGTTTTTTTTTTTTTTTTTTTTTTTTTTTAGCTGTTTCGGTTTTTCACCGAAACAGCTTTTGTTTTCGTTAAAGTTTTTTTTTTTCTTTTTTTTTTTTTTTTTTTTTTCCACTTTCAGTGTTTTTACCCATAGGATTTACACACGTTTGTTCTGCCAATACACTTTGGCACTTTGGTAAATCCGATGGACTTGAGACTTGGCATACACTTAGACAACCACCCAAGGACGGTCCTAGAAGAAATTCATCGCGACTACGTCATTCAAGGTCACGTGACTTCGCGTTAAAGGTGACATTTTCCCCTTAGGTTTTGTACACGTTTTTAGCTGTTTCGGTTTTTCACCGAAACAGCTATTGTTTTCGTTAAAGTTTTTTTTTTTCTTTTTTTTTTTTTCCACTTTCAGTGTTTTTACCCATAGGATTTACACACGTTTGTTCTGCCAATACACTTTGGCACTTTGGTAAATCCAATCGACTTGAGACTTGGTATACACTTAGACCTCTACCCACAGATGGTCCTAGAAGAAATTTGGCTCGATTGCGTCATTCAAGGTCACGTGACGTCACGTTAAAGGTTTAATTTTCCCCATAGGTTTTGTACACGTTTTTCTTCAGACTATTGACTTTGGCACTTCGGTAAATCCGACCGACTTGAAACTTGGCATACACTTAGAACTCCACCCCCAAATGTTTCTGATAGAAATTCGGCACGGTTGCGTCATTCAAGGTCACGTGACGTGACGTTAAACGTATAATTGTTTTCCCCATAGGGTTTGTACACGTTTTTCTTCAAACTATTTATTTTGACACTTTCGTAAATTTGATCGACTTGATACTTAGCACACACCTCGACCACCATCTCCAGGAGGGCCAAGGAGAAAATCCTTCATGATGACGTCATCGGGGGTCATGTGACGTCACATTAAAGGTTTAGTTTTTAAGACCCTATAACTCTAGAAGTACATGTCCGATTGGGGTCAAACTTGGTATGCAAGTATTCCAGGATGTGTTACAGACGAAAATTAAGATGACATTATGATGACATCATCGGGTATCATGTGACGTCACATTAAAGGTTCAGTTTTCCCCATAGGATTTGTACACGTTTTTTCAACTAATATATATTTGGCACTTGTGTAAATCCAATCGACTTCAGACTTGGCACACACATAGACCACCACACACACATGAAAGTAACGTTAGACAATCGAAACAGCTCTGTGTTTGTCCACAAACACATGTCTAGTTTTCAGACTATTGAATTTGATACTTTAGTAAATCCGACCGACTTGAAACTTGGCATACCCTTAGAACACCACCCCCAGATGTTCCTGAAAGAAATTCGGCACAATTGCGCCATTCAAGGTCACGTGACGGCACGTTAAAGGTTTCATTTTTCCTTCATAGGTTTTGTACACGTTTTTCTTTAGACTAATGACTTTGACACTTTAGTAAATCCGATCGACTTGAGACTTGGCATACCTTTAGAACATCACTCATAGATGGTTCTGGAAGAAATTTGGCACGATTGTGTCATTCAAGGTCATGTGACGTCACGTTAAAGGTTCAATTTGTCTCCCATAGGTTTTGTACACGTTTTCCTTTAGATTATTGACTTTGACACTTTCGTAAATTTGATCGACTTGAGACTTTGCATACACATAGACCACCACACACACATATTGAAAATAATGTAAGACACTCGAAACAGCTCTGTGTTTGTCCACAAACACATGTCTAGTTTTTAGCTGTTTCGGTTTTTCACCGAAACAGCTTTTGTAATCGTTAAAGTTTTTTTTTTTTAGCTGTTTCGGTTTTTCACCGAAACAGCTTTTGTAATCGTTAAAGTTTTTTTTTTAGCTGTTTCGGTTTTTCACCGAAACAGCTCTTGTAATCGTTAAAGTTTTTTTTTTTCTTTTTTTTTTTCTTTTTTTTTTTAGCTGTTTCGGCCTTTCAGCCGAAACAGCTTTTGTTTTCGTTAAAGTTTTTTTTAGCTGTTTCGGCCTTTCAGCCGAAACAGCTTTTGTTTTCGTTAAAGTTTTTTTTTTTCTTTTTTTTCTTTTTTTTTTTTTTTTTTTTTTTTTTTTTTTTTGTCACTTTTTCCCATAGGATTTGTACACGTTTTTTCTGCCAATACACTTTGACACTTTGGTAAATCCGATCGACTTGAGACTTGGCATACATTTAGACAACCACCCAAGGACGGTCCTAGAACAAATTCGTCGCGATTACATAATTCTTGGTCACGTGACGTCACGTTAAAGGTGCAATTTTCCCCCATAGGTTTTGTACACGTTTTTCTTCAGACTATTTAATTTGACAGTTTGGTGAATCCGATTGACTTGAAACTTAGCACACACCTCGACCACCATCCCCAGGAGGTCCAAGAAAAAAATAATCAAGATGACGTCATCGCGGGTCATGTGACGTCACATTAAAGGTGTAGTTTTTAAGACCCTCTAACTCTGAAAGTACAAGTCCGGTTGGGGTCAAACTTGGTTTGCAAGTATTTGAGGATGTGTTATAGACGAAAATTAAGATGACGTAATTATGAAATCACCGGGTGTCATGTGACGTCACATTAAAGGTACAGTTTTCTCCATAGGTTTTGTACACGTTTTTCTTCAAAATATTGAATTTGACACTTCTGCAAATTCGATCGACTTGAGACTTAGCACAGACCTCGACCACCATCCTTAGGAGGGCCAAGAAAAAAATTATCAAGATGACGTCATCGCGGGTCATGTGACGTCACATTAAAGGTGTAGTTTTTAAGACCCTCTAACTCTGAAAGTACAAGTCCGGTTGGGGTCAAACTTGGTTTGCAAGCATTCGAGGGTGTGTTATAGACGAAAATTAAGATGACGTAATTATGACATCATCGGGTGTCATGTGACGTCACATTAAAGGTTCAATTTTCTCCATAGGTTTTGTACACGTTTTTCTTCAAAATATTGAATTTGACAATTTGGTAAATCCGATCGACTTCAGACTTAGCACACACCTCGACCATCAAACCCAGGAGGGCCAAGGGGAAAATCGTCAGGATAACGTCATCGTGGGTCATGTGACGTCACATTAAAGGGGCAGATTTTAGGACCCTCTATCTCTGGAAGTACATGTCTGATTGGGGCCAAACTTGGTATGCAAGTATTCCAGAATGTGTTATAGACGTAAATTAAGATGACATCATGATGGCATCATCGGGTGTCATGTGACGTCACATTAAAGGTTTAATTTTGCCCATAGGATTTGTACACGTTTTTTTCAACCAATATATCTTTGGCACTAAATTCGATCGACTTTAGACTTGGCAGACACTTAGACCACCACCCAAATATTGAAAGTCATTTTAGACATGCGAAACAGCTCTGTGTTTGTCCACAAACACATTTCTAGTTTTTCTTTTTTTTCTTTTTTTTTTTCTTTTTTGTCATTTTTTTCTGGCATAGCACTTTGACACTTTGGTAAATCCGATCGACTTGAGACTTGGCATACATTTAGACAACCACCCAAGGACGGTCCTAGAAGAAATTCGTAACGATTACGTCATTCATGGTCACGTGATGTCACGTTAAAGGTGCAATTTTTCCCCATAGGTTTTGTACACGTTTTCCTCCAGACTATTGACTTTGACACTTTAGTAAATCCGACCGACTTGAAACTTGGCATACACTTAGAACACCACCCCCAGATGTTCCTGAAAGAAATTCGGCGCGATTGCGTCATTCAAGGTCACGTGACGTCACGTTAAAGGTTCAATTCATTTTTTCCCATAGGATTTGTACACGTTTTTTCTGCCAATACACTTTGACACTTTGGTAAATCCGATCGACTTGAAACTTGGCATACACTTAGGCAACCACCCAAGGACGGTCCTAGAAGAAATTCGTCGCGATTCCGTAATTCAAGGTCACGTGACGTCATGTTAAAGGTACAATTTTCCCCATAGGTTTTGTACACGTTTTTCTTCAAACTATTGACTTTGACACTTTAATGAATCCGTTCGACTTAAGACTTAGCATACACTTAGAACACCACCCACAGATGGCCATTGAAAAAATTCGGCATGATTGCGTCATTCAAGGTCACGTGACGTGACGTTAAATGTGCAATTTCTTTCCCCATAGGGTTTGTACACGTTTTTCTTCAAACTATTTACTTTGACACTTTCGTAAATTTGATCGACTTGATACTTAGCACACACCTCGACCACCATCTCCAGGAGGGCCAAGGAGAAAATCGTTATGATGACGTCATCGGGGGTCATGTGACGTCACATTAAAGGTTCAATTTCTCCATAGGTTTTTTACACGTTTTTCTTCAGACTATTGAATTTGACAATTTGGTAAATCCAATCGACTTCAGACTTAGCACACACCTCGACCACCATACCCAGGAGGGCCAAGGGGAAAATCGTCAGGATAACGTCATCGTGGGTCATGTGACGTCACATTAAAGGGGCAGCTTTTAGGACCCTCTATCTCTGGAAGTACATGTCTGATTGGGGCCAAACTTGGTATGCAAGTATTCCAGAATGTGTTATAGACGAAAATTAAGATGACATCATGATGACATCATCGGGTGTCATGTGACGTCACATTAAAGGTGCAGTTTTTCCCATAGGATTTGTACACGTATTTTTCAACTTATATATCTTGGGAAAATTGGCAAATCCAATCGATTTCAGACTTGGCACACACATAATGAAAGTCATCTTAGACATCCGAAACAGCTCTGTGTTTGTCCACAAACACATGTCTAGTTTTCTTTTTTTTTTTTTCCTCTTTCAGACTTTTCTCCATAGGATTTGCACACGTTTTTTCAGACAATACACTTTGACAGTTTAGTAATTCCGATCGACTTGAGACTTGGCATACATTTAGACAACCACCCAAAGACGGTCCTAGAAGAAATTCGTCGCGATTACGTCATTCAAGGTCACGTGACTTCGCGTTAAAGGTGAAATTTTTCCCATAGGTTTTGTACACGTTTTTCTTCAGACTATTGACTTTGGCACTTCCGTAAATCCGACCGACTTGAAACTTGGCATACACTTAGAAGTCCACCCCTAGATGTTTCTGAGAGAAATTCGGCACGATTGCGTCATTCAAGGTCACGTGACGTCACATTAAAGGTGCACATTTTTCTCCCATTGGTTTTGTACACGTTTTTGTTTAGACTGTTGACTTTGACACTTTAGTAAATCCGATCGACTTGAGACTTGGCACACACTTAGACCACCATCCACAGACGGCCCTAAAAGAAATTTGGCACGATTACGTCATTCAAGGTCACGGGGCGTCACGTTAAAGTTTCATTTTTGTACACGGTTTTCTTTAGACTATTGACTTTGACACTAGTAAATCTGATCGACTTGAGACTTGGCACACGCAAAAGACCATACACACATATTAAAAGACACTCGAAACAGCTCTGTGTTTGTCCACAAACACATGTCTATTTTTTTTTTTTTTTCCTTTTTTTTTTTTTTTCCACTTTCAGTGTTTTTACCCATAGGATTTACACACGTTTGTTCTGCCAATACACTTTGGCACTTTGGTGATTCCAATCGACTTGAGACTTGGTGTACACTTAGACCTCCACGCACAGATGGTCCTAGAAGAAATTTGGCTCGATTGCGTCATTCAAGGTCACGTGACGTCACGTTAAAGGTGAAATTTTTCCCATAGGTTTTGTACACGTTTTTCTTCAGACTATTGACTTTGGCACTTCGGTAAATCCGACCTACTTGAAACTTGGCATACACTTAGAACACCATCCCCAGATGTTTCTGAAAGAAATTCGGCACGATTGCGTCATTCAAGGTCACATGACGTCACATTAAAGGTTCACATTTTTCTCCCATTGTTTTGTACACGTTTTTCTTTAGACTATTGACTTTGACACTTTAGTAAATCCGATCGACTTGAGACTTGGCACACATTTAGACCACCATCCACAGACGGCCCTAGAAGAAATTCGGCACGATTACGTCATTTAAGGTCACGGGGCGTCACGTTAAAGTTTCTATTTTTTTCCCATAGGTTTTGTACACGTTTTTCTTTAGACTATTGCCTTTGACAGTTTAGTAAATCTGATCGACTTGAAACTTGGCACACACAAAAGACCACCACACACATATTGAAAGTAATGTAAGACACTCGAAACAGCTCTGTGTTTGTCCACAAACACATGTCTAGTTTCTTTTTAGCTGTTTCGGCAATTCAGCCGAAACAGCTATTGTAATCGTTAAGATTTTTTTTTTTCTTTTACTTTTTTTTTTTTTTTTCTTTTTTTTCTCCTTCAGACTCTTCTCCATAGGGTTTGTACACGTTTTTTGTTCGGACAATACACTTTGGCACTTTGTTAAATCCGATCGACTTCAGACTTGGCCTACTCTTAGACCACCAGCCACAGATGATCCTAGAAGAAATTCGTCGCGATTACGTCATTCGTGGTCACGTGACGTCACGTTAAAGGTGCAATTTTTCCCCATAGGATTTGTACACGTTTTTCTTTAAAATATTGAATTTGATACTTCTGTCAATTCGATCGACTTGAGACTTAGCACAGACCTCGACCACCATCCTTAGGAGGGCCAAGACAAAAATAATCAAGATGACGTCATCGCGGGTCATGTGACGTCACATTAAAGGTGTAGTTTTTAAGACCCTCTAACTCTGAACGTACAAGTCCGGTTGGGGTCAAACTTGGTTTGCAAGTATTCGAGGGTGTGTTATAGACGAAAATTAAGATGACGTAATTATGACATCACCGGGTGTCATGTGACGTCACATTAAAGGTTCAATTTTCTCCATAGGTTTTGTACACGTTTTTCTTCAAAATATTGAATTGGACACTTCTGTCAATTCGATCGACTTGAGACTTAGCACAGACCTCGACCACCATCCTTAGGAGGGCCACGAAAAAAATAATCAAGATGACGTCATCGCGGGTCATGTGACGTCACATTAAATGTGTAGTTTTTAAGACCCTCTAACTCTGAAAGTACAAGTCCGGTTGGGGTCAAACTTGGTTTGCAAGTATTCGAGGGTGTGTTATAGACGAAAATTAAGATGACGTAATTATGACATTACCGGGTGTCATGCGACGTCACATTAAAGGTTCAATTTTCTCCATAGGTTTTGTACACGTTTTTCTTCAAAATATTGAATTTTACACTTCTGTAAATTCGATCGACTTGAGACTTAGCACAGACCTCGACCACCATCCTGAGGAGGGCCAAGAAAAATATAAAAAAGATGACGTCATCGCGGGTCATGTGACGTCACATTAAAGGTGTAGTTTTTAAGACCCTCTAACTCTGAAAGTACAAGTCCGGTTGGGGTCAAACTTGGTTTGCAAGTATTCGAGGATGTGTTATAGACGAAAATTAAGATGACGTCATGATGACATCGCCGGGTGTCATGTTACATCACATTAAAGGTTCAGTTTTTCCCATAGGATTTGTACACGTTTTTGTTCAACCAATATATCTTTGGCACTACGGTAAATCCGATCGACTTTAGACTTGGCACACACTTAGACCACCACACACACATAATGAAAGACATTTTAGACATCCGAAACAGCTCTGTGTTTGTCCACAAACACATGTCTAGTTTTTTTTTTTCTTTTTCAGACTTTTCTCCATAGGATTTGCACACGTTTATTCAGACAATACACTTTGACACTTTGGTAATTCCGATCGACTTGAGACTTGGCATATATTTAGACAACCACCCAAGGACGGTCCTAGAAGAAATTCGTTGTGATTACGTCACTCAAGGTCACGTGACTTCGCGTTAAAGGTGAAATTTTCCCCATAGGTTTTGTACACGTTTTTCTTAAGACTATTGTCTTTGACACTTTGGTTAATCCGACCGACTTGAAACTTGGCATACACTTAGAACACCACCCCCAGATGTTCCTGAAAGACATTCGGCACGATTGCGTCATTCAAGGTCACGTGACGTCACCTTATAGATTCAATTTTCCCCCCATAGGTTTTGTACACGTTTTTCTTCAGACTATTGACTTTGACACTTTCGTAAATTTGATCGACTTGAGACTTGGCACACACATAGACCACCACACACACATATTTAAAATAATGTAAGACACTCGAAACAGCTCTGTGTTTGTCCACAAACACATGTCTAGTCTTTTTTTTTTTTTTCTTTTTCAGAATTTTCTCCATAGGATTTGTACACGTTTGTTCAGACAGGTCACTTAGGTACTTTGGTCAATCCGATCGACTTGAAACTTGGCATACATTTAGACAACCACACAAGGACGGTCCTAGAAGAAATTCGCCGCGATTACGTCACTCAGGGTCACGTGACTTCGCGTTAAATGTGAAATTGTTCCCATAGGTTTTGTACACGTTTTTCTTAAGACTATTGTCTTTGACACTTTGGTAAATGCGACCGACTTGAAACTTGGCATACCCTTAGAACACCATCCCCAGATGTTCCTGAAAGAAATTCGGCACAATTGCGCCATTCAAGGTCACGTGGCGGCACGTTAAAGGTTCAATTTTTCCTCCATAGGTTTTGTACACGTTTTTCTTTAGACTATTGACTTTGATACTTTAGTAAATCCGATCGACTTGAGACTTGGCACACACTTAGACCACCTTCCACAGACGGTCCTAGAAGAAATTCGGCACGATTACGTCATTCAAGGTCACGGGGCGTCACATTAAAGGTTCAATTCTCCCCCATAGGTTTTGTACACGTTTTTCTTTAGACTATTGACTTGGACACTTTAGTAAATCTGATCGACTTGAGACTTGGCACACACAAAAGACCATCACACACATATTGAAAGACACTCGAAACAGCTCTGTGTTTGTCCACAAACACATGTCTAGTTTTTTTTTTTTCTCCTTTTTCAGACTTTTCTCCATAGGATTTGCACACGTTTATTCAGACAATACACTTTGACACTTTGGTAAATCCGATGGACTTGAGACTTGGCATACACTTAGACAACTACCCAAGGACGGTCCTAGAAGAAATTCGTCGCGATTACGTCATTCAAGGTCACGTGACTTTGCGTTAAAGGTGAAATTTTTCCCATAGGTTTTGTACACGTTTTTCTTCAGACTATTGAATTTGACACTTCGGAAAATTCGACCGACTTGAAACTTGCCATACACTCAGAACACCACCACCAGATGTTTCTGAAAGAAATTCAGCACAATTGCGTCATTCAAGGTCACGTGACGTCAAGTTAAAGGTTTAATTCGTCCCCCATAGGTTTTGTACACGTTTTCTTTAGACTATTGACTTTGACACTAAGTAAATCCGATCGACTTGAGACTTGGCACACACATAGACCACCATCCACAGACGGTCGTAGGAGAAATTTGGCACGATTACGTCATTCAAGGTCACGGGGCGTCACGTTAAAGGTTCAATTTTCCCCTATAGGTTTTGTACACGTTTTTCTTCAGACTATTGACTTTAGCACTTTGGTAAATCTGATCGACTTGAGACTTGGCACACACAAAAGACCACCACACACATATTGAAAGTAATTTTAGACACTCGAAACAGCTCTGTGTTTGTCCACAAACACATGTCTAGTTTTCTTTTTTAGCTGTTTCGGTTTTTCACCGAAACAGCTTTTGTTTTCGTTAAAGTTTTTTTTTTTTTTTTTTTTTTTTTTTTCCTTTTTTTTTTTTCCACTTTCAGTGTTTTTACCCATAGGATTTACACACGTTTGTTCTGCCAATACACTTTGGCACTTTGGTAAATCCAATCGACTTGAGACTTGGTATACACTTAGACCTCCACCCACAGATGGTCCTAGAAGAAATTTGGCTCGATTGCATCATTCAAGGTCACGTGACGTCACGTTAAAGGTTTAATTTTCCCCATAGGTTTTGTACACGTTTTTCTTCAGACTATTGACTTTGGCACTTTGGTAAATCCGACCGACTTGAAACTTGGCATACCCTTAGAACACCACCCCCAGATGTTCCTGAAAGAAATTCGGCACAATTGCTGCATTCAAGGTCACGTGACGGCACCTTAAAGGTTCAGTTTTCCCCCCATACGTTTTGTACACGTTTTTCCTCAGACTATTGACTTTGGCTCTTTGGTAAATCCGATCGACTTGAGACTTGGCATACCTTTAGAACATCACTCATAGATGGTTCTGGAAGAAATTCGGCACGATTGCGTCATTCAAGGTCATGTGACGTCACGTTAAAGGTTAAATTTGTCTCCCATAGGTTTTGTACACGTTTTTCTTTAGACTATTGACTTTGACACTTTCGTAAATTTGATCGACTTGAGACTTGGCACACACATAGACCACCACACACACATATTGAAAATAATGTAAGACACTCGAAACAGCTCTGTGTTTGTCCACAAACACATGTCTAGTTTTTTTTTTTTCCACTTTCAGTGTTTTTACCCATAGGATTAACACACGTTTGTTCTGCCAATACACTTTGGCACTTTGGTAAATCCGATCGATTTGAGACTTGGCATACTTTTAGACAACCACCCAAGGACGGTCCTAGAAGAAATTCGTCGCGATTACGTCACTCAAGGTCACGTGACTTTGCGTTAAAGGTTAAATTTTCCCCATAGGTTTTGTACACGTTTTTCTTCACACTATTGACTTTGACACTTTGGTGCATCCGACCGACTTGAAACTTAGCATACACTTAGAACACCACTCACAGATAGTCCTGGACGAAATTCGGCACAATTGCGTCATTCAAGGTCGCGTGACGTGACGTTAAAGGTGTAATTTTTTTCCCATAGGGTTTGTACACGTTTGTCTTCAGACTATTGACTTTGACACTTTCGTACATTTGATCGACTCGAGACTTAGCACACATCTCGACCAACATCCCCAGGAGGGCCAAGGGAAAAATCGTCATAATGACGTCATCGTGGGTCATGTGACGTCACATTGAAGGTTCGGTTTTAAGGACCCTCTATCTTTGGAAGTACATGTCCGATTGGGGTCAAACTTGGTATGCAAGTATTTCAGGATGTGTTACAGACGAAAATTAAGATGACATCATCATGACATCATCGGGTATCATGTGACGTCACATTAAAGGTTCAATTTTACCCATAGGATTTGTACACGTTTTGTTCAACTAATATATCTTTGGCACTTGTGTAAATCCAATCGACTTCAGACTTGGCACACACATAGACCACCACATACACATATTGAAAGTAACGTTAGACAATCGAAACAGCTCTGTGTTTGTCCACAAACACATGTCTAGTTTTTTTTTTTTTTCCTTTTTTTTTTTTCCACTTTCAGTGTTTTTACCCATAGGATTTACACACGTTTGTTCTGCCAATACACTTTGGCACTTTGGTGATTCCAATCGACTTGAGACTTGGTGTACACTTAGACCTCCACCCACAGATGGTCCTAGAAGAAATTTGGCTCGATTGCGTCATTCAAGGTCACGTGACGTCACTTTAAAGGTTTAATTTTCCCCATAGGTTTTGTACACGTTTTTCTTCAGACTATTGACTTTGGCACTTCGGTAAATCCGACCGACTTAAAACTTAGCATACACTTAGAACACCACCCCCAGATGTTTCTGAAAGAACTTCGGCACGATTGTGTCATTCAAGGTCACGTGACGTCACATTAAAGGTTCACATTTTTCTCCCATTGGTTTTGTATACGTTTTTCTTTAGACTATTGACTTTAACACTTTAGTACATCCGATCGACTTGAGACTTGGCACACACTTAGACCACCATCCACAGACGGCCCTAGAAAAAATTCGGCACGATTACGTCATTCAAGGTCACGGGGCGTCACGTTAAAGTTTCAATTGTTTCCCATAGGTTTTGTACACGTTTTTCTTTAGACTATTGCCTTTGACACTTTAGTAAATCTGATCGACTTGAGACTTGGCACACACAAAAGACCACCACACACATATTGAAAGTAATTTTAGACACTCGAAACAGCTCTGTGTTTGTCCACAAACACATGTCTAGTTATTTATATTTTTCTTCTGACATTTTCTCTGATTAATGTTTGTACACACAACTCAAAACGAAGCAAGATTCAGAAAGACAAACGTTGTAGTCTTGCATTATCATAATATTTGGTGCGACAGACGATCACAATAGCCGCAGTAATTTATAATAGTTATTAAAAATAAAATATTTACACAATTCGTCTACTTTTTCGCCCTGGAATATTACCTCAGCGTTTATGAATAATTCATTTCCATTAGGGCCTAACCATTAACCCAATAATAATGGAAATGAAGCAAAATATAATGGATGGGGCAGCGATATTGCCTTTAAGTTTATGGAACGACTGCGATTGGAAAGATTTTGTTTCGTAAACATGACAGATTCAGTTATTTATTAATTTTTATTTTGGTTTAAACAGTTGTATTGTTGCTCCGTATTCAAAGTAGTGCAATGTGTATAAAATTGTTTTTGCAAACAGTAATTTTCGTTGATTTTTTCTTCTGAGGTTAGAGTACATTATATTCCTTCAAAACCTATTCGTTCGGAAAATTTGTAATTTTGGTGTGACGTAGGAACCTTTCTGACACCCCCCCCCCCCCCCCCCTACCCAGTTCTATTTAATGTAATGTTATATTGTTTCTATAAATTATTCAATTTGCTTTCATCCAACAGTTACTGGAAATAGCGGCAGCCGATAGAAAGATGTAACCAATCAGGTGCTGTTAAATAGTTACGTCACGTCACGTCACGTTACGTCACGTCACGTGCCATTGAATACTTTTCAGTGTATTGAATCCCGATAAAGATGTTTCTATAGAGCCTACAAGTACGCCATTTTGTTTTTGCGCTTCCGGACCCCTAACGCGCCCACATGTATTTTAGATTTTTGGAAGTGGAAGGTCAATTTGGGGCACGATATTTCCCTTGTATTCCATACGATTTATCAGTTTCCATAAATTGAGATGCAAGTAACAATTTTACAAAAGAATTTTTCTGGGGATGATTTTTTTGTTATAATTTTTAAAACTTCGACTTTTACACGCTAATTTTCCTATTCGGGGGGTCCGAAAGCGCGCCACCAAGGGTCAACTTTCAGGCTCTATTGTAATTTGTTTTAAAAGTGTAGAAATTTATTCACTCAATTTTAAGTAGCAAAATATATTTTAATGATTTGTTCTTGTTATGTTTCATTATAAACATTCATTAGTTGTATAAACACTTCTTATACCAATACAAAATTAATTTTGATCGCAAAGGCTTTTAGATTGTTGTTATCGCAGTAGATAAAGCATGGTAATGACACTGGTCTACAGCAGCGCAACCCTAACGCAATCATATGCATTTAAAAACATGAGAATATTGACTTTATAATGACGACCAAATTGATATTCAATGGGCCGTGTTATTGAACGTTGAGGGCGCTGTGCTCACGGTATTTGGGGGTATAATTAAAAGTGATTAGGAGATAACTCACGTCAGTTTAAATATTCTTGCAGCTCCAAATTGTTTTTCTTTCTAATTTTCCATTTTTTGCGTGTGTTGGGTACCCAGAAAATGGCGTCTTACAGCGCCCTCATGCAGCCAGAAATACGGCGCATTGAAATGGAACAAATGACCTTTTTTTTTTACCACAAATCGTGGCTCAAACGGCTAAATTGTATGTAGCTTATAAATACATGGAAATAAACACGACGAATTTTAAAATGGTGTCAACCAATTATCTTCCGTCTGAGAGATGGTAATATTTACACTTTTGTTTTTGAATAAAACATTTTTTTTTAAATCATCCAATTCATTTCGTATAATATAAAATCACATGTTTCGTTTTCATTCTTTTTGGCCTTTGGTGTAACTTAGGGTTTGGGGTTTGTGGGTGGGGTGGGGTGATGCACAGAGGAGGGGTGGGTGCGGGCCGCGAATTTGTTTCTTTCCAAACGTGATTGCCAAATTTCATGAATTATTCAGTAGTTTGGATGAGAAGTTATGTTTATTCATCGGAATAAAACATGACGTCACAGCATTGTTGTTATTTAGTTAACAAATTACAATAAATCACTTTAGAGAACAGCTGTTGTCGAGCTGCTATACGCAGTGTAGTGGATAGTGGGACTTGCTATGGATCAAAGATCCCTGTTTCGAATCCTGCTGTAGTGGTTCACCTCGTTTTTCCTAGTCAAATTGATATCTTTAGAGTATTTTTAATTTAAGGGGAAAAGGAGACCTAGAACCTAAGTGTTGTACAGCGATCAACACAACACAACAACACAACTGTGCGAGATAACCACTTATGAGGTGTTTGCACAGTAAACAACCAGAACCAGAACTACTGAATAATTCATGAAATTTGGCAATCACGTTTGAGAAAATAATTCGCGTGCGGGCCTATGCCCATGAGTTCTGCCCCCCTACACAAAAATCAAACTAATCTTAAATTGCACACAAACAATATATATTATTTGCCTTCAATGCCCCTTATAAAGTTGGCGTAATAAGTTATAGCTACGCCGATGCTTGCTCGCGTACGCCCTTGTGCCACCCCCTCAAATGAATACTATATATGCCAGTGTCATCGTCATGTTTAATAAGAAATGTTGCCGTTCACAATAATTAGCTGTTTCGGTTTTTCACCGAAACAGCTTTTGTAATCGTTAAAGTTTTTTTTTTTTAGCTGTTTCGGTTTTTCACCGAAACAGCTATTGTTTTCGTTAAAGTTTTTTTTTTTTTTTTTTTTTTTTTTTTTTTTTTTTTTTTTTTTTTTGCCTTTTGTTCTCCATAGGATTTGTACACGTTTGTTCAGACAATACACTTTGACACTTTGGTAAATCCGATCGACCTGAGACTTGGCATACATTTAGACAACCACCCAAGGACGGTCCTAGAAGAAATTTGTCGCGATTCCGTCATTCAAGGTCACGTGACGTCATGTTAAAGGTAAAATTTTCCCCATAGGTTTTGTACACGTTTTTCTTCAGACTATTGACTTTGACACTTTGGTATATCCGACGGGCTTGAAACTTGGCATACACTTAGAACACCACCCATAGATGGCTCTTGAAGAAATTTGGTACGATTGCGTCATTCAAGGTCACGTGACGTGACGTTAAAGGTGCAAATTATTTCCCCATAGGGTTTGTACACGTTTTTATTCAGACTATTGACTTTGACACTTTGGTAAATCCGACCGACTTGAGACTTAGCATACACTTAGAATACCAACCACAGATGGTTCTGACAGAAATTTGGCACGATTGCGTCATTTAAGGTCACGTGACGTCACGTTAAGGATTCAATATTTTTCCCATAGGTTTTGAACACGTTTTTTCTTTAGACTATTGACTTTGACGCTTTAGTAAATCCGATCGACTTGAGACTTCGTATACACTTAGAACACCACCCACAGATGGTCTTGGAAGAAATTTGGCACTATTGCGTCATTCAAGGTCACGTGACGTCACGTTAAAGGTTCAATTTTTTTCCCCTTAGGTTTTGTACACGTTATTTTTTAGACTAATGACTGACACTTTCGTAAATTTGATCGACTTCAGACTTAGCACACATCTCGACCACCATCCTTAGGAGGGCCAAGAGAAAAATCGTCATGATGACCTCATCGGGGGTCATGTGACGTCACGTTAAAGGTGCCGTTTTTAGGACCCTCTATCTCTGAAAGTACAGGTCCAATTGGGGTAAAACTTGGTATTCAGGTATTACAGGATGTTATAGAAGAAAATTAATATGACATCATGATGACGTCATCGGGTGTCATGTGACGTCACATTAAAGGTTCAATTTTCTCGATAGGTTTTGTACACGTTTTTCTTCAGACTATTGAAGTTGACACTTTGGTAAATCCGATCGAATTCGTGTAACTGTTAAAGTGGTTTGCTGCCCTGATTGTTTGATTTGTTCAGACTATTGAATTTGACACATTGGTAAATCCGATCGACTTTGTGTATTTGACACTGGTAAATCCGATCGACTTCGTGTAACTGTTAAAGTTGTTTGCTGCCCTCATTGTTTGTTTTGTTCAGACTATTGAATTTGACACTTTGGTTAATCCGATCGACTTCGTGTAACTGTTAAAGTTGTTTGCCGCCCTCATTTGTTTAAGTTATCGATTTTACCTGAGATGAAACAAAGTGATATTTTTCCAACATGTAGTTTAACTCCCCCCCCCCCCCCCCCCCCCCCGTATAGTGATAATTTTTCAAACATGTAGTTCAACTTCCCCCCATATGAAATTGTTGTTGGGGGGAATTGTTTTACACAATGAAAGAATCGTGTCACCACTAGTAATAAAACTGCCTAAACTCCCTAATCCTGGGGTCTATGGGGCAAAGTTAGGTATCAAAATGAAGCTAACAATACGAAAAATGTGATTGTGAAATCAAAGGAACTGTTTAATTTAATATTCACATTTACTGGCATGTCAAATATGAAAATTAATAATGAAAATATGAAATATGAATAAAATACTGCTCATATTTATTAGTAAAACGTGTTTATTGTAGTTCAAAAATTCTTTTCCAATGCAGAAAATTTTGCTGGTGATCCTGGAAACAATATGTCAAAATAAATCCCCAATATGAATAAGTTTGGGCGAGCTATGATATTTTCCCTAAAACTACTAGAAAACGAGATTCAGCACAAATCACAGGCTTTCTTATCGCAGTGCATGTAAATGTACAATGTAAATGGATGAAGTTTTGTTTGGCATGAATCGAAATGAATGTCCGGGTTCATCTTTTTTTCGATTTGGAGACATCTTGCCATTTGATTTGTGCCGCAGTGTTGGCCGCCGTAGCAATGCCCTGATCTCGTGGACGCGTGTGTGGCCGAACGTTTTGTTGTCGTTGCCTAGGCGGTGCCGGTGGAAGGCCCACATAGTCATCGGAATCAAGCGCGGAATCCTACGAATCTTCACTGGCTTGCTTGACTGGCTCTCTTCTTCATTGTAGTCTGATTTTTCGCTACTTTCTTTGTCGCTTTCCTCGTTAGAAATGCAGTGGGAAAGCAGATTCATGGCTTGCTGCGATGACATTCTACGGGGTCGCAGGACCGATGAATCCGCCATGTTTGTTGTGGTTACACATGTCGCGCGCATCGTACGCGCCGCATCGATTTATGGATGCACTATTAGCTAGCCTAATTCAAGTCCCGTTGAAAACAGTGTAAAATCAACAATGTTCAGTACCAAGTTTCATGCACACCGACATCACTGGGGTTTCTCAAACAACAATTAGATTATTGTCTTGGTCTTTATCTTTCCATTTCTTTTCAATTTTTAGTGGGTTAGCCAATTACATTTTTTAATATTCACACCAAAAGAAACTCACCTCCCGAAAAGTGATACTTCCCGAGACTGAAAACAGCCATTTTACAAATGGCATCCCTCCACGTTTTAGGGCAATTAGGACCCATTTTTTAACCGTGATTTTATCAAGTCTGCCCTCAGATTGAAGCTCAAAAACCAGGGAGTTGATCCCAATGCTATTTTTACACAATCCAACATTTTTTTTATACCAAACGGTCTCCTTTTTCAAAAGAAACTGTGGGGGCACATTTCATGCTAATGAGTTCGCGTAGAAATTCTCCTTTCAATTAGAGTGGTGCACCCTTTGGTACACTCCATTAAACTTGGTATGCAATTCACGTGACGTCACAATAAAGGTGCAGGTTTTCCCCATAGGATTTGTACACGTTTTTTTCAACTAATATATCTTTGGCACTTGTGCAAATCCAATCGACTTCAGACTTGGCACACACATATTGACAGTAACGTTAGATACTCGAAACAGCTCTGTGTTTGTCCACAAACACATGTCTAGTTTTTTTTTTTTTTTCTTTTTCAGAATTTTCTCCATAGGATTTGTACACGTTTGTTCAGACAGGTCACTTAGATACTTTGGTAAATCCGATCGACTTGAGACTTGGCATACATTTAGACAACCACACAAGGACGGTCCTAGAAGAAATTCGCTGCGATTACTTCACTCAAGGTCACGTGACTTCGCGTTAAAGGTGAAATTTGTCCCATAGGTTTTGTACACGTTTTTCTTAAGACTTTTGTCTTTGACACTTTGGTGAATCCGACCGACTTGAAACTTGGCATACACTTAGAACACCACCCCCAAAGGTTCCTGAAAGAAATTCGGCACGATTGCGTCATTCAAGGTCACGTGACGTCACGTTAAAGGTTCAATTTTTCCCCCATAGGTTTTGTACACGTTTTTCTTTAGGATATTGACTTTGACACTTTAGTAAGTCTGATCGACTTGAGACTTGGCACACACAAAAGACCACCACACACATATTGAAAGTAATTAGCTGTTTCGGTTTTTCACCGAAACAGCTATTGTTTTCGTTCTGGTTTTTTTTTTAGCTGTTTCGGTTTTTCACCGAAACAGCTTTTGTTTTCGTTCTGGTTTTTTTTTTTTTTTTTTTTTTTTTTTTTTTTTTTTGGCCTTTTTTTCTCCATAGGATTTGTACACGTTTGTTCAGACAATACACTTTGACACTTTGGTAAATCCGATCGACTTGAGACTTGGTATACACTTAGACAACCACCCAAGGACGGTCCTAGAAGAAAATCGTCGCGATTACGTCATTCAAGGTCACGTGACTTCGCGTTAAAGGTGAAATTTTCCCCATAGGTTTTGTACACGTTTTTCTTTAGACTATTGACTTTGACACTTTCGTAAATTTGATCGACTTGAGATTTGGCAGACACATAGACACTGACACACACATATTGAAAGTAATTTTAGACACTCGAAACAGCTCTGTGTTTGTCCACAAACACATGTCTAGTTTTTTTTTTTTTTTTTTTTTTTTTTTTTTAGCTGTTTCGGTTTTTCACCGAAACAGCTTTTGTTTTCGTTAAAGTTTTTTTTTTTTTTTTTTTTTTTTTTTTTAGCTGTTTCGGTTTTTCACCGAAACAGCTATTGTTTTCGTTCTGGTTTTTTTTTTTTTTTTTTTTTTTTTTTTTTTTTGCCTTTTGTTCTCCATAGGATTTGTACACGTTTGTTCAGACAATACACTTTGACACTTTGGTAAATCCGATGGACTTGAGACTTGGCATACACTTAGACAACCACCCAAGGACGGTCCTAGAAGAAATTCGTCGCGATTACGTCATTCAAGGTCACGTGACTTAGCGTTAAAGGTGAAATTTTTCCCATAGGTTTTGTACACGTTTTTCTTCAGACTATTGAATTTGACACTTTGGTCAATCCAACCGACTTGAAACTTGCCATACACTCAGAACACCACCACCAGATGTTTCTGAAAGAAATTCAGCACGATTGCGTCATTCAAGGTCACGTGACGTCAAGTTAAAGGTTTAATTTGTCCCCCATAGGTTTTGTACACGTTTTTCTTTAGACTATTGACTTTGACACTTTAGTAAATCCGATCGACTTGAGACTTGACACACACTTAGACCACCATCCACACACGGCCCTATAAGAAATTCGGCACGATTACGTCATTCAAGGTCACGGGGCGTCACGTTAAAGTTTCATTTTTTTCCCATAGGTTTTGTACACGTTTTTCTTTAGACTATTGCCTTTGACACTTTAGTAAATCTGATCGACTTGAGACTTGGCACACACATAGACCACCATCCACAGACGGTCGTAGGAGAAATTTGGCACGATTACGTCATTCAAGGTCACGGGGTGTCACGTTAAAGGTTAAATTTTCCCCCATATGTTTTGTACACGTTTTTCTTTAGACTATTGACTTTGAAACTAGTAAATCTGATCGACTTGAGACTTTAGTAAATCTGATCGACACACAAAAGACCATCACACACATATTGAAAGACACTCGAAACAGCTCTGTGTTTGTCCACAAACACATGTCTAGTTTTTTTTTTTTTTTTTTCCACTTTCAGACTTTTTCCCATAGGATTTGTACAGGTTTTTTCAGCCAATACACTTTGACACTTTGGTAAATCCGATGGACTTGAGACTTGGCATATACTTAGACAACCACCCAAGGACGGTCCTAGAAGAAATTCGTCGCGATTACGTCATTCAAGGTCACGTGACTTCGCGTTAAAGGTGAAATTTTTCCCATAGGTTTTGTACACGTTTTTCTTCAGACTGTTGAATTTGACACTTTGGTAAATCCGACCGACCTGAAACTTGCCATACACTCAGAACAGTACCACCAGATGTTTCTGAAAGAAATTCAGCACGATTGCGTTATTCAAGGTCACGTGACGTCAAGTTAAAGGTTTAATTTGTCCCCCATAGGTTTTGTACACGTTTTTCTTTAGACTATTGACTTTGACACTTAGTAAATCCGATCGACTTGAGACTTGGCACACACATAGACCACTATCCACAGACAGTCGTTGGAGAAATTTGGCACGATTACGTCATTCAAGGTCACGGGGCGTCACGTTAAAGGTTCAATTTTCCCCCATAGGTTTTGTACACGTTTTTCTTTAGACTATTGACTTTGACACTAGTAAATCTGATCGACTTGAGACTTGGCACACACAAAAAACCACCACATACACATTGAAAGTAGCTTTAGACACTCGAAACAGCTCTGTGTTTGTCCACAAACACATGTCTAGTTTTCTTTTTTTCTTTTTTTTTTTTTTTCTTTGCCTTTTGTTCTCCATAGGATTTGTACACGTTTGTTCAGACAATACACTTTGACATTTTGGGAAATCCGATCGACTTGAAACTTGGCACACACTTAGACAACCACCCAAGGACGGTCCTAGAAGAAATTGGGCTCGATTGCGTCATTCAAGGTCAGGTGACGTCACGTTAAAGGTTTAATTTTCCCCATAGGTTTTGTACACGTTTTTCTTCAGACTATTGACTTTGGCACTTCGGTAAATCCGACCGACTTGAAACCTGGCATATACTTAGAACACCACCCCCAGATGTTTCTGAAAGAAATTTGGCACTATTGCGTCATTCAAGGTCACGTGACGTCACATTAAAGGTGCACATTTTTCTCCCATTGGTTTTGTACACGTTTTTGTTTAGACTGTTGACTTTGACACTTTAGTGAATCCGATCGACTTGAGACTTGGCACACACTTAGACCACCATCCACAGACGGCCCTAAAAGAAATTTGGCACGATTACGTCATTCAAGGTCACGGGGCGTCACGTTAAAGTTTCATTTTTCCCCATAGAGTTTGTACACGTTTTTCTTTAGACTATTGCCGTTGACACTTTAGTAAATCTGATCGACTTGAGACTTGGCACACACAAAAGACCACCACACACATATTAAAAGTAATTTTAGACACTCGAAACAGCTCTGTGTTTGTCCACAAACACATGTCTAGTTATGATTAAAAATATCCAACATTTTAAATTAATCTTTCGTTTTACTTGTAATAATTGAAATACTCTTCTTTGGTAAAGTAGCTTATTCATTGTGAATGAAACACTTGTCCAATTGCGGTTATTAAATATGAAATATAATATCGTCATTGATGTGAAAAATGTGTACCTGTTTTCTCTTTTATCTTTTTCTTTACATTGCATTAAACGATGATGAAAATATGTACCCACGGCGCTCCTACGGGAGTGAGGGTGGGCCGCTCTCATGGGGGGGGGGGGGGGGGGGGGGTGCTTCCACAAAGGGGGGGGGGGGGGGGGGGGGGTTCGCGGTGCCGAGCTTTCATGGGGGAGGGGATTCATGCAGATTGACACCAGAAGTACAATAATTCACATATGAAGCAAAAATAGGACGGAGAGAACCCCCCTCATTTGTGTTGTCATTTTACTTACCGAGTGGTTTCTCAGGAATTCCTTTGAGGTTTGTAGTGTATAGGTACAGTGTATAGGTACGTGGAACTAAGGGGGAAGTCCCTCGGTCCCATATATCTTGCTGGGTTTATTGAAAACCTGTCATGCAAATTAGGCAATTCGATTAGGCATAGCGTCTTCACGCGCAGTCAATTACCTATTCAGCGACGTGCACAATCAAAAATCGAATGCATTCGTCTTTGGCAAACACTATACAACCCAGATTGATAACGTTTTGAATCATGTTCGCACATGCGCACCACTAGCACTGTGCAGAGCTTTGCTCGAGTTCAGAGCACTTAGTGGCAGGAATAATAATATTAATAATGTGCAGTGCTTATATAGCGCTTTATCACCAAAGTCTCAAAGCGCTTAACATTATTACCCCGGTCATTTGGCCCATGAAACATACAAAATATCGTCTCAGCTCCCTGAGGAGTATACAGCTCGATGCTGCCATTTCAGCGCAAAGCAGCTAAATCAACCACAATAACCATCTCTGCCCTCACAGGTACCCATTTACTCCTGGGTAAAGAGAAGCAATGAGTGACAAAGTGCCTTGCCCAAGGGCACACGCATCATAGTCCCAGGCAGGTCTCGAACCCACAACCTAACCTAGCTTTACCTACAGATTACAAATTCAATGCTCCGGACCACGGGGTCACGACACTCCACTAGCATAGCATACAAATGTTTTTTTTGTGCAAATAACCGATGTAAATTAGTTCTTTGAGCTTTCAACTGTTGTACTTTGGTTTGGAGATAAAGAGCGAGGGGCAGATCAGACCCGTTTATCTCGAACACTGATTCAGTTGAGCCAGAGAGGGTTGTTCTGGAATCTGGAGCGTCGTTTTGTTTTATTTCTCCAACCAACTTCTTGCCGTTCTGCCGTTATGTCCGTAACGTGGGCCTTTCGTTGTTTGGTCTGGGGTTTTGTTTCTGCAGGTGTCACCACGTATGTCGTCAGCAGTTACCTGTTCGGAGGCACATCTTTGCTCGGCACAATCACGGCAGGTAGGCTTTACAGAGCTAGGTCTATAATGACACACGTACATACACGCCTTGTTGACAATCGCCCCACCAATCATGTTTCCTCGTAATGATTGGACCAGTCAATTTCATGTTTTCATGAAGACAACATAAATCTAAGGCGTGTGCTTACTCAAAACAATTATCCTTCGCAACTGATGAAACGTAATAAGCCTGGTTGTTGACAATCACCTGACCAGGGGCATGTAGCACTGAATTTTGGGTTCTTAAACGCAATTTGTTTATGTTGGAAACGGCTTGCGTTAATGAATGTTGCGATGACGAGATTATTGTTTATTGTGACGCAGGTATTGTTGCCGTCTTGGGAGCCCTTTCCACAGTGATTGCCTTCCACATCTCAACGCTGCGATGCTCTCAGAATCACACTTTGAAGACACTTCTAACAGGGTACGTCGTTAACCTCACAACCACTCTCTATGCCCCGCACGTCTTCGGGAAGCTGAAGAAGACCTGGAAAGAGCCACGCAAGGCCCAAGAAGAGTTCCTGCTAGAGCTGATCTCTCGCGACGCGGATACAGAGTACGGCAGACGATACTTGAGAGGCATCCAATCGCTGCAGGATTTCCGAGACAAGCATCCCCTTACCAAGTATGATCACTACCAGGATTACTTCCAGAGACTGGCAGACGGGGAGAAGAACGTCTGCGTGGCGGCTAAAGTAGACAGGTTCGGCATTTCCTCCGGCACCACGGGAAAGGGAAAGCTCATACCAATGATATTAAAGCCAAGCCAGACAGCGATTATGGCGATGGCCCAAAGGCGTCTGTATAATTCAAGTCCCGTTCAGAGGATAGCCACTCTGTACTGCCGGCCAGCCAAGAAGCTCACCAAGTCAGGACTGCCCATTGCTCCAATGTACTTTATCGATGACACTGAACTCACAAAAATGTTGTGGACAACCATCCAGAACACACCCTTTCCCGCTTTCCAGATTTCAACGGATTTCGAAGCCACCTACGTCAATCTTCTCTTTGCTTTGACCGACAAAAATCTGGCGTTGTTCCTGGCTCCGTTCGCGTCACAGGTGTTCCGGGCGTTCTCCTTGCTGGAAGACGAGCAAAACATGTTATTGGAGGATCTCTCTAAAGGCAGGATCAATCCTAGATTGAACATCGATGCGGAGATACGACGTTCACTGGATGCTGCACTGACGGCCAACCCTGCCCGAGCCGAAGAGCTGAGAGCAGAGTTTGCTCGGGGCTTCGTAGGCATCGCTGGCAGAATCTGGCCGCATCTGGAGGGCATCGGTGCTATCGACATCTCTGGATATATGAAAAAGCTCAAAGAAAGATACACAAGAGGTAGGAATAAGCTGAAGTTGTGCATAAGCTAACTCGGTATCATTCGAAACTACTCCACCATCATTTTTAAAAGTCGACTTTACGGGCGCTGGCTGATTTTGCATAAAAAACTGCGCCGTATAGTCAAACAGAAGAAAATACATTGATGGTTTGTGGTTCTTTTTGAAAATAATTTATACTAACCGTCACTGTATGATAAAATTGAGTTAACAAATCAGCGGTAAAACCAAGAAGTATCATAGGTTTGCATGAGACTGACTTGAACAACCGTGACACGGTATAAGGTGGGGATTAAGATGAGGCTTGTTCTGACGTAGTTCTGATGTTCGCTTCCATTTACCTGATTACAGGGACCAAATTATTGAGTGCCTTTTACGGTTGTACCGAGGCTTTTATTGCCATCAGCCTATGGTCTGACGAAAGACCCTCGCAGTATGTACCGCTTGTCAACGAGCTTCTGACCGAGTTCATTCCTGAAGACCTCAGGTACGTAGGCCTAATGCGAAAATCCAAAAGTGAGTTTGCAACGCGTTTAACAGTATACATTTTGTAATTGCTAAAGGTACAAACTCTTGATGAGGCTTGGGTCAACGGTCACCCGGTATCGTTTTCCCGTTTAATATAACTTAACTACCCTTGATTTTCGAGTAAAGACTGTCTATTGTCAATAACGAGACACAGTTGAGATTTACAATGAATCGAATGCTGAGAACTTGTCACCCTTTTTTATTCGTACCGTGCTACATGAATATTCGCCAACATGGCGCGGTGCACCAAAACAGTCTGCAGATGGCGCTATGTACAATTTACCAAGAACTCAACAAACACTCGAAAAACCTCATGCAAACTTTTAGTAAACACTGACAAAATCATGGAAAGCGCCATTCGTGTTGTTTCTTCCCCACAGCGAGGAGGAGAGTCCACCAACGCTATTCATTGATGAGATCGAGGTTGGGAAGCGCTACGAGATAGTCCTCACAACCATAACTGGATTCTACCGCTATCGTATGGGCGACGTGGTGGAGGTTGTGGATTTCCATGAGAATTGCCCGGTGATTCAGGTGAAATACAGGTAAAACGTGAATTGCAATCATTGGTTGATTTATTTGTTACGTTCTCGAGTTTGTTCGATTTCAACGTGCGTGTGTGGTTCCGTTTGTTTTTGCACGGCGCCGGTTGGCATGAATTTGTGTATGAAACAAACAAGCTCCACAGGTCACTTGCTATGGAAGGCAGCTAATATAAAAACCAAATGTTGGCCACAGCGGACAGAAGAAAGCTTGTTGTCTATACTGTGAATGGAGATAATATCAGAATTTAAGCACACCTTTTTCTTAACTCTAATCTTTAATCAAAGAAACAAGACAAGTGTATAACGAAAACATAATATGTGATCTTGAATTTAGAACTGGCGAGCTGTTGAATTTACGTAGTGAGAAGATTGACAAGCTTGTAGTGAACAACGCCTTACAGGAGAGCTTGGCCAATTGGCCAGGAGCGACGCTGGTGGAATGGACATGCGCAGAGAGTCCATTGCTGTACGGGGACGAGGAGCATGGTATTAGAATTGTGGTTCAGTGGTTTAGTAAAACCCTATAATCTCGGCGACTAAATATAATTCATGATACTGCTGGTGTTTAAAGCCGAAACAGAAAGAAACGAACATTCATAAACCGACACAAGTTTGACCAAAATATGTTGCCCGATTCTTTTTTTGTTGTTGATTAGTCATAGTGCATTCTGAGATGACAAACATTGCCAAACCTGACTGCCGCTCGGGAGATCATACAACAGCGCAGACGAATGTCGCTTTGACTGGCTTCTTAACCTGATTCTGATTTGCTAATTAAAAGATAAACATACAGCTCTCCGGTTTCAGCCGGTGGATCTTTGTGACCTTCATTATAAAAAGACATTAACTCCCTTACGGAATCGAACATTTGTGATCATTTCCAAATGTATTGACACTTTGCTGACCTTCAGTAGTATAAAAAGGCATTAACTCCCAAACGGGATCGAAAATTCATGATCATTTCTAAATGTATTGACACTTTGCTTTAATTTTCCAGTTCAATTAACACAAGGCCATTTTGAAGAAAAATGAGCAGGATCCGTCATTTATTTATCTTTTGTTTCCAAACAGTCGATTTTGACATGTTTTACCTGCTGTTCGTCGAGTTGGAATCAGTGGACGGCTTCCATTTATCAGATGAGCAGAAGTCCTTGGTAATTACCCAGATTTATCTTAACGTGCATGTATTTAGAAACACATTTTAAAAATGATGAATCAGTTTCAAATTGTTAGCTTTCATAGCTTCGCTGTTAAAGCTGTCACCGTTTTTTTTCTGTAACCATTTTGGCATTGCTGCATTGCTACAGCTAGCTGTCCATGGTTGTTTCTGATTGTGCTAGCTGCAGCTTTGTTGTCGTTGTTTTTGTTGATGCTGATGTTGACGTCATTACTCATGTTGTTTGTGCTGAAACTGCTTTTGCTTCAAAGCTATTGTTAACGGGCATCGCGGATGAGGGGGAGGGGGGTACTCAATTAATTGTAACGCACGAAACCTGCTAAAAGGGGCCTAGAATTTGGCTATGAGTGCTTTGACCTTCTCTGTTAATGTTGATGTTGCTTGTATACTGCTGCATACTTTTGCCACTGCTGCCACCTATTCCATCATTGTTGATGTCGCTGATGGGGTTGATAATGCCGTTGACTGCCGTTGTTGCTGTTAACATTCATGCTAATTAGGTCGGTGGCATAGTGTTACTTTTCTCGCTTTCCACCGCTGTGACCCGGTTTTAAGTCCCTACCTGATTCCGTGGGTTTTTTGCCGGAGTATTCTATCTTCTGGGTTTTTCTTCATATACCTCTCAAACTGTATTACATTTCTTCTCAAAGTAGGTGCTAGCTGTTGCAGTTGCCTTTTATGCTACTGTTCATTTTGCAACTTGTGCAGTTTCTGTTTCTAGTTGACCATATCATTTGCCCTTGTTCTGTCTTGTTGCGGCTTCTATTTGTTTCTTGGGAGTTTGGGTGTATTTGGATTTGTGGGAGGGTTAGGGTTATATATAGAAAATATAGAAGGGACAGCTGAGAGGCCCATAATCCAAATTTGAGGGTAAATTTGTTTTGGGGAAGCGAGAAAAATGAGTATTTAGTCAAAGTTTGTTAACTACACGAAGACAAAGGAATGTCCACAGTGCGTATGTAAGGTAAAGCTGTGTGTTCAGTTGTGTGTTTGTTTCACTTTAAAATTCGTGATACACGTTTTTTTCTTCCACGACATGACATTTGATCCGTGTTCTCGATTCAGTTCGATCAGTCGCTTCGCAAGCAGCACGAGTTCTACGACCACTACCGCCAAGTTGGCACCATCTGCGAGGCTCGCGTGATGATCGTTCGCCCAGGGTCCTTCAGGAAACTGCAAGACTTCATCATAGCGAACTCTACGGCCAGTTACAACCAGTTTAAGATGCCTAAGAAGCTGCGCACGAAGGCGACCCTTGACCTGATGATGAAGTGTGTAGTGGATGTTTAGTAGATCCTGTATAAAACCACCACGATTTGTTGATGCGGCCTTTTTTCGGCTGATGCCGTATATACGCAGGTTTTGACGGTTGTTGCTTCACCTTGCATAGAAAAGTGCTAATCAGTTCTCAGACATTAGTGTGAATCGTAAAAAAACCCAGACTTCACTCAGTGACTTAAAGGTAGGATACACCATTGGTAATTGCTTGAATTATCATTAATGGTAGATTCGAGGGGTTGTATTTCATAGTAAATATCGTTTAACTGACCTGTCCGAAGTTTTACAATCATGGATGCCAGAAAAGCACGAAAAACAGCGTTTGTTTTCAACCGGCGTTGGGCAGTTATTCTTATGTTATCTTTGTTTTTTCGCGATCGCCGTCCAGCGATCGCGAATTGTTCATTATAAAATTATATTATTCGGAATAAGTACAGGATATCTAGCGCAATCGTTTTGCTGGATGCCTACAATCATTATTTACTTTCCAATGAGTAAGATATTTCTTAATAATTCGGTAGTAAATATTTTTGATATCTGCAAATGGTGTATACTACCTTTAAGACCCAAAACGTGAACAACGTTACGTTAACGTTTGCTGTGATGTTATATTTAACGTTAACGTTGCAGTTCAGTTAGTTTGCTCATGGATATTATGTTGCATCAACGTTGACAAGATAACGGTAAGATAACGTTACAACAACGTTATTGTAGAATTTTAGTGTAACATTGTTAGTGTAACATTGTTAACGTATAAATAGTCCGATAATAACAAGCACGGGAATGCTGGAACAAATTAAAGTTACATTAGCGATAACCCAATTTATATTGAACGTTCCGGTTAGATTATTTTGCTCATTGTTGTTATGTTGAATCAACACGTTAGCATGGTTAATACTTATTGTTAAATTAACCTTATTAACCTAAACAACTTGCTTATTTTGAAAATGGTCGACAGTCATTTAGTTTGAGAGCGACAGATGTGAACCGGGGTCCCGTATCATGTACGATAGGTTACAATTTAGCAAAAATAGCGTTAAAAATCTTGATAGTGGCCAATTTGAAGCGAATTAGATCTCTGTTGTCGTTCCCGGGGTTCGTATTAGATTCCAGTAGTTTAAATTCATTTTCATACCTGACATATTCATGTTTTACTTATCCAACGTTTATGTTTTGTCATTCTGTTTAAATGGTCATTCAATTTAGCAGTCGATTTGGTTAAGACTTTATTTGCATAAGATTCGTTTATATTTTCATTTTCATTTTCCATTTTTCTATTTCAGTAGTACTTTCTGCATCCAAAATACAGGAAAACGACTTAGGCAAAATGCGAAGTTTAATTGTTTTAACTTTTCACAAGTTTTTGTAGAAGTTTAATTTTAGTCTATAGTTTGTTCAATTAAACAATATCTGTATCTAACCAAAAGAAGTCAAATATAATTTAGAAAGCAATACGGGCAAAGTATACATGTTGTGTGGAAGTCGACATAGAAATCATAAACTTCGTGAACAATAAACTCGGGTAATCATTTTCCCGCTTTTTATCACGTACCTGGCTTTTGTATGTTTTTATGTGTTACCTGTTGCCCTTTATCTTCTGTATTTATTGAAATCTAGGTTATATTATATCTCTGTTTTTCATGCTTTGTTTCCAATTGGTTTTTCGTTTTGATGTGTAAACAAGCGGGAAAAGTGATCAATTTGAATCGCTGCTCCTTTGTGACAGAATGTGTTATACCCTTTAGTTCAAAATTTGTAATTAAGGTATTCTACATTATTACATATGGTATTTTATGAAATGTTCATACCGCCTGAAAAAGAAAAAAAATTGTATGTCGTGTCGTGGAACAATGCGTCGTGGGTTCGTTGTGACCAGGCCTTACCACAACAACATTTCGTACAATCCGTTGTGACCGGGGCTTAACACAGAGCCCTTTGGGTGAAACGGAGCAAATCAATTCCCATAGACCTAAGGGCTAAAACGCCTATACTTTCACGATCTTATTAAAATACGTAGAACTCTCACGTGTTCAGGGACTACAGAAACATGACGACCAGCATGTCATATTCTTTTCAATTTTTGGTGGGTTGACCGATGATTTCTTTGAAAAATTCTTACCCAATGCAAACAAGACAATTTTATTTAAATTTCTAAATTTCCAATGAAAAACATATACATTGCCACCCTACTCCCGAGTGTCGCGAGGCAGCGCCGTTTGTCTGATTTTGTGTTGTTTCCTTTAAGCCCGCGCTTTGCTGGTGACTTCTATTTGTTTAGCGCGCCCTCTATCGACATAAAATAAGTTGAATTTTCGGACAATTAATGCGGACAATTAAGGCGGCTCATTAACCCTGAAAACACAGTTTCCCGCTGCCTTTGAGCAGATGTAGGATAGAGCTATTACTCCAGCTTCCAAACCTATTAAGTCACATCGATTTCAAACAGTGTTGACTGGTAGTCGAATGGCCGAGTGGTTAGGCTCCTCGTCTGTGGGGTTCCATCGCCTGGGTTCGAGTCCCCGTTCTGGCCGATGTCATTTTTTCCTCAGTTTTAACGAGCGCGATTTCGCAATCTTATCTTTAAAAGAATTAATTAATCGTCTTCAATCACCAACCGGAGTTAGCTCAGCGGCTTAATTCGTCAGGCTGGTACTGTCCGCGGAGTTCAGGTGCGCACCTTAGTATAGGGACGGAGCTCGTTTGCTTGCATAGGCGGCAAGAGCTAGGGCCTCGCTCCGTCAGTCCTCCCTTTACGGTTGCGCGGCCTACGGGTTACATGAACATGGACAGGGAAGGATGTGTGGTGGGCCGGGAATCCTAGAACCCAAAAGAGTCCTATATGGGAGTCGTTCAATGAGTAAAGTCATGGGTTCGAACCCCTGAATGCTTGGTCAACACCACATAACTTTTTGTTCTTCATTCTACACTGAAGCTATTACTCCAGTTTTCAAACATAAGTCACATCGATTTTAAGCAATGTTGACTGGTAGTCGAATGGCCGAGTGGTTAGGCTCCTCGTCTGCGGGGTTCCATCGCCTGGGTTCGAGTCTTCGTCCTGGCCGCGTAATTTTTTTTCTTAGGGGGTTAGGGGTAATTATCATAAATGGGCGGCTCTAGACCCCTTACGTCATGATTATTCAGTAGTTTTAACAATGACGCTAATACATTGTTATTGCTCAATCAACTAGTTACACATAGCCCAGAGGTACATTAAAGCACTTTGAAAAACGGCTTCTGTCGACCTCTCCCAGTAGCTATAGTGGATAATGGGTTAGGTTATAGATCGTTCGACCGGGGTTCGAATTCGCTCTCTGCCTATTTTTCATTGACTATTTTGGTCTCCAAGTTTGTTGTTGGAGTGAGTTTAATTTAGGGGAAAATAAGGATCTGAGAACCCAAGTGTCTTCTACTCAGTGCGGTGTAGAAACGCCCATTTATGATAATTACCCCTAACCCTCCTAGGAAACAAAATTACGCGTCTTGGCCGAGGTTTTTTTTTCTTCGCAGTTTTAACGCGCGCAATTCGCAATCTTATCTCTAAAAGAATTAATTTATATAGTCTTCAAATACCAACCGGAGTTAGCACAACGGCTTAATTAGCCAGGGTGAAGAGTCCTATGTTGGAGTCGGTCAATGTGTTCGGTCATAGGTCCGTACCCCTGAATTGCTTAGTGAACACTACCTTATTTGTTGTTCTTCATTTTCCCCTCACCACCAATGCAGACGTACGTTGTATTTTTTTCTTGATTTACTTAAAAAGAAGGGGAGGGGCAGTAATGAAAGGGTTACTTCAAAATGTTATTGAAATATTACAACAGTGAAATAATAAGCTAAGCCGCGCCTACAATCGGCGTTAACATTGCCACCCTACTCCCGAGTGTCGCGAGGCAGCGCCGTCTGTCTGATTTTGTGTTGTTTCCTTTAAGCCCGCGCTTTGCTGGTGACTTCTATTTGTTTAGCGCGCCCTCTATCGACATAAAATAAGTTGAATTTTCGGACAATTAATGCGGACAATTAAGGCGGCTCATTAACCCTGAAAACACAGTTTCCCGCGGCCTTTGAGCAGATGTAGGATAGAGCTATTACTCCAGCTTCCAAACCTATTACGTCACATCGATTTCAAACAGTGTTGACTGGTAGTCGAATGGCCGAGTGGTTAGGCTCCTCGTCTGTGGGGCTCCATCGCCTGGGTTCGAGTCCCCGTTCTGGCCGATGTCATTTTTCCTCAGTTTTAACGAGCGCGATTTCGCAATCTTATCTTTAAAAGAATTAATTAATCGTCTTCAATCACCAACCGGAGTTAGCTCAGCGGCTTAATTCGTCAGGCTGGTACTGTCCGCGGAGTTCAGGTGCGCACCTTAGTATAGGGACGGAGCTCGTTTGCTTGCATAGGCGGCAAGAGCTAGGGCCTCGCTCCGTCAGTCCTCCCTTTACGGTTGCGCGGCCTACGGGTTACATGAACATGGACAGGGAAGGATGTGTGGTGGGCCGGGAATCCTAGAACCCAAAAGAGTCCTATATGGGAGTCGTTCAATGAGTAAAGTCATGGGTTCGAACCCCTGAATGCTTGGTCAACACCACATAACTTTTTTTTCTTCATTCTACACTGAAGCTATTACTCCAGTTTTCAAACATAAGTCACATCGATTTTAAGCAATGTTGACTGGTAGTCGAATGGCCGAGTGGTTAGGCTCCTCGTCTGCGGGGTTCCATCGCCTGGGTTCGAGTCCTCGTCCTGGCCGCGTAATTTTTTTTTCTTAGGGGGTTAGGGGTAATTATCATAAATGGGCGGCTCTAGACCCCTTAAGTCATGATTATTCAGTAGTTTTAACAATGACGCTAATACATTGTTATTGCTCAATCAACTAGTTACACATAGCCCAGAGGTACATTAAAGCACTTTGAAAAACGGCTTCTGTCGACCTCTCCCAGTAGCTATAGTGGATAATGGGTTAGGTTATAGATCGTTCGACCGGGGTTCGAATTCGCTCTCTGCCTATTTTTCATTGACTATTTTGGTCTCCAAGTTTGTTGTTGGAGTGAGTTTAATTTAGGGGAAAATAAGGATCTGAGAACCCAAGTGTCTTCTACTCAGTGCGGTGTAGAAACGCCCATTTATGATAATTACCCCTAACCCTCCTAGGAAAAAAAATTACGCGTCTTGGCCGAGGTTTTTTTTTCTTCGCAGTTTTAACGCGCGCAATTCGCAATCTTATCTCTAAAAGAATTAATTTATATAGTCTTCAAATACCAACCGGAGTTAGCACAACGGCTTAATTAGCCAGGGTGAAGAGTCCTATGTTGGAGTCGGTCAATGTGTTCGGTCATAGGTCCGTACCCCTGAATTGCTTAGTGAACACTACCTTATTTGTTGTTCTTCATTTTCCCCTCACCACCAATGCAGACGTACGTTGTATTTTTTTCTTGATTTACTTAAAAAGAGGGGGAGGGGCAGTAATGAAAGGGTTACTTCAAAATGTTATTGAAATATTACAACAGTGAAATAATAAGCTAAGCCGCGCCTACAATCGGCGTTAACATTGCCACCCTACTCCCGAGTGTCGCGAGGCAGCGCCGTCTGTCTGATTTTGTGTTGTTTCCTTTAAGCCCGCGCTTTGCTGGTGACTTCTATTTGTTTAGCGCGCCCTCTATCGACATAAAATAAGTTGAATTTTCGGACAATTAATGCGGACAATTAAGGCGGCTCATTAACCCCGAAAACACAGTTTCCCGCGTCCTTTGAGCAGATGTAGGATAGAGCTATTACTCCAGCTTCCAAACCTATTAAGTCACATCGATTTCAAACAGTGTTGACTGGTAGTCGAATGGCCGAGTGGTTAGGCTCCTCGTCTGTGGGGCTCCATCGCCTGGGTTCGAGTCCCCGTTCTGGCCGATGTCATTTTTCCTCAGTTTTAACGAGCGCGATTTCGCAATCTTATCTTTAAAAGAATTAATTAATCGTCTTCAATCACCAACCGGAGTTAGCTCAGCGGCTTAATTCGTCAGGCTGGTACTGTCCGCGGAGTTCAGGTGCGCACCTTAGTATAGGGACGGAGCTCGTTTGCTTGCATAGGCGGCAAGAGCTAGGGCCTCGCTCCGTCAGTCCTCCCTTTACGGTTGCGCGGCCTACGGGTTACATGAACATGGACAGGGAAGGATGTGTGGTGGGCCGGGAATCCTAGAACCCAAAAGAGTCCTATATGGGAGTCGTTCAATGAGTAAAGTCATGGGTTCGAACCCCTGAATGCTTGGTCAACACCACATAACTTTTTTTTCTTCATTCTACACTGAAGCTATTACTCCAGTTTTCAAACATAAGTCACATCGATTTTAAGCAATGTTGACTGGTAGTCGAATGGCCGAGTGGTTAGGCTCCTCGTCTGCGGGGTTCCATCGCCTGGGTTCGAGTCCTCGTCCTGGCCGCGTAATTTTTTTTTCTTAGGGGGTTAGGGGTAATTATCATAAATGGGCGGCTCTAGACCCCTTAAGTCATGATTATTCAGTAGTTTTAACAATGACGCTAATACATTGTTATTGCTCAATCAACTAGTTACACATAGCCCAGAGGTACATTAAAGCACTTTGAAAAACGGCTTCTGTCGACCTCTCCCAGTAGCTATAGTGGATAATGGGTTAGGTTATAGATCGTTCGACCGGGGTTCGAATTCGCTCTCTGCCTATTTTTCATTGACTATTTTGGTCTCCAAGTTTGTTGTTGGAGTGAGTTTAATTTAGGGGAAAATAAGGATCTGAGAACCCAAGTGTCTTCTACTCAGTGCGGTGTAGAAACGCCCATTTATGATAATTACCCCTAACCCTCCTAGGAAAAAAAATTACGCGTCTTGGCCGAGGTTTTTTTTTCTTCGCAGTTTTAACGCGCGCAATTCGCAATCTTATCTCTAAAAGAATTAATTTATATAGTCTTCAAATACCAACCGGAGTTAGCACAACGGCTTAATTAGCCAGGGTGAAGAGTCCTATGTTGGAGTCGGTCAATGTGTTCGGTCATAGGTCCGTACCCCTGAATTGCTTAGTGAACACTACCTTATTTGTTGTTCTTCATTTTCCCCTCACCACCAATGCAGACGTACGTTGTATTTTTTTCTTGATTTACTTAAAAAGAGGGGGAGGGGCAGTAATGAAAGGGTTACTTCAAAATGTTATTGAAATATTACAACAGTGAAATAATAAGCTAAGCCGCGCCTACAATCGGCGTTAACATTGCCACCCTACTCCCGAGTGTCGCGAGGCAGCGCCGTCTGTCTGATTTTGTGTTGTTTCCTTTAAGCCCGCGCTTTGCTGGTGACTTCTATTTGTTTAGCGCGCCCTCTATCGACATAAAATAAGTTGAATTTTCGGACAATTAATGCGGACAATTAAGGCGGCTCATTAACCCCGAAAACACAGTTTCCCGCGTCCTTTGAGCAGATGTAGGATAGAGCTATTACTCCAGCTTCCAAACCTATTAAGTCACATCGATTTCAAACAGTGTTGACTGGTAGTCGAATGGCCGAGTGGTTAGGCTCCTCGTCTGTGGGGCTCCATCGCCTGGGTTCGAGTCCCCGTTCTGGCCGATGTCATTTTTTCCTCAGTTTTAACGAGCGCGATTTCGCAATCTTATCTTTAAAAGAATTAATTAATCGTCTTCAATCACCAACCGGAGTTAGCTCAGCGGCTTAATTCGTCAGGCTGGTACTGTCCGCGGAGTTCAGGTGCGCACCTTAGTATAGGGACGGAGCTCGTTTGCTTGCATAGGCGGCAAGAGCTAGGGCCTCGCTCCGTCAGTCCTCCCTTTACGGTTGCGCGGCCTACGGGTTACATGAACATGGACAGGGAAGGATGTGTGGTGGGCCGGGAATCCTAGAACCCAAAAGAGTCCTATATGGGAGTCGTTCAATGAGTAAAGTCATGGGTTCGAACCCCTGAATGCTTGGTCAACACCACATAACTTTTTTTTCTTCATTCTACACTGAAGCTATTACTCCAGTTTTCAAACATAAGTCACATCGATTTTAAGCAATGTTGACTGGTAGTCGAATGGCCGAGTGGTTAGGCTCCTCGTCTGCGGGGTTCCATCGCCTGGGTTCGAGTCCTCGTCCTGGCCGCGTAATTTTTTTTTCTTAGGGGGTTAGGGGTAATTATCATAAATGGGCGGCTCTAGACCCCTTAAGTCATGATTATTCAGTAGTTTTAACAATGACGCTAATACATTGTTATTGCTCAATCAACTAGTTACACATAGCCCAGAGGTACATTAAAGCACTTTGAAAAACGGCTTCTGTCGACCTCTCCCAGTAGCTATAGTGGATAATGGGTTAGGTTATAGATCGTTCGACCGGGGTTCGAATTCGCTCTCTGCCTATTTTTCATTGACTATTTTGGTCTCCAAGTTTGTTGTTGGAGTGAGTTTAATTTAGGGGAAAATAAGGATCTGAGAACCCAAGTGTCTTCTACTCAGTGCGGTGTAGAAACGCCCATTTATGATAATTACCCCTAACCCTCCTAGGAAAAAAAATTACGCGTCTTGGCCGAGGTTTTTTTTTCTTCGCAGTTTTAACGCGCGCAATTCGCAATCTTATCTCTAAAAGAAATAATTTATATAGTCTTCAAATACCAACCGGAGTTAGCACAACGGCTTAATTAGCCAGGGTGAAGAGTCCTATGTTGGAGTCGGTCAATGTGTTCGGTCATAGGTCCGTACCCCTGAATTGCTTAGTGAACACTACCTTATTTGTTGTTCTTCATTTTCCCCTCACCACCAATGCAGACGTACGTTGTATTTTTTTCTTGATTTACTTAAAAAGAGGGGGAGGGGCAGTAATTAAAGGGTTACTTCAAAATGTTATTGAAATATTACAACAGTGAAATAATAAGCTAAGCCGCGCCTACAATCGGCGTTAACATTGCCACCCTACTCCCGAGTGTCGCGAGGCAGCGCCGTCTGTCTGATTTTGTGTTGTTTCCTTTAAGCCCGCGCTTTGCTGGTGACTTCTATTTGTTTAGCGCGCCCTCTATCGACATAAAATAAGTTGAATTTTCGGACAATTAATGCGGACAATTAAGGCGGCTCATTAACCCTGAAAACACAGTTTCCTGCGGCCTTTGAGCAGATGTAGGATAGAGCTATTACTCCAGCTTCCAAACCTATTAAGTCACATCGATTTCAAACAGTATTGACTGGTAGTCGAATGGCCGAGTGGTTAGGCTCCTCGTCTGTGGGGTTCCATCGCCTGGGTTCGAGTCCCCGTTCTGGCCGATGTCATTTTTTCCTCAGTTTTAACGAGCGCGATTTCGCAATCTTATCTTTAAAAGAATTAATTAATCGTCTTCAATCACCAACCGGAGTTAGCTCAGCGGCTTAATTCGTCAGGCTGGTACTGTCCGCGGAGTTCAGGTGCGCACCTTAGTATAGGGACGGAGCTCGTTTGCTTGCATAGGCGGCAAGAGCTAGGGCCTCGCTCCGTCAGTCCTCCCTTTACGGTTGCGCGGCCTACGGGTTACATGAACATGGACAGGGAAGGATGTGTGGTGGCGGCCGGGAATCCTAGAACCCAAAAGAGTCCTATATGGGAGTCGTTCAATGAGTAAAGTCATGGGTTCGAACCCCTGAATGCTTGGTCAACACCACATAACTTTTTTTTCTTCATTCTACACTGAAGCTATTACTCCAGTTTTCAAACATAAGTCACATCGATGTTAAGCAATGTTGATTGGTAGTCGAATGGCCGAGTGGTTAGGCTCCTCGTCTGCGGGGTTCCATCGCCTGGGTTCGAGTCCTCGTCCTGGCCGCGTAATTTTTTTTTCTAAGGGGGTTAGGGGTAATTATCATAAATGGGCGGCTCTAGACCCCTTACGTCATGATTATTCAGTAGTTTTAACAATGACGCTAATACATTGTTATTGCTCAATCAACTAGTTACACATAGCCCAGAGGTACATTAAAGCACTTTGAAAAACGGCTTCTGTCGACCTCTCCCAGTAGCTATAGTGGATAATGGGTTAGGTTATAGATCGTTCGACCGGGGTTCGAATTCGCTCTCTGCCTATTTTTCATTGACTATTTTGGTCTCCAAGTTTGTTGTTGGAGTGAGTTTAATTTAGGGGAAAATAAGGATCTGAGAACCCAAGTGTCTTCTACTCAGTGCGGTGTAGAAACGCCCATTTTTCTTCATTCTACACTGAAGCTATTACTCCAGTTTTCAAACATAAGTCACATCGATGTTAAGCAATGTTGATTGGTAGTCGAATGGCCGAGTGGTTAGGCTCCTCGTCTGCGGGGTTCCATCGCCTGGGTTCGAGTCCTCGTCCTGGCCGCGTAATTTTTTTTTCTAAGGGGGTTAGGGGTAATTATCATAAATGGGCGGCTCTAGACCCCTTACGTCATGATTATTCAGTAGTTTTAACAATGACGCTAATACATTGTTATTGCTCAATCAACTAGTTACACATAGCCCAGAGGTACATTAAAGCACTTTGAAAAACGGCTTCTGTCGACCTCTCCCAGTAGCTATAGTGGATAATGGGTTAGGTTATAGATCGTTCGACCGGGGTTCGAATTCGCTCTCTGCCTATTTTTCATTGACTATTTTGTCTCCAAGTTTGTTGTTGGAGTGAGTTTAATTTAGGGGAAAATAAGGATCTGAGAACCCAAGTGTCTTCTACTCAGTGCGGTGTAGAAACGCCCATTTATGATAATAATTACCCCTAATCCTCCTAGGAAAAAAAATTACGCGTCCTGGCCGAGGTTTTTTTTTCTTCGCAGTTTTAACGCGCGCAATTCGCAATCTTATCTCTATTTGCATCGCTGCGACGTAGCGGTCGGAAGATCCACATTCACTTTGTAAATTTGATCAATATGAGCAAGACGTACATGTAGCCTACGCTGATGTATACCCGGCCCGTTGACCAGCCAATTACTAGGTCGGCTGGCCATAACGGGTGCCTAAACGGAGGACTTCGATCCTAATGGTGGGGAATTGTGCAGGTTTGCGATTCCGATGGAGGTAGAGCCTGGTTTGGTGTTCGTTTTAGGAAACAAGGTAGGAGATATCTAAATCTTTGCCGGTGGTCGAACATGACACTGCTAAGGAGGTACAATTGTATGGAGCAGCCATGTCATTTTGTCAATGTGAAATTTGATTATGGTTATTCGGCTGCGGAAGGTCATAATAAGAATTTGGGCAAGTTCTTGTTTAAAATTCGTTCTTTTGAATACCATTTGTGTGTTTCCACATATACACTCTAAAAAAGAGGTGTAAGTTTTTGTTGGGTAAAAAGGTTGGGTACAAGAATTGTGTACTTTTTGCTCAAAATTGTGCAAAATGAGAATTTTTCATTTTACCTCTTCTTGTGTTAAATTTGGTACACATGCAAAAGGTTAAGTATGACCAAACGATGTGTACAAAATCTAGCAGTCCAGTTGAAAGGTCACTTGTTACCTCGCAAAAGGTTACAAGTATAGTTTACCTCTTATATAGGGTTTAAGTATACACAATAGTTCCGCAATGTGGTACACAACAACTAGGTAAACAGGCGCACGTGGGAAGGTTTACCCAATTTACGTGTCATTCAAGCATGCGCCGCGCCTCGATCGACGCCGGCCGCTTATCCAACATGGACGCCGTACACGAAAGACTGATCCGTTGGGGATTTGAAGACTTAATTCCTGTTTTTGATGGTGAGTTAATGAAGTTGAATTAGTGAGGTAAATGTTAATGAAGTTGGTTATGTTTATTTAATATTAGAGTGCTGATGATGCATGTATCTTATGTTGTGTGTGAGCATTGGAGGAATCTTATTCCACCATGGTGTGAGCAACTTCAGGCTAATGTTTAACCAACTTAACGGCCCTAAATAAATTTGACAGTTTGGCACTGCAACTTGCATACTGCAGCTTCAACGGTAGCCTGGAAATATATCCTCAAATCCTCCATCATTCATGGTTGGTCCATGGAGGTAGGAATGTTTGCATAAAATTAATGTGGGATTACGGGCAGCAGTTTGCTGAATCTGTCAATCCGGAGACAGGGGTCAGAAAGTAGGCTTAGTAATGGGCAAAGTTATCAACATTTGTACGTAGTGATAATGGCTATTGTTACGGCATTAGACCTATACTACTAGCTCAGCCAGTTCGATGTTTCGATTGCACATAGGCATCAACTAGACTGAACAATGCATTTTATAAACAAAACATGTCATGCTGTCAGTGTCACAGTCTGTCATTGGACGGGTGGTTTTAACATCACGTGGGTTTGTTTATCCAAAATTCTGTCTCACAATTTATTGCTCACACGAAACATTGAACTGGCTTATACTATAGGCCTAATACTAGGGCCTGTATTAACTGCATTGTGAAAAACGCAGTGGCTATCGTTACGCTAGATGTAACACATTTTTCAATTTCTATCATTACGGCATTTACTGCGCAAGCACGATGGATGACATGGCTGATTGATTATTTCGTCTGTATAATAATATATTGAGTCAAGTCCAATGTATGCTTTTGTGCATGAGAGGATGTGGTGAATTTTATCCTCATTGACACTAGTGCATATGGAATTTACTACTTTTTAGGCACTGTCCAGGTCAATCTTACTAGTGGGAAGTGGCCACTCATACAAAGTCAAAAAAATGTAATAAGTCGAACACATGTAACACTAACATATGTGATGTTATCTCGGAAAACACTTCACATGGTGAAATTAGTTGTTTTGGTGTTATATACATTAAATTAAAGAGAACACTGTGCTGTTTTCAAAACTGTTTTTAATTCATGATTGTAATTTTCTGTAACTCAAGTTATGCTCTCAGGAAGTTGTAAAAACCAGCTAGCTGACCTCATTTTGTGAAAGCAAGCTTTAAAGTTTTGAGTAAAAATTTCTTTGAGATTACAAAAAAAGACAGACTGAAAGATTGCAAATTAAAGTTGTATTTACATTAAACAATAAATATTTGGGGTTGTTTGTTTTATTAATGAGTAACAACAACTCAAATTGTCAAAACAAATATTTAAAAAATGGGGGACTATTTTTCCATTATCTTCAAACTAAGTTCGGCGACATCCGGCCGACGGGTTTTCCCAGATCGCATCACATAGTGTTATTAATTTCAATTTCAGTCAATTAATGGTTTCCCCTTTTTACAATTTTTTCCAACAGATAATGGTATAGATGAAGATGCCTTTGAGCTGTTGAATACAGATGCTATGAAAACTCTGATTACCAACATGGGCAAGCGCTTGAAGTTTTCTAAGCGCTTTGATGAGTATGCTGCAAGTGTGAGTCGCCTATAAAATTCATATGGTGTACACGTGTTTGAAGTGCCTACAAGCATTTAACACTACAAAGCTGCTGTGGAAGCACTTAAAATTGCATGAAATAACAACCAAAACTACAACAAAATTAGTTTGTGGTCAATCAACGTGTACAAATATTTATTACAGTGGCTACAGCTACAAGAGACATTTGGAGCGTGATCATGATGATCTTCAAGTTCACAATGCTCTGCCTGGTGCTTTCCCTGTCGAAACTCAAGTTGTCGGCGACCCTATAAATCAAGCAGAATCATTAGATGATGAATATAATGAAACAGATATTCCTAGACCCATAGAGCAGCTGATTCATCAAGTCAAAGATGACTCGACAGAATTTATCAATGCTTTAAAAAACTCCTCGTTACCATCATCAACTGTACACAACATAATTACTGACACCAGGGACCTGCTAGGTAAATTAGTAGGAGCTGTTGAGGAAACGTATATTCCTATTGCCGAGGATTTGTCAAATGCAGTCACGCCTTCAGAAGAAAAAGTGAATGATTTCCAGACTTTATTAAATGTGGTTAAGGATCCCTTTGAATCATTTAACCTATCCACTGAATACCGACGAACTCAGCATTGTCTCACGGAAGGTACACTAGTTGAGCCACAAGAGATAATCTTGGGTCATAAATTTAAGGCCACTCTAAACAAAACTACTGGAAGAACAGAGCAGAAAAGGGTGAAGGAAACCTTTCAGTACATCCCATTAGGAGAAAATCTGAAATTGTTTCTCAGTCAGCCAGGATGTATGAGAAGCATTGTTCAGGAACATACACAAATTGCTGAGGAAGGAATACTCAATTACTACCGTGATGGATCATATTGGAAAGAACAGAACATCAATAGACAACTTCTGAAAATAGATGTTTTGTTGTATGGGGATGATTTTGAGACTGCAAACCCTTTGGGGTCTAAAAAGGGAAGACATAAGGTGTTAGCCCTGTACATGTCTCTAGCTTGTTTGCCGAGAAAGTACCAATCTAAACTTGACAATATTCTTCTTGTCGCCTTAGCTAAATCTTCTCTTGTGTCCAAGTATGGAATAAATTCGATACTGGCACCAATCACACATGATCTTGAACAGCTGTATACTGATGGCCTGCACATCAACAGCACTAGAGAATTTTGTGCACTTGTGCAGCCAGCATTACTACAATTGATCGGTGATAACTTGGCCCTTAATTCAATTTTAGGGTTTGCAGGCAGCTTCAGTGCCAACTACTTTTGCAGGTTCTGTAAGACCCACAGAACAACAACACAAACTCAAGTCGTTGAAGATATAACTTCGCTTCGTACTCAAAGAAGTATTGATGATGACATACTAAGGGGTGACTTATCCCAAACTGGCTTGCAGCAGAACTGTGAACTGAACAAGCTTAGCTACTTCCATGTGGCTGATAATCGTGCCCCAGATATTATGCATGATTTTTTAGAGGGGATATTACCGTTGGAGTTCAAATTAGTTGTTGCTGAGCTCATCAGTCAAGATCTGTTCCTGTTGGATGATCTTAGTAGCAGAATTGAGGCTTTTAGCTATGGGTTTACAGAGCAGTCAAACCGGCCTTGTGCAATTCTCCCAGGACACCTGTCAAACCCATCTGGTGCAAGTGGGCAGAAAGCATCTCAAATGCATTGTCTGTCAATATTCTTCCCACTCATAATTGGTGACAAGGTACCAGAAGGATGCCAATTTTGGGACTTGCTCCTTATCCTTCTTGAAATTTACAAGTTGGTTTCATCTCCTAGTATCAGTGTGGAGGGTACTTTCTTCTTGAAGTCTAGAATAAAAGAGCATCACCAGTTATTTCTCCAGCTATTTCCGGCTCGTCATCTCATCCCTAAGCATCACCATCTCGTCCATTACCCAAGAGCAATTCGAATTCTTGGTCCTGTCATGCAGTATACCTGCATGAGACAAGAAGGGAAACATAAACCTCTTAAGAAGTGGGCAAAAACCTGCAATAACTACAAGAATATTACAAAAACAATAGCCAGTAAACACCAAGAAGCCCAGGCATACAGAGTGTTGAGGTTGCAGCACATTGACAGAACTTGTATTGACATTCAAAGCCAACTTGTGGTCAAGATCTCAGCTCTAAAGGATGATGATGAACTGTGTGGCTTACTTAATTGTACAGCCGACACTGAAGTCATACTTTGTAAGGTTGCTGTGATAAACGGATACAATTACAGAGCCAATGTCATGGTAATTACTGAATGGAATGGTGAATTACCAGAGTTTGCAAGGGTGGAACAGATCATAAAGATGGGATCTAATGTTGTGTTGATTGTGAAGCCTTGGATAACACACTTCCTGAATGATCATTTCCAAGCTTATGCAGCTTCAGAGGACTTTGAAAAGACACTGGAATTGAAAGAGCCGGACAGACTTTTTGACCACAAACCACTTCATGCTGTGAAGAGTTACAAGTGTAATGACAACACATGGTACATTCCAACACGTTTTATCATGGCGTAATACTTCAGTTTGAACTCACTGCATGACAAGACCAATCTCCCTTATTCCACTGCACAGTCTCGGCACTTAGCAGTGAATATTAAGGTATAGCAGTGTATTTCAGAAGTTTTATTTTGCTCTAATGTACATATATAGTATACATGTACATAGCAAACATTTGTCTGTTGTGGTAAAATCTTTTAGGGGTATTGAGTCAACCAGCATATTTTGTCTGGCTTGCTGACTTTAGTAAGCCACAATTTCAGAACTGTTACAAAAAGGCTGCTTTGCCAAGAAAACACACTTTAATAACAACAATAAAACATATGTTGTGTGACAAACTAAAACTATGAAAAATAAACAAATTACCTATTCACCACCATGCAATTAAAAAAGGCAAGCTATATGAAGTCGGCCTTCTTTGTGCATAGCAGATAATGTAAACAAATTATCATAAATCATAATGATGCACCACTACCGGTATGTACATGTACATGTATCTGTATATACATGTATGCTGTCTTCATACACATTGATTGTAAATATTTCTACTGTTGTCTCAAATATTTTCTTTCAAAAAATGCAGTGTGTTGTCAATGATTAACTGATATGTGTATTTTTTTATTTACAGCGTAGCATGGCACAGCAGATTTTACTTGACATCAGCCCAGATATACAGCATGTGCAAGCTGTAGCTAGTGGATCACAGTTGTGTCAGACCTTGGAAGGCAGCATTCCAAGTACCTCATGGGATACAGTCTCGTCAGTGTCCTTGCCATCAACTTTATGCCTGAGCTCTACTAGTCCTAGTATGTCAGATGACTGGGAGGAGGACGACGACGACGAGGAGGAGGAGGAGGAGGACAAGGAGGAGAAGATGGAATTCAGGTGTTCCCAAGTTAAGCGTCGCCGACACATTGTTCAGGATCCCAGCCCTGTGCCTCAAAAAAAGAAATCCAAAACTTCTAAATTTGTAAGTATAGATTCCTGCAGAGAAGTGCAAGAAATTGAATGCATATCGGCTTCAAGTGGTACAGCAGAATCCAAATGTATTGTTTCTAGCCTACGAGTCAATTAAGGCACACATTTTGAAGCTAATAGCAAGGACTCAAGGAGGAGATCTGCATTTGTGAGGGTGTTGTAATGTTCAAAGTTCTGGGGGTTTGCTGCCCTTAATCAGTTTTCTTTGGATGATTTGTGTACACGCAAAGTTTTGTCCGGAATTCAAAATGAATAATGGATAATGGATAAACACATCATGAGCAAGGCCAAACATTTCTGTCAGTGACTGCCTTGCAGCGACCCAGGCCGGGAATATAAGGGTGTGCTACCACAGCTGCCGGACTAAACCTGTCTTAGATCAAGGTTCGTGCAAAACAATACTGTGCCTGGGCCAGTTTAGTGTTTAAATAATCCTGACACAAACTGGTTGAAATAGTTGTAAAGGTGGTTGTAAGATTACGTTCAGAAAATGTAAATACGTGTATTTACACAAATTATTAACTTGTCACCTTCCAAGATTAATTTCGTCAACATTTGGGAGCATTTTTAACCATTTTGCATTATTTTGAAAATTGACTGGGTTCAGGCACAGGGTATTTTTTTTACAAACATTGATCCCATGCTGGTTCAGGCCAGCATTTGATGGGTAGTACACCCACAGATGCCTGTTGCAAGGCGGTCGCTGACAAATATTTCCAGCCTCGCTCTGAGTTGCTTGTGTGCTGTGGTCATCAGTCATCCGTTTAAAATTTCTGAAAGAAAAAGAATACATGCATACACGGCATCCGCGAACTAGTTAATCTTTCCATTACCAAAAACTAGATATGGAATTTTAATGTATTTATTGCTTTCTTCTGTGCAGGACGCCATTAAGATTTTAAGTAAATGTGCAAAAGGTGAAAGAGCAATCTGTGACATAAGCAAACACCACGTACTGACACCAAGGAACGGGAAGAGTATTGCCCAGTTGTGTGCTGCACACCTTGTGGAGATATATGGAGACAAGTAAGTATCAGAAAATGTCATTTACTTTCCCATAGTCCTGCAGGTTTAGTTGTGCTAAGGCACAATTCTTAAATACTTGAGCAATGAAAGAAAAGACACTTAATATTGATGTGGAATAACGTAATTCATCAATATAATTGATTTGTATGTACCTGTCCCCTTAAAACCTCATTCAGATGTAAAATTGTTTGAGCAAATTTAAATTATTAAAAATAACTGTAGTGGTTGGTATTTTATTAGCATTTCAAGTTAACATAAAGGGTTTTAAAATGTCAGTCAATCGACTCATAATTGCATGTAATAATTTATAGCCACTCTACAAAAAATGAAAATATGTCAGTTCAACCTATCCTTGCATTCACCACATCTTCTTTGAAACGTGCACTTTTGGTGTGAAATATAGGGATTTTTACTAATTATAGTGTGTGTTTGGTTTTTTTTAGCACCTAGAACAAACAAGTTTGAACCCTTTCCATTTACAAGCAAAACGTAATCACATTCTGTTTTTGTTTGTAATTTAACAAAATATTAGACCAAGTTCAGATGTCAAAGAAGATATGGCTGAGTCTATCATTACAGCGTTCCCGTGCCTTAAAGACCCTGAAGGGAAGGGATATGTAAGTAATGCAGTGTGTCTGTATGTTCTCTTAGTCTTCAGTATGGGGTGTAATTCCAGTAAGTCACACAGTTTGTGTCCCTAGTGACAATAACATGGTTCAAATTTCAAAGTAAAGGCCAACATATTTTATTGTTTGTCTATTTTCAACTACTAATTTTCCAACTACATGTACAATTAATATAAATTGTATGTCTAACCGTGTTTTACCCTAACGGTTCATTTAAATGATGTATTTAAAACAACTATTTAAAGCGAATGGTCATGATGGTGAACGTTTCTTTAAAAAATAATAATAAATAAATGAATCTGATCTAAATAATTCATTGTTGTCAATTACTTTTTTTTTTAAATAAAACAAATCATGATTTCTATTAACCCTGATGTAGAGCGATTTAATCTGAACACATTCACAGAATTTGATTTTCATAAGACAAAGCGCATGAATTGTGGGGCATGATAAACTAATAATATACATGATGTTGACATTTTTCTCCCTGATTACATAATTTAATTTTTAAAGGAACAATGGTATGCAAAGGGTTCGTCAAAGCGTCCTGCATTTGGTAGTTTGGAGTGCCACCTTAAGTACTTGAGAAGAGCAAGCAAGGCAAGAGATGGGACTCTACCCAAGCCAGCAAAGACCCCAAAAGATGAAGAGGCAGACCCACAGAGTGCTGGCACTAATACATCTTATGGTTGGTTATTTTTGTGATTTTTTTAAAGGAACAAAGTTGGCAAATTTTACTGATGTAGAACAAGCCTCTGAGGTTTTATTTTTTATTTTATTTGTTTAAATTATTTTTGTGGTGGTGGATGTTGCATGGATCATTACAGCATGGAGCTAGAGAGAATCTCATTTTACTGTACTATAAGTTACAGCAGCCAGTATCTGATAAATACATGTACATGGAAAATGCGTACACAAAGCTAATGGCAGATAAGAAGTGTTTTGCTTGAATTAGTCCATCGATGTGCATATTCTTGTTTGTTATCGTCCCTCAAGTTGCCCTCATATTCCAAGGATTTTGGTTGTAAATGAAAACAATCTGCACTTTGTTGTTTTCAATGTGCATACAGATTGTTTTCGTTATTATACTTATAGTTTCTCATTTGCTAAGAAACTAAGCTTAAGATAATTGGATGTAAAATGTCTCATTGCAGATATACAAGAGATGAAAACCTATACAGAGTGGTTGAAACACAACAAGGATCCTTCGGAAGTTAGAGGAGTGATGAAGGACACAGTGCAGTACCGGAAAGATTTTATCCATTCCGTCTCTGGTCACCATGAGAGCGGCAAAGGAGACAAAACAAAGCCAGATTTGGATGAGATATTTGAGATGTTTCCTCGCATCATGGATCAAGGCATGGTATGTTTAAAATAATCATCACAAACAATGAATGTTTACGAGTGCAATGGAAGGATACTTTCATGAGGTATTGTGACAGATGGAATATTCCATTCCAATTGGCAATTTAAAGCCAAGCAGATTGCATCTGTCACTGAATGAAATGTATGTTTCCATCGCACGAATGTACAACGTCTGAATATAATCATCCCCGTCTGATTGGTCAAAACCACCCAAAAACATGGCTGTGCAATGGAACTTTTACATTTGTGTTTTAGCAACGAGGCACCGCCTTGGTGTTTTTTGGGGGCGAGAGAACATGAAAAATTCAGCAACATTTGACCAACAACGCACCAATCAGATGACGGAGAAACTGGATTGGTTCTTCCAGTAGGGGGTTGTGTGTGTGGACAAATTGAGGCATACATGTATGTAATACAAATGCCCTTGTAGAGAGTACAGAATTCCCAGTGGTAGGTAGAAGAAGAAAAAGTAAACAAATGACAAATGAAAAAACTGTAACAACAGACAACGGTGTCTGTCTCGGCATGAATTTTAACACATAATGTTGATGCCCTTTTTTTCTTACTGCGCAGATTCAGCAAGACTACGCTGAACTCTTTGCCAGCAAGGCAAACCTACTATACCAGAAGTGGCCAGCCCTCTCTACCTGCATATTAGTGTATGCTAATGGAATTGCCCATTCATGGAAAAGAAACTTCGGTGTAGAGCATCGGGATGACCAGGATTTTAGTGATGGTATGAAAATGTGGCAAAGTAAACAGCATTATTATTGTCTTTGGTATTTGCATTGTCTGAGATAGGTTTGAGGGGACTTTTAATTTTGCATTGAAACTCTAGAAGTAGGAACATTAATCATGTTTATGTTACAAATCAAATCACTGATTGCAGCATGTACCGTTACCTTGTTCAGCCTACTGCAAAACTACTGTAATGAAGAATACATTAGCAATTAATTCAAAGCTAAAGAACTCCAAATTTAAAGTCCTTTTAACAAAGAAATCAATTTGATCCTGTATGAAAACAGCTGGAAACTTTAGCCATAATTTGTAAGCAATTTTGTTTGCTTAAATTGTCAAAATGTGCAAATGTGTAAAGGTTTTTTTTTCTTCTAATTTTATTCTGTTAACATGCAGATGAAAGGGCCAATCTGGCATTTGTTGTTCTTGCGCACCTCTTCGAAGGGAGGAAGTCCGAGAAGGGAGGAAGGGCCTCTTCCAAGGAAACACTGGAGTGTTTCATAGACTTCAAGAAGGTAATAACAACTATTATATATTTAATATTAAGTTTTGCAATTCAATTAACTACACCACTATATACTCTGTGGTTGGTTGATGATCGTTATAGGATTTGTACACGGGTTGAGATCGTGCACGTTGTGTCAATCATGGACCCATTGTTTGCCTCCCAACTTTTTCCGACGGCTCTCATTGGTTTCGTACACGAATCTCAAACGAGGACGTCCTCTATTAAACACCCCCCCCCCCCCCACACACATTTTCTTTTAGTACATGACGTTATAGGGACATTCTGTATGGTTTGTGTGCTTAAGGAAAACTCTCTGAACTAAACATTTTTAACATCACCCGAATTTGTCGTCTCCATTTTCTTTTATTGTATAACCCAATAACCCTAACCCTACCTCAGGACCCCTTTACTGGAGAACCATAATGTTATGGGAACACGGAAATGTACCCACAACTCAGCCAGATATTTTCCAACAAAAGAAAGTATCCCCCTCCACCCCCCCCCCCCCCCCCCCCCCCCAAAAAAAATGCCTGTTATCAACTATCCACCAATCAGATGACACGGATTTGTTTGGGTGTTGTATAAATGACAATAATTTAACATGGAAAATGGACTTAAATAATTTGTATTTGTCAATGCTTTCTTTTAGGAAGGTGTCAGTGTGGCAAACTATCTGAAGACTATTGATGGGAGGACACGAAGCCAGCCATTCATCCTAGCACTGGGAGGAAACTTTGCAAAACCTGGACAATGCTTCGTTATCATCGAGCGACAGGCTTTGGAGTGTGACACACTCCTGGGTGCAGTAGACTTGTGCTACAAGGCACATCAGGTCCTTGACTTGAAATATGCCCCTCAGGTTACCGTCGTGTGGAATTTCATGGACAACCTTGTCTATGATGTACAAGTCCCCAATGAAGCAGGAGCTGTGAGGGCATTTAGGGCCTATTATCACTTTTCTCAGAGTTAGAGAAGACTTGTAGCCATACTTCCAAAGTTCATCAAGTGGTGAATTTCATTTATGTTTTAAAGTTTTTTTAGAGATTTTTAGCCTGATGTTGTTTGATTCATAAGTGGACATTTTTTGAATATCCATCTATCTCTTTTTAAATGCACACAAATTACTGAGGGGTGGTGTTGATTTACACTTGTTTTAAACAAAAGGAGCTTAAAATGCTCTTCTCTAATCATTGATCTTTTTTGGCAATCAAGTGCAAGAAGCACACATGTTGGATTTTATACTGAGTTGAACAAATACTATGGGGGTGGTGTTGAATTACATCCCTTTTTAAAGCACAAAGAACTAACAAATATCGTCTTTAATGGTTGATTTCTACTTTGGCCATTAAAAGTGATTTTTAAACTGACAAAAATACTGAGGGGGTGGTGTTGAATTACATCCCTTTTTAAAGCACAAAGAACTAAAAAATATCGTCTTTAATGGTTGATTTCTACTTTGGCCATTAAGTGATTTTTAAACTGACAAAAATACTGAGGGGGTGGTGTTGAATTACATCCCTTTTTAAAGCACAAAGAACTAAAAAATATCGTCTTTAATGGTTGATTTCTACTTTGGCCATTAAAAGTGATTTTTAAACTGACAAAAATACTGAGGGGGTGGTGTTGAATTACATCCCTTTTTAAAGCACAAAGAACTAAAAAATATCGTCTTTAATGGTTGATTTCTACTTTGGCCATTAAGTGATTTTTAAACTGACAAAAATACTGAGGGGGTGGTGTTGAATTACATCCCTTTTTAAAGCACAAAGAACTAAAAAATATCGTCTTTAATGGTTGATTTCTACTTTGGCCATTAAGTGATTTTTAAACTGACAAAAATACTGAGGGGGTGGTGTTGAATTACATCCCTTTTTAAAAGCAAAAAGAACTAAAACAAAATCTTTAATCATTGATCTTCATTTTGGCCATCAAGTATGTGGAGATTTGTTTGCTTTTCAGCTTAATAAGACATACCTGTCAGACAAGGTCTACTCAAGATGCACCAATTCTAGTTATGATGTACTTTTGGGCATATACAATTAACGTCCAGACGCACATGCTTTGTTCAATTTGTTAGCTTAAAAGTATTAATTGTTAAATGTTTACAGTGAAGATGTTTGGAGTTAAACGTTTTTAATAAAAAAGTTAAACCTAATTTCTTGTCATGTTCTATATTACAGGTAGCCCCCCCCCCCCCTGCCCCCACCTGAAACGTTTTGTTTAGGTGTTTTTTGCCCAATTATTGATTTAAAAGAAACCCATGTGTTGGGTTACTTTATTACACATTTGTGCTGAGTAAGAAAAAAGTACCCAATTCCTGGCTAAGAAAATAACACAACACCTGGGTAAGATGAGTGTTGGGTAAAGTTTACCCAAGTATGGAGTAAAAAGGGAACATGGTCGTTACTTGGGTAAACTAATTTACCCGACATCGTTGGGCTACTTTTTAACACAGGTACATGGTTAAAATTGCACAGGAATGTGCGATTTTTTTAAGTTTTCATGTTGTGCAATAATGTTACACAAGTGGACAACCATGTTCCCTTTTTACTCTCGAAAAGGTAGTAATTTTACCCAATATTGGGCAATTATTTCTTAGAGTGTACCATGTAGGAATTCCTCAATGTATATACGTACGTTGAGGCTGACAGGGTCAGCGCGACGGGCGTGGTACATTAGGTAGGCGTACGCAGTCTTTGTATTGTACAAAGCTATTGTACAACGCTATTGCACAAAGCTATATTGTACTTTGGATAATAGCACGCGCTCAAGCATGCACGACACGACACTGCGAGAAGAAGATGGCCTCGCATTCCTGCGGAATTTTCACGAAGGCGTGGGTATTGTCCAAAGGTATGTGGATATGGGAATTTGGTTATTTATAAGTAGGCCTATGTCGGACCGGGTTTTATCATGGTTCTTATAGTAGTACTCTTTAGTAAAGAAAATGCCGGTCCGGTTATCAGAGTATACCAAATCTATGAGTAATGCAAGGGTGTCTAAAATAAAGAAGACGTAAGGTGGCTTTCAAAATGCAAAGCATGTACATGTACATTTTATTTGTAATCCTTAGCGTCGCCGTGAGTATATTAGTGGAAGCTTTGGCACAGTATAGTACGGCTATTACGTATGTTCGGCTTTCCTGACAATTCTGAGATTTGAGGAAGTAAGGCCTACGGCAGTTAAACCCAGCAGGTTTAGTAAACCCTTCCTGGTTATGGGTATATGATTAACGGTTGTTCTCCTTTGTTTCACAGTTATTGATTTGTTCTTTACAAATATGATTCACGTTCATATCTTCGTGACAATTGTGCGTAAAAAGGAAGCTTGATCCCCAATAGGTTGATCGAAATAATGAATTTGGCAAACCTTTGGGCAGATTTGCGGAGAATAGCTGTGAAAAGGCATATAGAAAATGTTCAAGCTCTAAGGCCACCGTAGCGCCAGCTTATGCAATTATGTTAGTGGAACTTCATGGGCATTAGCGGATGTTTCATATCAGATGCGGCGAATGAGTCCGTAGGTAGCCAAGTGACTACCAGGTGAGGGGTTGTTTTTTTTCCAAACTTTGTCTAAATTCAGAATGAGTGGTTTATCTCAGAGGAAAACTTTGTAGTCCTATATAAGGACATATGTCAGACCTTTTCTGAATTTAAAATATTATCACTGGTGACTGTAAAGGCAGTTCACCGTGAATATGGGTATGCTGGTAGCAAGAGGTAGGATGGACAAGGTTAGAACGATGGATTTATCCCTCTGTGATTTAACAGACACATCACCGTTTATGTATTTCACGTTTCTCTTGATTTAATCCCATTTGTACAGGACATGTGACGACTAGTATGGGAGTCTGGTGAAGCAGAATCTTCATTACCAGAGGCACTAACACAATGGAGGAGGTCCTTGGAGCGATAGAGGGGTAAAGCTTTGCCCTGGGTCTCCAAGGTTTAGGAGTGATAATAGGCCCCTAGAAAGGGTATTTATAGTTAGTCCCTGAAATTGGTTTATGTTTGGCACAGCCCAGGCGATCAGACCTTGATTGTTATGGGAGTGTGTGTACAAGGCGGCGAAGCCCCACGGCAAAGCCACAGGGCATGAGATGGCAAGTTGTATGGTGTTAACCTGCAAACAGGAATGAGAGGGTGGTGAAGTAAATACGTGCATATTTACTTTAACATTCCGTTCATGATAGCCAAAATTCACCAAAGAAATAGAATGGGAAACGGTGAACTAATGCGTTTGGCTATCGGTTGCAATCAAAGTTCACTATTTTAACTGAAGACAGAGGCCGCTTTTGCGCTGCCTTGCAATAGCACATTCCATCCGTTGAATTATATTCACTCTTTTGAAGCATGTGGCTCAATGTATTCCAAGCGAGAATGGAGAAAATTCGCACTTGTGGACTGGGAACAACCATGCCTCCTCATGCGTTGATGTTAAACAATATTGTATAGAGTAAGTTTAGCCAAGATATAGATATTAATCAAGGATTATACACAAAGGTAGTATATCTTGGTGAGAGGAAGTTCCCAAACGGTGTTGGTGGAAAGTACAGTAGGCATGTACGATGGGAACATGTACAGTAAAAGGCAACTGTATAGGTCTAAGGAGAATATATTAATTTTCAGTTGTGGTTGCACTTGCAGGATTTGGTTGCTCTAGATGACCATAGTCTTGGCGGAGTGTAACAATGAACAGAAGATAAGGGTCAGACTCAAGTGTGGTCTCTCGGCGGGGTTGGGCGCCCCGATGTTGGCAAATATTACCCAGAAAATGGTGTCTGGTAAATAGTTGGTAATTGCCCTTAAAGTGATAATGATAAATGTAACGCTTGGCTCACAACGAAATATGTGAAAGTGATGTCTGTGAAAGGACTGCAACCAAGTATCTGGGAACAATTTTCTATTTACAAATTGTATGTGCATATCAGACAACAAATTTCGGAGTCTGGCGATTTATATGACATTGTGGTCAATTCCTTGGAAGAGTATTACTGAAAGTGGACAATTGTTGCTGTCTAATAAACGGCAAGCATTACAGCAATGGACACTGAGCGTCAAAATCGGAAGGGGTTTTTGATCTTTTGCTGGAGTAGACGTGCTGTACCTATATGATATGGGAAATAGTAGTGAAATGGTGGGAGGAAACAAACACAGGCCCCGCATACAAATTGTTTGGCTAAAATAAGGTCTTCAGAAAGACTAGTCATATCCTAAACAACGAGTTATTTCGATTGAATATTTTCTGGCTGTTAAACCTTGCTAATCCTTAGTGCGCAAACTGTTGCGTGAGTTTACCTTAACGAAAGTTGCCACCATGGTATGTTTGTTTCCAAAATCGGAAATAATGTTTTGTTGACCCTAATAAAGGATTATATTACTGCATAATACTTTTATCAACTAAGGCATGTTTGGAATGAGTCGGTTAAGCCGAACAAATTTGCTGCAGTTAAACTGTTGGGAAAATAAATAAATAAATAAAAAATCTTACAGTTGATATTATGCAGTAGATGCGCATGTCAAGATGCAAAATGCTAAACAAAGGTTACCGGTGATAAGCATTTGCCTAAATAATTTAGGTACGTCAGTGTGGACGAAGTAGTTCAATTTAAGCCCGATGTCAAGAACTTCTAACTGTGAATCTTATCTTGTGAATTCCTATGTCTTTAACTGACTCCTGTTAGATGATACTGCTGCTAATCCAAGATATGCCGTACATAATGTGTATATGTACAGGTAATGCATGTGTACATAGGCAGGGCAGTGTTTTGGCATGATCAGAGTAACATACCCCATGGGGATGTGTGTTTGGACTAGGGTATAAAATAGATAAGAGGGCTGGCAAGTTTTGCGGTTGGTTTTATTGTTTTCTCTAACAAGTTTCATGGTAAGCAAGAGATGGGACAGAGGTAACCCCTCCCCCCTTCTTTTGTGGTGTTTAGTGTTTTCCGGAGTGTTATGGTTTCTCCAAAATTCTGTTTAGATTTTTGGGGGATGCTATAGGTGACCATGGTATAGACAGGGAAAAGCCCCGTTTATACAAAATGACATAAAAAGCCATTCATAAAAATGAAGTGAAACGCCCCGTTTATACAAAATGAGATGAAAGTCATTCATAAAAAATGAGGTGAAAAGCCATTCATAAGAAATGAGGTAAAAAAGCCCCATTTATAGAAATGAGGTAAAAAGCCCCATTCATAGAAATGAGGTAAAAAGCCCCATTCATAGAAATGAGGTAAAAATCCCCAATCATAGAAATGAGGTAGAAATCCCCAATCATAGAAATGAGCTAAAAAGCCCCATTCATAGAAATGAGGTAAAAAACCCCATTCATAGAAATGAGGTAAAAGCCCCAATCATAGAAATGAGGTGAACAGCCCCAATCATAGAAATGGGATGAACAGCCCTATTCATAGAAATGAGGTGAAAAGCCCTATTCATAGAAATGAGGTGAAAAGCCCCATTCATAGAGATGAGGTAAAAAGCCCCATTCATAGAGATGAGGTAAAAAGCCCCATTCATAGAGATGAGGTGAAAAGCCCCATTCATAGAGATGAGGTGAAAAGCCCCATTTATATAAATGAGGTGAAAAGCCCCATTCATAGAGATGAGGTGAAAAGCCCCTTTTATAGAAAGGAGGTGGAAAGTTCCATTCATAGAATTGAGGTGAAAAGTCCCATTCATAAAACTGAGGTGAAAACCCCCATTCATAGAAATGAGGTGAAAACCCCCATTCATAGAAATTAGGTGAAAACCCCCATTCATAGAAATGAGGTGAAAAGCTCCATTCATGGAAAAGAGGTGAAAAGTCCCATTCATGAAAATGAGGTGAAGAGCAAAATAAATATTTTTTATTTTTTGACGGGTGGAAAACCTGATTTGTAGACATGAATGGTTTAAAAGCACCGTTGAAAGGCATGAAATAGAAAGCCCCATATACAAATATATAAATTGAGGCAAAAGGCTATAGATGGGTGAGGGGGAAGGCCCTAGAGATCGATGTGGGGAAAAGCCCCGGAGATCGATGTGGGGAGAAGCCCCGAAGATCGATGTGAGGAAAAGCCCCGGAGATCGATGCGGGTAAAATCCCCAGAGATCGATGTGGGGAAAAATCCCCAGAAATAGATGTGGGGAAAGGCCCCAGGCCGAGGGGTGGGGAAAGGCCCCAGAGAAATGGGGAAAAGCCCTATAGTTAAATGTAAGGAAAAAACCTAGATTTTAATGTGAGAAAAAGCCTCGGATATTAATGTGGGGAAAGGCCCCAGGGAGATATGTATAGAAAACCTCCAGAAATAGATGTGGGGGAAAGCCGGAGATTATTGTTAGGCAAAACCCAGAGTTTAATGTGGAAAAAACAACAGACGTTGATGTTTATTTTTGACAGGTGGAAAACCTGATTTGTAGACATGAATGGTCAAAAGCACCGTTGATAGGCATGAAATAGAAAGCCCCATATACAAATATATCAATTGAGGCGAAAGGCTATTGATGGGTGTGGGGGAAGGCCCTAGAGATCGATGTGGGGAAAAGCCCCGGAGATCGATGTGGGGAAAAGCCCCGGAGATCGATGTGGGGAAAAGCCCCGGAGATCGGTGTGGGGAGAAGCCCCGGAGATCGATGTGGGAAAAATCCCCAGAGATCGATGTGGGGAAAAATCCCCAGAAATAGATGTGGGGAAAGGCCCCAGGCTGAGGGGTGGGGAAAGGCCCCAGAGAAATGGGGAAAAGCCCTATAGTTAGATGTAAGGAAAGAACCTAGATTTTAATGTGAGGAAAAGCCTCGGATATTAATGTGGGGAAAGGCCCCAGGGAGATATGTATAGAAACCTCCAGAAATAGATGTGGGGAAAAGCCGGAGATTAATGTTTAATGTGGGAAAACAACAGACATTGATGTTTATTTTTGACAGGTGGAAAACCTGATTTGTAGACATGAATGGTCAAAAGCACCGTTGATAGGCATGAAATAGAAAGCCCCATATACAAAGATATAAATTGAGGCGAAAGGCTATTGATGGGTGTAGGGGGAGGCCCTAGAGATCGATGTGGGAAAAAGCCCCGGAGATCGATGCGGGGAAGAAAAAAACCAGAAATAGATGTGGGAAAATGCCCCAGGCTGAGAGGTGGGGGAAAGGCCCCAGGTTGAGATGGGGAAAGGCCCCAGAGAAATGGGAAAAAGCAAGGAATTAAATGTAAGGGAAAACCTAGAATTTAATGTGAGGAAAAGGCTGGGATGTTAATGTCAGACAAAAACCCAGAGTTTAATGTGGACAAAACCAGACATTGATGTGGGGAAAGGCCTAAGGCAGAAAGGTGGGGGAAAGGCCCCAGAAAAAAATGCGGGGAAAAGCCCCAGAGATCGATGTGGGGAAAAGCCCCAGAGATCGATGTGGGGAAAAGCCCCAGAGATCGATATGGGGAAAAGCCCCAGAGATCGATGTGAAGAAAAGCCTCAGAAATAAATGCGGGGAAAAGCCCCAGGTAGGGATGGGGAAAGGCCCAGAAAGAGATGTGGGGAAGAGCCCTAGATATTGATGTTGGCGAAGGCACAAGGCAGAGGTTGGGAAAGGCCCAATTTGTAATAATGTATTGATGAAAAGGGGAATAGCCCCAGTGAATTAAGAAGGCAGGTAAAGGTATCTGTTATGTTTTATATGTTGTATTAGTTATTCGGCCAAGAATGGCAACAAACGAACAATATGCTTGTGCAGAAAGTATGATAATGTAATAATGTAATAAAGCAACAAAGCAACAAACAAGGGCAAGCAAAGGGTTATGAATATTACTTAGACAGCAATAGGAAGTCAAGGTTGTTACAATAGAAGACAAAACAGGAACGAGGCAATACCAACATAAAATAGTCAAGAACGATGAAATGAATAATGAAGCGGGTATTTATGGTAAATTGGATCTAAAACGTATAAGGTTTGACGCTTGTAGGTTGTAGATATTGCCTAATAAAACAGAGGCATGACAATGGGGGCAACAACCCCAGTTTAAATAGCACGGGGTTATTTATGTGTATTCTGTATTCCCCTTAAATGTAAGCCAGATAGGCCGATTCAGTGGCCACAGATTCTCGGGAGGTCGACAACTCGCATTGCATGATTTTGACGTCTGACCAATTGGTAGCTATGCTGTCCGGCGGGATTCTTCGCCTTAGCGTGATTTTCTGCACTTGGGTTGAGTTAACGTATTTCACTTGTAGGCAAATTATACCCACTTGGTTTTAGTAATGGTTGGGGTTTTTTCGTTTCTAAATGCGACTCCCATTACTGTTAATAAAGAGAAAAGGAAACCTTTAAGCACTTCAAGGTTTTAGTTACCTGCTTGTATGAAATTACACAAAGGTTAAAATTGCACTGTGCAAGTGTTTGGCCATGCCCACGTCACGCTACAAGACACTCACTATGGCGGGCGTGGCCCAATCGATGAATTTTGATGTCCACGGTTTTGTTTTGCAAATAACAGTGAAGTTTAATAAATAAAGCAAACAACAAATGAGATAAACCCCGGTTATAGCCATGAGATAATAAAACCTCTAGGGGAAATGGGACTAACAATAATAATTGGGGAATGAGTACCGTAAATAAAGGAAGCAGGCCGCAGAATGAGTTAGGCAAAGCGCATTATCAGGAGATAAATATCAAGGCCACTGTCGGCTAATCAATCATAAGGAGGAGGTAAATCATGATTTTGAATACTTTGGGGCTAGCATGCATCAGTGGATATATTTTAAATTTTTAGCTGAGCTAACCGATTTACATAAGAATACTTTGCAGGAAGGATCATGATGCATTGAAGTGGCAGAGTGCTGTAGCAAGCACTGACCTCGTTCGGCATACAAGACGACGGCCGCGTGACAACACGCCTACGAGGGACGGAGGAAGGATGCAAGTCAGGTTTAGAACTTTGGCACATCAGAAGTGAAAGCACATCATTGGGTACTCTTCAAAACAATGGCCTCGTCTGGCGCACCAATTGAAGGGGTTACGATGAAGAAGGGACATCTGGAAAGTATTGGAGATTGTGAGTATTGTTTGAAACGAAATAACACGGAGATTCTGCCCAGCAGTCCAGTGAGGCTGGTAAGTACAGGTCAGACTCATTTCGTCCACTCTGTTTTGCCGTCGAAGCTTGGTGCTCCCAAAGTTAATGGCATTGTGACGGAAAGTGCAATGACTTAGTGCTGTTATGCTATTGTAATTATAACCTTATGAATGAAATGTAACCCAGGGTGTACGTGACCTGTAGTTGCGCGCGCTGGCTGGGCGGAGCTTACCGCTCAGTGACTCGCTGCGTGAATGCACGAGATTGTGTAACAAAGCCTATAGGTGTAAGTACATGTAGGTGTTTTTTACATGGTGTACGTGTTTACCTGGGTGGTACGTAATGCGTGTTCATGGTTAGTTGGTGGAGTGCCGCGCCACCGGAAAAAGTACAGTACATGTAGGTTCACGACTTGTGTTTCTGAGTTGTACGTAATTTGCGCACGCCACTAGTGCATTGTATATGCTGTGGTTCATTGTATATGAGATAATATATTATGTACGCTATAGTGCATTGTATATGCTGTAGTACATTGCGTATGCTGCAGTACACTGCGTATGCTGTTGTGCACTGCGTATGCTGTTGGACATTACGTAGTTGGGCGTTGCGCATGGCGTTGCACATTGTTGATGCTGTCGCGCGTTGCGTATGGCGTTGCACATTGTTGATGCGGTTGCGCGTTGCTGCTGTAAGCAGTAGGTTTTCCTCCCCAGTAATTAGGAACTCAGGAAAGGAAACAGCCCCAATTGAATCGTAATTATCGTACATTGTATTGATTGTTGAGAATAAATCATCATTGTTGATCTTTGTAGGCCTATACCGACAATAAGGTGTCTTTGTTCACAGGTTTATTGTGTAATTAACAGAGAGTAATCGCCATCATCATAATCGGTGGTATATGTCCACCAAAACGGACCTGCACCCTTAGCCTTTAGGTTGCTCTGAGTGATCTCTCGTATAGGGAAGAGCCTTGGGTTGGGAAGATTGTCGTCGGTTTAATGGGTGTCCGACTTATCGTAACAGCCTTAGGTTGGCCTGGGGAGTTCCCGCCACAGTATGCTGCATTTTGCTTGTTTCCTTTTGTTGCTTGTTTCCTTTTGTTGCTTGTTCCACTTTCTCACAATTTTGGGAAGAAAGGACTAAAGGTAAATGTTAGTGTTGGCTGTGATTTCATTGATTTGTTCGTTGTTCCCCCTGCGCAGTCAAGTAAAGTTTTGGTTTCAGGACGGTAGGTTTTAATTTTAACAATATGTTGTGGAGGATTTTGTATATGTAACATTTTAGGGAATTCGAATAGCGCTGGTCGACTGGGATGAGGATGTCCTTTAATTTGAAGCAACCTGGAGGTATAATGGGCGGCGGCCAAATTTCGCCGATGGATGGGCTCGGTGAGAAAGCGGTTTTCACTCGAAATTTGCTGACGGGCAAGACGAGAGGTCGTTTTAGGCAGCTCAGATTTCAGCATGTATATATGTCGTCGAGACGGAGACAAACTATATGCATTGTAAGAATGGTCAAGGTGCTACAATCCATCTCGGGGTAGTCCAGGCTTTCACTATTTTGCAACATGCCAAGGGCTGGTGAGGCGACACCGTGTGACAAAGCGAAATTAAGAATTGGTCGGCTACAGCAGTAAGGGAACAATGAGAAAAGTACAATGCATAAAGGTAAGGCAGCTTGAGACGACTCTATGAGGAATAGTGAAAGTTGCCAAACGCCTTGCGGTAGTGTGCAAACAAGGATGGTACCTGCAAAACATGGGCTTGTCCTCATTTGAGGGTTAGTGGCTAGAGGATCCTGTCGGCAGGGAACAACACATCAAGACCATTAACTGGTAGACAAATCGATACAAAAACTATTGGTGGCAAAGGCTGTGTATCCCGAGGATAATCACGGGTAAGATTAGGGCTGAGAAATGGGATGAGATATGGGATGGGATGGGGGTTGTGGGGTAGAGGAAGAGAGAATAGTGGATTGGATTGGGGGTCTAAGTTCGGAGCGAAGAATCCTTCTACCCATACCTAAGATCAAATGTGGACTCTGGAGTCCGAACAAAGCAGCGATGCAAATACTTTACTATTTGCATCGCTGCGACGTAGCGGTCGGAAGATCCACATTCACTTTGTGAATTTGGTCACTACGAGAGAGAACGGTAAGTCGAAGAAGCCTTTGGTTTGTCGCTCCGAGGACAGGTAAGATCCAAAATATTTATCCCACCCACCCTCCCCATACTGGTTGGTCCTGCTGTTCGGATTCTATAGTCTCTACGCTCGAATCCTTCTACCCATACCTAAGATCAAATGTGGACTCTGGAGTCCGAACAAAGCAGCGATGCAAATACTTTACTAAAAGAATTAATATATAGTCTTCAAATACCAACCGGAGTTAGCACAACGGTTTAATTAGCCAGGGTGAAGAGTCCTATGTTGGAGTCGGTCAATGTGTTCGGTCATAGGTCCGTACCCCTGAATTGCTTAGTGAACACTACCTTATTTGTTGTTCTTCATTTTCCCCTCACCACCAATGCAGACGTACGTTGTATTTTTTTCTTGATTTACTTAAAAAGAAGGGGAGGGGCAGTAATGAAAGGGTTACTTCAAAATGTTATTGAAATATTACAACAGTGAAATAATAAGCTAAGCCGCGCCTACAATCGGCGTTAACATTGCCACCCTACTCCCGAGTGTCGCGAGGCAGCGCCGTCTGCCTGATTTTGTGTTGTTTCCTTTATGCCCGCGCTTTGCTGGTGACTTCTATTTGTTTAGCGCGCCCTCTATCGACATAAAATAAGTTGAATTTTCGGACAATTAATGCGGACAATTAAGGCGGCTCATTAACCCTGAAAACACAGTTTCCCGCGGCCTTTGAGCAGATGTAGGATAGAGCTATTACTCCAGCTTCCAAACCTATTAAGTCACATCGATTTCAAACAGTGTTGACTGGTAGTCGAATGGCCGAGTGGTTAGGCTCCTCGTCTGTGGGGTTCCATCGCCTGGGTTCGAGTCCCCGTTCTGGCCGATGTCATTTTTTCCTCAGTTTTAACGAGCGCGATTTCGCAATCTTATCTTTAAAAGAATTAATTAATCGTCTTCAATCACCAACCGGAGTTAGCTCAGCGGCTTAATTCGTCAGGCTGGTACTGTCCGCGGAGTTCAGGTGCGCACCTTAGTATAGGGACGGAGCTCGTTTGCTTGCATAGGCGGCAAGAGCTAGGGCCTCGCTCCGTCAGTCCTCCCTTTACGGTTGCGCGGCCTACGGGTTACATGAACATGGACAGGGAAGGATGTGTGGTGGGCCGGGAATCCTAGAACCCAAAAGAGTCCTATATGGGAGTCGTTCAATGAGTAAAGTCATGGGTTCGAACCCCTGAATGCTTGGTCAACACCACATAACTTTTTTTTCCTCATTCTACACTGAAGCTATTACTCCAGTTTTCAAACATAAGTCACATCGATTTTAAGCAATGTTGACTGGTAGTCGAATGGCCGAGTGGTTAGGCTCCTCGTCTGCGGGGTTCCATCGCCTGGGTTCTCGTCCTGGCCGCGTAATTTTTTTTTCTTAGGGGGTTAGGGGTAATTATTATAAATGGGCGGCTCTAGACCCGTTACGTCATGATTATTCAGTAGTTTTAACAATGACGCTAATACATTGTTATTGCTCAATCAACTAGTTACACATAGCCCAGAGGTACATTAAAGCACTTTGAAAAACGGCTTCTGTCGACCTCTCCCAGTAGCTATAGTGGATAATGGGTTAGGTTATAGATCGTTCGACCGGGGTTCGAATTCGCTCTCTGCCTATTTTTCATTGACTATTTTGGTCTCCAAGTTTGTTGTTGGAGTGAGTTTAATTTAGGGGAAAATAAGGATCTGAGAACCCAAGTGTCTTCTACTCAGTGTGGTGTAGAAACGCCCATTTATGATAATTACCCCTAACCCTCCTAGGAAAAAAAATTACGCGTCTTGGCCGAGTTTTTTTTTTCTTCGCAGTTTTAACGCGCGCAATTCGCAATCTTATCTCTAAAAGAATTAATTTATATAGTCTTCAAATACCAACCGGAGTTAGCACAACGGCTTAATTAGCCAGGGTGAAGAGTCCTATGTTGGAGTCGGTCAATGTGTTCGGTCATAGGTCCGTACCCCTGAATTGCTTAGTGAACACTACCTTATTTGTTGTTCTTCATTTTCCCCTCACCACCAATGCAGACGTACGTTATATTTTTTTCTTGATTTACTTAAAAAGAGGGGGAGGGGCAGTAATGAAAGGGTTACTTCAAAATGTTATTGAAATATTACAACAGTGAAATAATAAGCTAAGCCGCGCCTACAATCGGCGTTAACATTGCCACCCTACTCCCGAGTGTCGCGAGGCAGCGCCGTCTGTCTGATTTTGTGTTGTTTCCTTTAAGCCCGCGCTTTGCTGGTGACTTCTATTTGTTTAGTGCGCCCTCTATCGACATAAAATAAGTTGAATTTTCGGACAATTAATGCGGACAATTAAGGCGGCTCATTAACCCTGAAAACGCAGTTTCCCGCGGCCTTTGAGCAGATGTAGGATAGAGCTATTACTCCAGCTTCCAAACCTATTAGGTCACATCGATTTCAAACAGTGTTGACTGGTAGTCGAATGGCCGAGTGGTTAGGCTCCTCGTCTGTGGGGTTCCATCGCCTGGGTTCGAGTCCCCGTTCTGGCCGATGTCATTTTTTCCTCAGTTTTAACGAGCGCGATTTCGCAATCTTATCTTTAAAAGAATTAATTAATCGTCTTCAATCACCAACCGGAGTTAGCTCAGCGGCTTAATTCGTCAGGCTGGTACTGTCCGCGGAGTTCAGGTGCGCACCTTAGTATAGGGACGGAGCTCGTTTGCTTGCATAGGCGGCAAGAGCTAGGGCCTCGCTCCGTCAGTCCTCCCTTTACGGTTGCGCGGCCTACGGGTTACATGAACATGGACAGGGAAGGATGTGTGGTGGGCCGGGAATCCTAGAACCCAAAAGAGTCCTATATGGGAGTCGTTCAATGAGTAAAGTCATGGGTTCGAACCCCTGAATGCTTGGTCAACACCACATAACTTTTTTTTCTTCATTCTACACTGAAGATATTACTCCAGTTTTCAAACATAAGTCACATCGATTTTAAGCAATGTTGACTGGTAGTCGAATGGCCGAGTGGTTAGGCTCCTGGTCTGCGGGGTTCCATCGCCTGGGTTCGAGTCCTCGTCCTGGCCGCGTAATTTTTTTTTCTTAGGGGGTTAGGGGTAATTATCATAAATGGGCGGCTCTAGACCCCTTACGTCATGATTATTCAGTAGTTTTAACAATGACGCTAATACATTGTTATTGCTCAATCAACTAGTTACACATAGCCCAGAGGTACATTAAAGCACTTTGAAAAACGTCTTCTGTCGACCTCTCCCAGTAGCTATAGTGGATAATGGGTTAGGTTATAGATCGTTCGACCGGGGTTCGAATTCGCTCTCTGCCTATTTTTCATTGACTATTTTGGTCTCCAAGTTTGTTGTTGGAGTGAGTTTAATTTAGGGGAAAATAAGGATCTGAGAACCCAAGTGTCTTCTACTCAGTGCGGTGTAGAAACGCCCATTTATGATAATTACCCCTAACCCTCCTAGGAAAAAAAATTACGCGTCTTGGCCGAGGTTTTTTTTTCTTCGCAGTTTTAACGCGCGCAATTCGCAATCTTATCTCTAAAAGAATTAATTTATATAGTCTTCAAATACCAACCGGAGTTAGCACAACGGCTTAATTAGCCAGGGTGAAGAGTCCTATGTTGGAGTCGGTCAATGTGTTCGGTCATAGGTCCGTACCCCTGAATTGCTTAGTGAACACTACCTTATTTGTTGTTCTTCATTTTCCCCTCACCACCAATGCAGACGTACGTTGTATTTTTTTCTTGATTTACTTAAAAAGAGGGGGAGGGGCAGTAATGAAAGGGTTACTTCAAAATGTTATTGAAATATTACAACAGTGAAATAATAAGCTAAGCCGCGCCTACAATCGGCGTTAACATTGCCACCCTACTCCCGAGTGTCGCGAGGCAGCGCCGTCTGTCTGATTTTGTGTTGTTTCCTTTAAGCCCGCGCTTTGCTGGTGACTTCTATTTGTTTAGCGCGCCCTCTATCGACATAAAATAAGTTGAATTTTCGGACAATTAATGCGGACAATTAAGGCGGCTCATTAACCCTGAAAACACAGTTTCCCGCGGCCTTTGAGCAGATGTAGGATAGAGCTATTACTCCAGCTTCCAAACCTATTAGGTCACATCGATTTCAAACAGTGTTGACTGGTAGTCGAATGGCCGAGTGGTTAGGCTCCTCGTCTGTGGGGTTCCATCGCCTGGGTTCGAGTCCCCGTTCTGGCCGATGTCATTTTTTCCTCAGTTTTAACGAGCGCGATTTCGCAATCTTATCTTTAAAAGAATTAATTAATCGTCTTCAATCACCAACCGGAGTTAGCTCAGCGGCTTAATTCGTCAGGCTGGTACTGTCCGCGGAGTTCAGGTGCGCACCTTAGTATAGGGACGGAGCTCGTTTGCTTGCATAGGCGGCAAGAGCTAGGGCCTCGCTCCGTCAGTCCTCCCTTTATGGTTGCGCGGCCTACGGGTTACATGAACATGGACAGGGAAGGATGTGTGGTGGGCCGGGAATCCTAGAACCCAAAAGAGTCCTATATGGGAGTCGTTCAATGAGTAAAGTCATGGGTTCGAACCCCTGAATGCTTGGTCAACACCACATAACTTTTTTTTCTTCATTCTACACTGAAGATATTACTCCAGTTTTCAAACATAAGTCACATCGATTTTAAGCAATGTTGACTGGTAGTCGAATGGCCGAGTGGTTAGGCTCCTGGTCTGCGGGGTTCCATCGCCTGGGTTCGAGTCCTCGTCCTGGCCGCGTAATTTTTTTCTTCTTAGGGGGTTAGGGGTAATTATCATAAATGGGCGGCCCTAGACCCCTTACGTCATGATTATTCAGTAGTTTTAACAATGACGCTAATACATTGTTATTGCTCAATCAACTAGTTACACATAGCCCAGAGGTACATTAAAGCACTTTGAAAAACGGCTTCTGTCGACCTCTCCCAGTAGCTATAGTGGATAATGGGTTAGGTTATAGATCGTTCGACCGGGGTTCGAATTCGCTCTCTGCCTATTTTTCATTGACTATTTTGGTCTCCAAGTTTGTTGTTGGAGTGAGTTTAATTTAGGGGAAAATAAGGATCTGAGAACCCAAGTGTCTTCTACTCAGTGCGGTGTAGAAACGCCCATTTATGATAATTACCCCTAACCCTCCTAGGAAAAAAAATTACGCGTCTTGGCCGAGGTTTTTTTTTCTTCGCAGTTTTAACGCGCGCAATTCGCAATCTTATCTCTAAAAGAATTAATTTATATAGTCTTCAAATACCAACCGGAGTTAGCACAACGGCTTAATTAGCCAGGGTGAAGAGTCCTATGTTGGAGTCGGTCAATGTGTTCGGTCATAGGTCTGTACCCCTGAATTGCTTAGTGAACACTACCTTATTTGTTGTTCTTCATTTTCCCCTCACCACCAATGCAGACGTACGTTGTATTTTTTTCTTGATTTACTTAAAAAGAGGGGGAGGGGCAGTAATGAAAGGGTTACTTCAAAATGTTATTGAAATATTACAACAGTGAAATAATAAGCTAAGCCGCGCCTACAATCGGCGTTAACATTGCCACCCTACTCCCGAGTGTCGCGAGGCAGCGCCGTCTGTCTGATTTTGTGTTGTTTCCTAATACCCCCGTCACACCGGACTGGCGTCCTTACTGCGTTCCTACGGCGACCCAAGACGCGGTAGGGACGCTATGGACGCCGCGGGGTCGTGGTGAGAACGCAGAAGGACGCCGTGGGGACCCCAAGGACGCCGAAGGTCGCAGAGCGACGGCGTTTACTTCGGACATGTTCAAAGTAAACGCCGAGGTTTGGCGTCCTGGCTCAGGACGCGGTGGGATCGCCCTGGGGTCGCCATGGTCGCCGTAGCAACGCAGTAGGAACTCGAAGGACGCCCTAGGGACGCAGTATGGACGTGGTAGGGTCGCCGTGGAGACGCGAATAAATGGATCGTGGACCCCGCGGCGACCTTACTGCGTCCTTACCACGTCTATGGGGTTCTTACCACGACCCCACCACGTCTATGGCGTCAATAGAAACGCCAAGGACGCGGTAAGGTCGTGGTAGAAACGCCAAAAACGCCGTGAGGTCGCCGATGATCGCCGTGGGGACGCCGTGCAAACTCAATAGAAACGCCAAGGACGCGGTAAGGTCGTGGTGAGAACGCCGTGGGGACGCCGAGTAGACGTACAGATCGCGGAGCACAGGACCCCGGTGTGACGGGTGACCGAAATCTTGATATTTTAAAGAAAAAGGATTGGGGTTCTCACGGCGACCATCGACGTCCTCCATTTTAGGACGCAGTAAGGACGCCAGTCCGGTGTGACGGGGGTATAACAGCTCGCGTTTTGCTGGTGACTGCTATAATGTTGTGTGCTATTTGTATAATAATAGTAGGCTGCGTGCGTTTGTATACGGTTATTGTTACACGGCACTAATTTTGATGCTGTGATTTGACGATAAATAGTTGTGTGCTATTATTAATAGGAGAGAGGTTTTTTATTTATTTTTTTATTTTTTTCTTCTCTACTTTCTATTGAGTTTTGTTGACATATAAAAGTATGAAATAAAGACTACTTTTTTCCCAAACTGGTTGTATTTCTTCACTCTGACTCACAGGGAATAAATTTAAGAAAATTGTTTACACATGGATTGGGCTTTTATGGATATATTAACAGATGATTTAATGTGATACCAATATATCCAGGCTGTAAATGAGCTAGGTATCACCTGGAAGGGGAATTTATCTCATGTGATTTTTCTAGACCAAAATTTCATGAGGAATAAGAATATCTCGGGTAAAAAGCCTCCAAAAAGGGGAGTTCTTTCCAGAGGGGGGAGGGGGGGGGGGGGGTTCAATTTTTGTTAAGGAAAAAATACCATAAGTTACATTTAAACACAAATAGGATAAAAACAAACTCTTATTAAACTCAAAATTTAAACCCAGTTAGTTAATTCAGCCTTATATGTGGTAACAATGTAGGGGTGGGGGAGTAGTAGGGGCTCTTCCTAAAGGACCCTCTAGTTCAGAAATTCTTATTCTTAATGAAATTCACGTCATAATTTTATGTTTGGTAATTCTAGACTATATTTTGGAAAATTTTGGGGAAAAAAGGCCAAATCCTGCATACTCCTTCCCCCCAAATGTTTTTTTTTTTTTTCAGGCGGTATGGACATTTCATAAAATACCATATGTAATAATGTAGAATACCGTAATTACAAATATAATGCAAAAACATCTTATTAACCTCAAATCTATTTTTTTTTTTATTTTAGTCAAAAACTATGTGGCAACAATACAATGTGGGGGTCCGGAAGTGCTGGGGGACTTCGAGGGGTGGGGTCTTTGGCGGCATCTTTATATTAGAAGAAATACCCTATGTTACATTTAGATACAAAGAAGATGAACAGTTCCAAGAATTTGGGTCCATACTTTTCAGCAAAATACGGTACCACTATACCCTTTAGTTCAAAATTTGTAATTAAGGTATTCTACATTATTACATATGGTATTTTATGAAATTTTCATACCGCCTGAAAAAGAAAAGAACATTTGGGGGGAAGGGGTATGCAAGATTTGGCTTTTTTTGTGGTCAAGATATTTTTAATCTTTATACAAATCTGGTCCAGAAATACCAAACATTAAATAATAATAATGACGTGAATTTCATGAAGAATACGAATTTCTTAAATAGGGGGTCCTTTAGAGACCCCCTACTACTCCCCCACCCCTACATTGTTACCACATCAAACATACATGTACAAGGCTGAATTAACTAACTGGGTTTAAATTTTGAGGTTAATAAGAGTTTGTTTTTATCCTATTTGTGTTTAAATGTAACTTATGGTATTTTTTCCTTATCAAATAGACCCCCCCCCCCCCCCCCCCCGGATAGAACCCCCCTTTCGGGGAGTGCGTTCAGGATTTGGTTTTGTTTACCCAAGATATTCTTATTCATCATGAAATTCTGGTCTAGAAAAATCACATCAGTTAAATTCCCCTTCCATGTGATACCTAGCTCATTTACAGCCTGGTCTATATATACCCTGTAAAAATGGCGTTTAAAATACATTTATATGTACATTTCTAAACAGATGGGTTATTGTACCAACTTTTTTCACGTGTTTACAATTAAGTGGGAATCAAACTTTAATAGAAACCAGACTTTATTTGGTATTTATTTTTCCCATTATTTCAAATAACACCCATCGCAATGGAAACCTACCAGGTTAGCGTTAATATAGGTTTTCCCGGCCAATTTAGCAAAAAAAGTGTTAAAATTAATCTTGATAGTGGCCAATTTGAAGCGAATTAGATCTCTGTTGTCGTTCCCGGGGTTCGTATTAGATTCCAGAAGTTTTAATTCATTTTCATACCTGACATATTCATGTTTTACTTATCCTACGTTTAAGTTTTGTCATTCGGTTTAAATGGTCATTCAATTTAGCAGTCGATTTGGTTAAGCCTTTATTTGCATAAGATTCGTATTTTCATTTTCATTTATTACTTATTCTATTTCAGTAGTACTTTCTGTATCCAAAATACAGGAAAACGACTTAGGCAAGATGCAAAGTTTTTTAATTGTTTTTTGTAGAAGTTTAATTTTAGTCTATAGTTTGTTCAGTTTTAAAATATCTGTATATAACCCAAAGAAGTCAAATATAATTTAGAAAGCAATACGGGCAAAGTATACATGTTGTGTGGACATACAAACCATAAACTTCGTGAACAATAAACTCGGGTAATCATGTTCCCGCTTTTTATCACGTACGTGGCTTTTGTATGTTTTTATGTGTTACCTTTTGCCCTTTATCTTCTGTATTCATTGAAATCTGAGTTATGTTATATCTCTGTTTTTCATTTTTTTGTTGGTCTAATTGGTTTTTCTTTTTAATGTGTAAACAAGCGAGAAAAAGTGACCAATTTGAATCGCTGCTCCTTTGTGGCAGAATGTTTGAAAGAAAAGTTATCATTATCAAAGTTATCAATTTGGGATAACGTGCTGTTTAATTCTAAAGAACTGAACCGTTCTACAAATGCTCGCCGAATAGTGAATTCGAATGGCCAAACTCGAGTGAATTTAAATGACCCGATGTAAAATGTAAATTTGAATGCCTCATTTTTTAAATTGAATCGTTGCAAAATGTTGTTGCATGCATAGTAGATTGAAATCGAACAATATATTTAGTTAATTGAATGTTGATCTAAAACGTGCATCAAAATTCGTGCGAAAACTGGGTATTCGTCGAATAATTTGGCTGCCAAATCTATTAAACTGACCGGGGGGCGATAGTTTTTTTCTGCAGGTAGGTTGGTACATAGTGTACATTTATTAGCCAATCAGAACACAGATGCTGTTGACGTCATCGATGATGTTAGAGTTGTCTGGGATCTCACTAGGGTTAGGGGTTAGGGTTAGGGGTTAGGGTTAGGGTTAGGGTTAGGGTTAGGGTTAGGGTTAGGGTTAGGGTTAGGGTTAGGGTTATGGTTATAGGTTAGGGTTAGGGGTAGGGGTTAGGGTTAGGGGTTAGGGTTGTCTCAGACAACTCTAACATCAACGATGACGTCAACACCATCTGTACTCTGATTGGCTAATGTACCAACCTACCTGCAGAAAAACATTATCGCGACCGGGGGAACCTAAACTCGTCACAAAAAGTATCGAGACACTTAAAAATGATCAAATGATTAACGGCCCGAAAGGGTATGGATTAATCGAAGCAAATAACCCAGTGCGTATTTTGACACCTCGATTGTTGAGATACGATGTTGCGGAACGGAGTTATTGTCATTTTAATGGTCGTAGGTCAAGTTTCAAAAGTGACAACCATCCCTATACAGTAGCAGGTTTGCATTATTGTTTTGAATGATCAAATTTATGCTTTACACACGTGTACGAAAATGCAACAGACATTATTGGATCATTTTTAAGTGTCTCGATACTTTTTGTGATGAGTTTATATATCACCTGCAAAAACCATGCTGACACCTTCCGCGTCTCTAACAACAAATTGTACCTCCATTATATAATAACTAATTGTCTTTCTCCTTTAAAAAAAACCGCTTAAAAACCAAACCCAATACCGGCGAACAAGTACCGTTAGTCTCACTGCATAATCATGTTCCCGCGGTCAAAATACTAATGGAAAATTGACTTGAATAAGTCTAGGTTTAGGCAACCGTCGAATTATCGAAATCTAAAGACTAAAGTTCAACAATCAGCAATTAAGTCCTTTAATATGAACCTGTACCAAGGACGAGTTATCGTACACTTCAATCCATCATTCTGACCCTGTTATAATTTCGCAACTTGATTTTAGTTCAACATGGCGGTAACGTGGGCACAACGTTGTATTTTGTGGGCTCTGGTTTCTGTAGTTTTTACTGCTTATGTTATCAATGCGTATTTCATCAACGACGGGTCTTGGTTGTGGTGCCGTGTTGGGGCAGGTAGGTTCAGGGCAATGGTGCCACTGGTGTCACGCATGTCCCGGTTATTGTACTTGTGCGTCCAAAGGGACATTTGCAGTCACGAACACTTTTGCATTCTATTTTGATATCGTGAGTTTAGTCTCTCTCGGGAGCCAATAGTTGCGACAATGGAAATATTGTGGCAAACATTATAATGTTGTCACAACGTCACCGTTTTCATGAACTGAAACGCGCGCACACGGGTTATCAGAATGTGAAACTGCGTTAAGAAATGAATAATTTCTGTTTCACGAATTACAGCATGTGAGTATGCGCGCGCACTTTGGGCACTGGCTCGTAATAAAGGTTTTTCCGGCTATTTTTGTTTTAAATGTTCAATTTTACCAACTCTTATCACATTCAATTCCGTCCGAGAAAACTTTTCGCACGTTTTTTACGAAACTAATGTACGTAGTTATCATTCAATTCAATGTTAACTTTGTGGTCACTCGTTTTAAACCCCGGGTTAAGAATATTCGTAATTACAGAGCTATAGCCGGACTAAACAGCATGGTAGATCAACTGATATTCATCATTTTAAAACTTAAGTTAAATAAATTATGTGTGCTTGAGTCAATCGCACACCAGACTTATTTATTTAACAAAAATGCAAGGAGTGCACGCAGCAGCGCTCTGGGTATCAATTCGTAAAAAACAAAAAATATGCACTTTATATACACGCGCGTGAGCGCACTCGCGCTACAGAGTTTTATGTGTGGTCGGTGACGAAACATAGCAATATCATGAATGTTGTCGACAAATACTGGGGGTCATGTGCATGCGAGATTTAAATGTCCCTCTAGGGCCCCCATACACAATATATTATATTACCAGAGTAGGTTTGCATAATTTCTGCTCAATTGTCGTAAACAGGTCCGTTGTGGGTCACTTTATCTGCAGAGCAAATAAAGTGACCAACAAAAGGACCTGTTTATTAATAATTGAGCAACTTGATAACAAAGTTCATCGGTCAAACTATAAACTTTGCACCTCACGTGCCGCTCTGGCGGCAGAAGTACAGAGGCATGTACATGTAGGTTGGACTAAAATTAGCAGTTCAAAATGGCACTGTGTTGACTAAACCTTCCCCTCCATTTTGTAGAGGGGCAACAGGGAATAAATCAGCTGATTTTGTTGCTTTGCTGTTTTCAGGTTTCCTTGTGATTCTGGGCACGTTGTCGTCCGTCTTAGCATTTCACATATCAACCCTCCAATGCTCCGAAACTCACACCCTCAAGACACTGCTGAGGCAGTACATCTTCTTCCAGATAATCAGGCTTACAACGCCATTCGTCTTATACAAGTTTCGAAAGGTGTGCAAAGAGCCACGCAAGGCCCAGGAGAAGTTCTTGCGAGAGCTGATCTCTCGCGACGCGGATACAGAGTACGGCAGACGATACCTGAGAGGCATCCAATCGCTGCAGGATTTCCGAGACAAGCATCCACTTACCAAGTATGATCATTACCAGGATTACTTCCAGAGACTGGCAGACGGGGAGAAGAACGTCTGCGTGGCGGCCGAAATGGACAGGTTCGGGGTTTCCTCCGGCACTACAGGAAAGGGAAAGCTCATACCAATTGTGTTTTATCATTCCGTTTTGGGAGCCGTGGTCGTCAGAATGGCAATGGGTTCGAGTCCCGTGCAGAAAGTGGCTCTCCTGTACTGTAGACCGGCACGGAAATTTACCAAGTCAGGACTGCCGATTGCACCAGCCCTATTTGTATCCGAGAAAAGCTCCTTTGCAAAATCCGCGTTGAGCACGATGCAGAATTCACCCTTTAGCGCCTTCCAGATTTCGACGGATTTCGAAGCCACCTACATTCACCTTCTCTTCGCTCTGGCCGACAGAAATATCTCCGCATTCTTCGCGCCATTCGCGTCACAGGTGTACCGAGCGTTCTCCCTGCTGGAAGATGAACAAGACATGTTCTTGGAGGATCTTTCTTCAGGCAGGATCAATTCTAGATTGAACGTCAATGCGGAGATACGAAGTTCACTGGATGCTGAACTGACGGCCAACCCTGCCCGAGCCGAGGAGCTGAGAGCAGAGTTTGCTCGGGGCTTCGTAGGTATCCTTGGTCGAATCTGGCCGCACCTGAATTGCTTTTCAACTGTAGATATCTCTGGCTATGGGAAGAAACTCGACGCCAAATTCACCAAAGGTAGGGTAAATACGCCATTTCGTGTCGTTACGAATGAATGGCTTAGTTCTCAAAGAAAAACACACTTAGTCAAACGTAAACCTTTAACACGGTGACAGACTCGGTTTTTTGTCCGTGTGCACTGCTTTTTGAATTAGGCACATCTTGTTGGTTTATATAGAGGTTGGCACTCTGAATATTGACATACTTGTTGCGTAATTTTCGTTCCTGCTGTTAATTACCTGCATAAAATCAACATAAAAAAGTATCAATTCATAACAGCCATCCGTACTGATGATGCAACGCAGTGCAAAAAGAGGTTGCCATATTTACTTGCGTAAAGATTGGGTTAAAAAGTGCAGAAAAAAACGGTGTAAGGGCACGTGGCAGTACTATTAGGGAATTCAACACGATCGTTTCTATGGTATAAGCTTTACTGTCATTGGTTTCCCGTTGCCTATCAAGAGCTTTTAAAAGCAGGATACACCATTTGCAGATATCGAACAAAAATTACTATCGATTTTAAAAAAAATATCTTACTTATTTGAAAGTAAATCATGATTCTAGGCATCCAGCAAAATTATTGCGCTATATCCAGTAATTGGATCAAACAAAAATCAAATTAAAAAAAATCACGATCGCCGGACGGCGATCGCGAATAAAACAAGAACAACATAAGAACCACTGCCCGACGCCGGTTAAAAACAAACACCGTTTTTCTTGCTTTTCTAAGCATCCATGACTGTAAAACTGTTGAGATGTCAGTTAAACAATACATGTATTTACTTTAGAATACCACCCCCCAAATCCACCCATTCGTGAGAATTCAAACAATTACCATTGGTGTATCCTACTTTTAACTACAATGAGCCACTCTTTTCATGGTATATAGGCACACGTCTCTTCACATTCGGCTACGGCTGCACCGAAGGTTTGGTTGGTTACAACTTATGGCAAGACGACAAGCCGCAGCGATATGCGCTGATTCCCCAAGCAGTTCTGGCTGAATTTATTCCCGAACATCTCAGGTAGAAATAAAGTCAAATAAAATACTGAGGCGATAAACAAAATATCATCTATCGAGTTTTCTCTCTATGTACTTGGTAATAAGGCTAGACCTTGATTAAACGCTAACAAGATCAAAATTATTTGTTTTTAGGCCTACTAGTTTTACTAGTCGTGAACTGCATACTTAAACGCACGACTGAGTAACAGAGAAAGCTGGCACACTTACAAAAATGTGGATTTCTTTTTGATTTTCGGAAGGATAATCTAACAAACACACTATAAATTAATTCATGTCGACATTTTCTCCAGCGAGAAGGAAAATCCGAAGACTTTGTTTCTGGATGAGATCGAGGTTGGAAAGCGCTATGAGATAGTCCTCACAACCTTATCTGGGTTTTATCGCTACCGCATGGGCGACGTGGTGGAGGTCGTTGGATCCCACGAGAACTGCCCGGCGATTCAAGTAAAATATAGGTAAGCTCAGTACGGATATCATAATGGTGAATAAAAAATGTCACATACATATTTGTATTTAATATTCACACTTAGTTTGACAAATCTGATTGGCAAAACAATAATGTTCAAAGTTCTTGATCGATACAAACTGTGCGTATTCTGCATGGGAGGTTCTAAACGATTGTTGATTATTTGCATGACAAAATGTTCTCATATACTTAGAACGGGTGAGCTGTTAAATTTACGTAGTGAGAAGATTGACAAGCTTGTAGTGAACAACGCCATACAGGAGAGCTTGGCCAATTGGCCAGGAGCGACGCTGGTGGAATGGACATGCGCAGAGAGTCCATTGCTGTACGTAGAACAGGAAGGTAAAGGTAACATTTTTTTGACAAAAATGAATGCTAAATACAAACCAAGGCAAACCTGGCCACCTAAAAGTTACTTATCAAACAAAAGCACATGGCATTTTTTTTTACTACACTCTGACAAGTTTGGGTCCGGTGTTCTACTTGGAATGACATATTTTATGGACGCATTTGCACTTTGGGGGTAAACCTGAACAGAATCAAAGAAGTGTCATTTCGACCCGAAAAGTGTCGTTTCTAACGTGAAAGTTGTGAGACCAAAATGAAACTCGGATTCAGGGTCACACCTGACCCGGAAGGTTTCAGAGTGTAATGTAAACTCCTCACAACAAAAGTATCAAGACACCCAAAAATGAGCCAATAATTAACGGCACGAAAGGGTATGGATTAATCGAAGCAAATAATCCAGTGCATAATTTTGTTATGCACTGGGTTATTTCTATAGGGATAAGTGTCACTTCTTTTGAAACTGGACCTACGGCCATTGAAATGACAATAACTCCGCTCCGCAACATCGTAACTCAACAATCGAGGTGTCAAAATACGCAGAACAAAATTATGCACTGGGTTATTAGCTTCGATTAATCCATACCCTTTAGGGCCGTTAATAATTGGCTAATTTTTAAGTGTCTCGATACTTTTTGTGATAAGTATATATACATAGTGTGTCATAAGATGGTTATGTGTTCACCAATAGTGAAATTAATCCATTGTTGTTTCGTTTCTAGATGTGACATATGACATGTATTACCTGCTTTTCATCGAGTTCGAAACAGAAGTGCGTTTGTCGGCGGAGCAAAAATCAATGGTAATTCAGTGTTAGAGTCAATAATTATAACATTCAGAGAGACAAGTTTTTGTAACGGAACATACAAAGCCACGTTTCAAAGACGCCCTAGAAGTTTTCCTTGTGAAAGACGAAGCCAAACTTCTGGCACTGTTTAGTGATGTTGGCCCCGAGGGCTGGGGATCCGCAGAAGAACACAGAGACCTTTCCTTTGTTTTCGTCTTTGATCTGCTTGAAGAGCTGCAACATTCCAAGAGAGAGAAAAAACAAAATCAAATCAGGCTGCGTCCGAAACAGGCTTCCAGATAAACGGCTATACGTTTCTGTCAACATGCTGCTTAAGTGTATAGTTGTAATGGGCAAACCATAGACCATAGCCATAGACAAGAGATCTTAGGCTCGTGCGTTAGTTTCTTTAAATTTACCGTATTCCAGTTCGGTCGGAGAGACAAGTTTTTGTAACGGAATTGGCTATTTTTGTCTGCTGTTCAGTCGATAAATCTTAACGTAAGCAGCTGCAGCTAACAATGCCACTGCTGTTACTGCTGCTTATGCTGATGTTGTTGCTGCTGCTATATTGGTGTTGCTGATGTTGTTTTTGTTCTTGTTTCTTCTGCTGCTGTTGCTGCATAATGTTTTGTGTATAGTTTTGTATCTCTTCATGTATGTTCTCCATGCAGTTCGATCAGTCGCTTCGCAAGCAGCACGAGTTCTACGACCACTACCGCCAAGTTGGCACCATCTGCGAGGCTCGCGTGATGACCGTTCGCCCAGGATCCTTCAGGAAACTTCAAGACTTTATCATAGCGAACTCTACGGCCAGTTACAACCAGTTCAAGATGCCTAAGAAGCTGCGCACGAAGGCGACCCTTGACCTAATGGTGGGCAACGTGGTTGATAACACTGCTTGATGGGAAGTTCGATATTTGTTGTGGTTTGTATAGTGCATGCACTGACCTCTATACATGGACAGATCATCATCGTTTCATTTTGAAGTCGGCATGCGGAGAAGTGCAACATGGCGGACCCACGACGTGACTCTGTGAGCCAATGAAATGTCCAGGTGTTGGTACGATACGTATTACGTAATGTTTATAAATACAAAATGTACAGAATAAATCCGCTGACCTCCACACCTGGACATTTCATTGGCTCACAGCAGTGACGTCTCGGGTCCGCCATGTTGCACTGCCAGTTCGCGCCGACTTCAAGTGTTAGCACAGCAGAATATGGACAATGGTCCGTCCAGGTGTAGAGGTCAGTGAGTGCATGGCCAATATGAGCATAACAATGCTCTCAGCGTTAAAATGCAAAACATGACCGTTCACGATTAATGCATGCGCGTTATTAACCAGTATAAGCGCCGGAATATTTCCCCCTATTTTTGATAAAAATGCAAGGCTAACAATTCTAAATTTTTTCATAAATTTCAATTGCATTTTTATCAAAAATTGGCAAAAATTGAGTGGTTAGCCTTGCTTTTTTTTCAAAAATGGGAGAAAATTGATATTTATAAAAAAAATGTTTAAAATGTAAGGCATGAGCCTAGTATTTTAATAATCAAAAATAGGGGAAATTGATGATTATCAGAAATTTAAAATTTTAAGGGGTTTGCCTTGCATTTTTATCTTAAATAGGCAGAAATTGAATATTATGAAAAATAAACTAAGGTGTTAGCCTTGCATTTTTTATAAAAAATGGGTACAAATTGGTAAAATGTATAATTGAAGGCGTTAGCCTTGCATTTTTATCAAATAGGCAAACAATTTAACTTTATAAATAATTTTTAAAATGCATGGGGTTAGACTTGACGGTGTTTATCAAAAACTATTGATAACTAAGAAAAACAGCCAACACTTTTCCGAGTTACAAAGCTTTTATAAGTTCACAACCCTTTCTGAGAGATTTATGATATGGTGTGAAACACAAACTCTGATAATAAACTGACGGATAACTCAAATACACAGAACAGGTATTCGTTACAAACTTATGAAAAACTCCCAATTCGAGCGATTCACAATACCTAGAAGCTGCCGTTGGAGGCGCAAATCCTGCTATTCCCGCAGTGCATCATGGGAAAAGGTCGGCATCGGTTTCAAAAACGGTATTCATTTTGCATGAACTCATCATTTTTTACGTCTTTTTGGACGCGCACGATTAAAGTTTTATTTTTTTTCTGCAAATAACAAGGTTTTAATTAACGACGCTGCCGGATACATTTTCGTTTGTGTTAAACCTCGCGTAAACAATGAAGAATAGATTATTTCACTACAGTATGATATAGGGAAGAAGTCGACCGTAAAGTTTAAAAGTGGCTCATTTGAGTCAAACGCTTGGTGGCGCACTGCATTGTGAATCGCCCGAATTGCCGTTTTATTGTATTCACTTCAAATTGTTGCATTATTTTGAGGATTCAGGGGAAATGTAAGCTCAGATTTGACAAAAATAGCATTGAACTAATTTTACAAAATGCTGCTGGTATGGCGCAATTCCTCAAAGTTTTGGCCTTTTTTTCTTGACAACTCTGTTTGCTCGAACGATGGGAATAACACCCAGTAAAATAGCGAAATAACAACGTTCCTTTGAATCAAGACGCTGGCACAAACACTGATTGTGTAGCCCCTAAAAGTCAGGATTTTCTTTGACTCGTGGGGCAAAGGATCCTGCATTTTTTTTTGGACCCCCCCCCCCCCAAAAAAAAAAAAAAACCACCCCCACTTAGATCAGAAAGTAATACCTATGGCGGTTTCAGGGACTTTTCTGAAGACAAATGGGACAAAATCCTAAAGGGCACTTGACCATTAGTTCCGTATTACCAACACCACTCAAAATTGTAAGGGGAAAAGGGGTTAGCCTTGCATTTCAATTAAATTTGGCGGAAATTTAATTGTTCTTGAAAAACAACTTCTGGAGAAATACAAATTTATTTTTAGAAAAAATTGACAGTTGCCAGGGGTTAACCTTGCACTCTTATCAAAATTGGCAAACAATTTATTGACTTCGTTTTAGAAAAACAAACAATAATGAACGACCATTTATTTCCCACTTTTCAGTAATTTTTCAGCAAAATGTCTCATTTTTAGATGATGCATGTATATTGCACAAAATAGTGATTATTTCCATATATTTAAAGGGTCAATGTCCCCGGTACACTGTGAAACCATGTAACTTTTCTGTACCATATAATAGTATTTCATTCAAAATGTCTGGTTTTTTTTTAGTATGTCATCATAGCAATTACTTTATGAAATAAATGAATTTCAAACTTTTGTTATGGTGTAATCATGACAACAAAAGGAATGATTTTACGTGAAACGGGGACACCAAATTTAGTGTCTCCCGTTACACGTGGAACAATAATTTGTTATCACGTATGAAGAAGATACATGTGATTTGTACGATTCATGTTTTGAGTGACAAGGATAAACCATTACCAAATACTGAAACTGCAAAAAGTGCAGAAAAAACTGTTTGTACAAAGTTATGCATATAAGTACCATTGGCACCCTTATTTATGGAAATACCTACATGTATTGCAAAAACATAAACACCGCAATTTTAGTTTAATATTGCCTGTACATCCCGCTATAAAATATAAACACCACGCTTTTAAGGCACAAATATTAACTCTTTAGAAAATAGGAAAACGGACTATTGCTAAATTTTCAGATTCTAAGTGATGTCTTGTCGAGCGGTACTCAAAATGAGTTCGGAACGCAAACCAAGACTTCAAGGAAAAAACATGTTAAACTCTCGTTCGAAGGCCTATAATCATGCACTGCACGATTGAAAATATTATGAAGATTCGTGCCACAACTTGTGAAACATACCACAATACTAACCATCATTTTGAAAGCCAAAAGCCAGCTTCTACGGCGTTTGCTGTACACTGATATCACCGAAGTCCCAAATTTTCAACTTTAACCAATTTCAGTAAAAACCCTCTCCGATAAGAAAGAAGTTTCAAATGTTTTAAATGTTTTAGTTTTCACTCAATTGTTCTTAGCTATACAAGTTAATATTCACTTTTGAATAAAATATAAAAGTGGTGAAGTGGTTCACCCTATAATATAGGTTGTCCCGGACGATATCGGAGAATGTGCACATTCATTTGTAAAAGAAACGCATTCAATTTCGTGCTGATTTTGATAACGACGTATATCCGGATTTTATTTTTGCCAAAACGAGCATTCGATTTCATTTTGTTTCAGTCAAATAAATGAATGTGCATAACGTTTCATTTTAACGATTACAAATACGTGATAAGGCTTAACGAACATAAACAAAAAATGCGCAGGAAATTGGCTGCACATTTAGAGAAATCGATTGTTGATCAATTATTAGGCCTATAGGAAAACAAATGCGGATGTGTATTCGAATTCGCGCTGAATTAAATTATCAATATACTAAATTCTGTGCACATTTCGAAAAAATCGTACGCTGATTTGTTTCGACTAAAATAATGCACTTTTATGAGAAACAAAATGAGAATTATCAATAATTGCTAAATAGAAAACGGGATTGTGAACGTTCATACTATTTCGCACGTAAACGAATGCATCTTTTACAAATTAAAGTGAACATTTTCCGATATAGTCCGGGAAAACCTATATAATATTATATACTATACTATATTACGTTACATATAAAGGCAGTTTTAAATAAACATATAAAGGCACCATTTTAGTCCCGTAGTTTTTTTCCCCCATCACGGTAAAGGGCAAATTTCTACACCCCTCGCGTCATGATTATTCAGTAGTTTAACAATAACTCTAAAATATATTGTTATTGCCCAGTCAACTAGTTACACGCAGGCCCAGAGGTACATTAAAGCACTTTGGAAAAAAAGCTTCTTTCGACCTCTCGCAATAGCCAAGTAGATATTTCTATATAGATCCTAAGAATTTGGTTCGAGTTCGGATGATGCTCATTTTTCATTGACTAATTTTGGACTCCAAGTTTAGTGTGGGGAGGTGTTTAAATTAAGGGAAAGCAAGGTTCTGATATTAACCTAAGTATCTTTTATTCAAGGTGGTCTAGATACGCAGTTATGATAATTGGCTTTTGCCGTGCTGGGAAACAAATCTGGCGGATCTAACTCGTAGGCAATTATTCGTTCAAAAAAAGCATGCAAGTGTTAATTGTGTCTAATTAGTGTACATGTACTTGTATTGCATACATAAATTTCCCATCACCATTTCCACGTAAAACAAATTTAAAAAATCTTTATTTCATTTTGTTTGGTATTTTGTTATGATAATTTTGTTATCATCACTCCAATAAAATATTGGTTGAAATAACCAATAACCTTTATAACAAGGCCGTTAGAATTTTACAAATTACCTTGTTATAACTAGACCCTTTGCACTTAACGTCACCTAACTCTCGCTATACTTCTACTCAATATTTCCCAACATTAAACCCTATCTCTTTAGATGTCAAGGTCAATCTTTAAACAAAATATAATCACATTATAATTGAGGGGCAAAACAAAAGTACCGCTGAACTGAATGCACAATGTACTCCACGTAATCAGCAACCCAAGAATACTGTTCGCGGGTCACACGTTTCAAAGACGCCCTAGAAGTTCTCCTTGTGAAAGACGAAGCCAAACTTCTGGCACTGTTTAGTGATGATGGCCCCGAGGGCTGGGGATCCACAGAAGAACACCGAGACCTTTCCTTTGTTTTCGTCTTTGATCTGCTTGAAGAGCTGCAACATTCCAAGAGAGAGAAAAAACTAAATCAAATCAGGCTGCGTCCGAAACAGGCTTCCAGATAAACGGCTATACGTTTCTGTCAGCATGCTGCTTAAGTGTATAGTTGTAATGGGCAAAACCATAGACCATAGCCATAGACAAGAGATCTTAGGCTCGTGCGTTAGTTTCTTTAAATTTACCGTATTCCAGTTCGGTCGTCCGACCTGCAGCTTGGTTCGCAGTCCCGTCAGCAAGTCTCGGTTCTCCTTCTCGTGGACCAAGTCTAGCGCCATCTGGAGGCCAATGTTCTTCACGTCGAAGCGCTGGATGCTCGTCATAAAGAGGTGGATGTCCATGAAGCGGTCCAGCGAGTACTCACTCTGTTCTTTCTCCAGGTTCGTCAGCATGTCTACAAACCACTCAAAGGCCGTGTGGTTGCGGTTCAGCCAAATAAAATCCAACTGCCAAAAAAAAGAGAGTAAACTTGTATTGAAATTAATACGGAAAAGCCTCATCACGAAACAGTGTAATATTGAAAGAAAAAGTGTTGGGCTATACACACCAATACTGCCCACCACCTATAACTTTAATGGTGTAGGACCTGCAAGGGCACATTACAACAGCTAACATTTATAACAATTATATTATAACATTATTACTACAGCTAACACACAAATCGGGTTGTATACACTCCATTGTATTCATGTTGCTTATTCATGTACTGTACATGTATAATGTAAATCTTAACTAGTAGACTAATCAACTGAAAATTACACGACGATATTACACGGCGTTATTTAGAGATATCTCAAAATGAATTAGAGATATCTCTAATATGGATATCTCTGATAATTAGAGATATCTGT